>CM033712.1:16822576-17182172 GCA_019671005.1 Hibiscus mutabilis | reverse complement strand
TTATTTGCTAAAAGGATGCTAAACCTCGTTTGATTCGTTGGATATTACTTTTACAAGAATTTGATATTGAAATTAAGGGCGGAAAGGCAGAAAATCAAGTGGCGATCACTTATCACGTTTGGAGCATAATAGGGAGGAGGGGGCGGATCTAGAGATATGCGATGCATTCCGGATGAACAAATTCTAATCGCCTCGGCAACCCTTGGCGCCTCGGCAGCCCATGGCGCCTCGGCAACCATGGATGCGCGCGCCTCGGCAACTCTCGGCCCTTGGCGGTCTTTGCGAGCACGCCTCGGCAATTTTGGGAGCGGACACTACGGCGGCACATGCCCGGCAATACACAATGCTTGATTTAGTTAACTTCCTTGTTTGTGGTATTTTCCGTATGGCATTACTCACCAAGGGAAAAAGCGGTTCCGCCATGATGCTAAGCATTACTTTTTGGGACGAGCCTCTTTTGTTTAAACAATGTGCGAGATCGGGTTATCGCCGATGTGTCCACTGAAGAAGAACAACAGAATGTACTCGGCAATGCCATTCTTCACCCTATGGAGGACATTTTGGAGGAACTCGTACCATGACCAAAGTCTTGCAATCCGGTTTGTATTGGCCAACATTGTACAAAGATGCCCAAGACTTTTACAAGCAATGTGATCGTTGCGGAGGGCGGGCAATATCTCTAGGCGACATGAGATGCCACTCGAACATCATCGTGGGTGGGCTGTTCGATGTATGGGGATCGATTTTATGGGACCTTTCCCATCTTCATTCGGCAACCTCTACATCTTCTCGCCGTCGACTATGTGTCTAAATGGGTAGAAGCGGCTGCGGTTCCCAGCAGCGATTCCAAGACCGTGCAGCGATTCTGCGAGAAAAACATATTTACGGTTTGGGATGCGAGAGCAATTATCGATGTGGGGGCAAGCATTTTGACAACAGACTAATTGCCAAGATGTTGCAGCGCTTTGGCATATCACACAAGATCGCCACGGCATATCACCCACAAACCAGCGGGCAGCGAAATTTCCAGCGGGAGTTGAAGGGAATACTCGAGAAAGTTGTAAATCCCTCAAGGAAGGATTGGTCATTAAGACTAGATGGCGCACTTTGGGCATATCGCTTTGCATTCAAAACACCATTAGGTATGTCCCCCCTTCCGGCTTGTCTATGGTAAAACATGTCATCTACGGTGGAAATCGAGCACAAAGGCGTCTTTGGGCAATCAAGACCGTGAATATGGATTGGGAAAGTGCGGACAAAAGCGTTTGATGGATCTCAATGAGATAGAAGAATTTCGTGCACTCGCCTATAACAATGCGAATCTACAAGGAGAAAACAAGCGATGGCATGACAGAAACTATTGCCACGACAATTCACGCCCGAGGCAACTAGTTCTCTATTCAATTCTCGGCTAAAACTTTTTTCCCGGAAAGCTGAAATCAAGATGGTCGGGACCATTTGAAGTCATCAAACCATTCTCTCATGGTGCCGTGATAATCAAGTCCATCTCGACAACCATGAATTCAAAGTTAATGGACAAAGATTGAAGCACTACAATGGTGCCCATGTGGAGCGTAACAAGGAAGTGGTCAATTTAGGAGATGCATGAGCATGCTCTCCCTTTTGATATTTTTATTTTATTTTTTTTATTTTTATTTTTGTTTTTGTCGATTATTTAATTATTTTATTTATTTTTTCATTTTTATTTTTTTTTTTTTTTTTTTTTTGCCGATTATTAGTAGTTTTAGGATAGATTTTTTTTTATTCAAGTCTAAGAATCCTATTACACATCTTTATTTATTTTCTTTATTAGTTTATCTTTAATTTTAATCCTTATTTGATTTGTTTTTTAATTGTAGGAAAGGAAGTTCAAGATAAAGAAGAATTCTAAACCAAGTAGGAAAACATCTTCAACAAAGGAAACTAATGGGCTGAATCTAAGGCTTATATAAAGCCTCCAATTCATCTAACCAAAACCCCTTTGTCGAAAATTCCTACCAAACCCTAAACCTTTTTTCGATTTCCCCAATCCCAACCACCTATCTTTTCTATAAAACCCATCACACTTAACCTATTCCTACTTTCTATCTTGCAACTTTTTAGTTTCTTTTCTTTTCTTTGTTTTTACTCACAACCAAGATCATACATGGCATCCAAGATTAAACTTTTAGTTCATCCAAGTTCCTCCAAAGAACCAAGATACAAAAAGTTTGCTACACGGTGGTTCAAGAAAGATTTCAATCCAAGTTTGAAAGCCGGAAGATTCATGAAGAACAAGGCTTTGAATACTCCAACTCTCATCAAGATTTGGCCTTGAACCATTCATCTTCAAGAGGATTGCACATCAAAAGTGGAAAATCTTTTGCCATCAACCGGAACGGGTAACATCTCATGGGTAAGAGAATTCTATGCTCACTCACCTAACCGGATAATCCTTATGTTTTTGTTCGTGACAAGGCCATACTTATAAGTCCCGAAAGCATCAACACCTTTTACGGACTTTACATTGAGAAGGACGAGCATCAAGCCTTCGTTGACCAAATCAATCCCAAGCAACTCGACAAAGTGCTTCAAGAACTCACTCAACCGGGAACTCATTGGAGCAGCCGGTAAATACAAAGGGCACGGTAAATCGCCTTCGGCTTAAACCCGAGGCAAAACTATGGAATAAGTTTGTTAAAACTTCTTTAATGCCCTCCACACACAATACTACCGTTGATATACCACGTCTTTTGCTCATACATTCTATTTTGCATAATCGCATCATTAACATTGGAAAAATTATTTGTGATGAGATTTTTATATGCAGACTCAAAAGATAAGGGTTATCTTTTCTTCCCTTGCTTAATTTCTAATCTTTGCAAGGAGATGCATGTCCCAGTGAGTCCACCGATGAAAAGGCCCTACCCAAGTCTGGTTGGAATCAAGCACTAATCAGAAAGCTAATGGGGAGGCACCGGGAGATTCTTCAAGGCCTCCAATTGTCACGGCAACTCCTGCCGCGCGCGGCAATCCCTAATGCCCAAGCACCTAACGCCCGAGCAACTCGGCCATTAATCCCGGGACACTTTGAAGCACTTTTGCACCCATTGGCAATCCGCCTAAGGAAAATTGAAGATCGACAACTAATGTTCATACGGTACATGAAGGAGCACAACAATGCCATCACCCAAGTCATCCTAGAAAAGTACCGGACAATCGTGTGCCGTTCCCAATCTTTCCGCCGAGATTCTTGCCCGGCAACCAATGAAGCGATCACCACGGCAACCAAGGAAGCTGGCGCCACGGCAACCAACCACGGCGATGCCCGGCAACCCTTTGCAAAAGCCAAAGGTAAAGCACCTATGCCCGAATCAACTCCAACGGAATCATTTTACGATTTTTTGATTCGGACGAGTCCTCCATTGAACCAATAAAGACCGCACCAATTGAATCCTCAAGCGAAAAGCCATTGACATTGATGAAGAGGATGATGAGGACAACCCCGTCGAGGATCGATTCCACCACCGGCAACAAGAAAACAACCATCGCGTTCAAGCAAGAAAATCAAGGCGCCAACTAGAAGGAAACTAATCATCTCGATGGCGAACTCTCGGAGTAAGTCCTCGTATGCATTTTTATTTTTATTTTTATTTTTCATTATTTTTATGCATGCATTGAGGACAATGCCTCACTCGAGTTTGGGGGGGGATTGTTATTAGTAATTACCATGTTTAGTTACATTAATCTTAAGCATTACATTTAGGATACATAAACTGCTTGCCATGCCTTTAATTAGAACAAGAATTGCTTAGATTTGATGAATATTCAATGATGACTTTGCCAATGCACTTAATTGATAGAATTTTTATTCTAGGATAACCATGGAAAAACTTAGAATTTTACTATGATGCTAAATTTGATGAAACACTGTTGTGGTTTGATTGATTTAAGGAGTTCTAGTAAACTTAGGTTGATAATTAACTAATTGGGGGATTAGAATAAAAATTGGATGAAGGCTAGAGGTGCCCGAAATTGGCTCTAGCATATGCTAAAAAAATTGATCACTAGAGGTGCCCGAAACTGGCTCTAGGAGGCGTTAAAATTTTTTTAACTAGAGGTGCCCGAAACCGGCTCTAGTTGATTAAATTAACTTAAGAAAACTAAAAATAAAACACTAGAGGTGCCCGAAATTGGCTCTAGTTAAAACATGTTAAAAAGAACCCAATTAAGTAATTTGAAAACCTATTGTTTGCATAGAATCCGAAAAATCAACTTGCACACAACTCCGCACACACTCACAAGCATTATAGTTTGATTCCGAGTAACTCCTCAGTTTTCCAAAAATAAAAAGCCAATCATACTTTGTGCCCCGGTTCAGAGAATTGAAATCAAGTTCAAAGCTAAGTTTGTGAAAATTTGAAGTCTTGGCAGGTAATTATGAGTTTGCATTGCTTGAGGACAAGCAATAGTTCGAGTTTGGGGGTGTGATAAGTGTTCAAAAGTACTATTTTTCTTACCCTTTTTACTCATATTATTGTTAGACTTAGGCTCATATTAGTTGCATAGTTAGCCATTCATGCATTAATCCATGTTTCCTTCAATCGTTGAGCTTGATTACATAACTTGGTGATTTTTGTGGAAATAGATGTTGCTTTGGTGTGTTTTTGTGTGTGTATGTGCAGGATCACTTGCCAAAGCAATACCGAGCTAGTTGCTAGGGCAATGCATGAAGGATATGCCGAGCTAGTTGCCAGGGCAATGCATGAAGGAGACGCTTGAGGCAGTTGCCATGGCATTTGTCGACAAAGACAAAAAGCAATATAGATGTCGAAATTCATGACTTTACAAGCCCAAGATGACATGGAGCAAGGCCCAAGCCCAAAGGAATTTGATTGCCATGTAGAGATCAAAGAAGAATTAAATTCCAAGAAGATAGGAGAAGTTCTAATAGGAATAAAATTATAATAAAGAATTATATTCTTTAAAGATAATTTAATTCCAACTCAAACTCCTCCTCAAAGAAGGACTTTGGCCTAGCCCTATAAATATCAACGAGATTTCGACAAGATGCAGAGAGAGAGCAAGAGGGAATTTCGACAAGACCAAGAGAGAAAGCAAAGGGGAATTTTCGACAAGCTTCATCTTTTCTTCCCTGTTCGATTGGGTTCATGCTAGGGATTGTTTATCTTGTGTTTCTTTGGAACCTAGCCATGAACTAAATTTACTTGGCTATGGTTATTGTGTTTTGTGGTTGTGAGAACTTATTGGTTTTTGTTTAGGTAATAAGAGTTTGCACTTTTCTATTTCAAGGTTTATTCATTCTTGGTTCTTATTCTTGTTCGCGAGTGAATTGGGAGAGGATCTCGTGATTTCATCTATTTATCTAATATCGGGAGAGTTAGATTCAAGAAACGAATGAATATGATCTTTATGCAATCCAATGATGGTGAAGATTAATCCGGCTTAGGAATAAGTTAAGGATTTCAACGGCTAAGAGGAGCGCAAGATTGGTTGTTGTTCACCCTTGATTCACGCAGGGATGTATTATCAAGGCATGCAAAAGTAGCTATAGTTTCGACTTAGGGATAAGAAGAAACCATTGAAGAACGAGCTCTAGCCTTATTCTTTGTCGACAATTGCCCTGGCAACTGGCTCGGCATCTCCTTCATGCATTGCCCTGGCAACTAGCTCTAGCCTTGCTTTGGCAAGTGATTCTGCACATACACACAAAACACACCAAAGCATCATCGTTTCCTACAAAAACTACGAAGTTATTTAATCAAGCTCAACGATGGAAGGAAACATGGATTAATGCATGAATGGCTAATTATGCAACTAATATGAGCCTAAGTCTAACAATAATATGAGTAAAAAGGGTAAGAAAATAGTACTTTTGAACACTTATCACACCCCCAAACTCGAACTATTGCTTGTCCTCAAGCAATGCAAACTAATAATTACCCGCCAAGACTTCCATTTTCACAAACTTAGCTTTGAACTTGATTTCAATTCTCAGGACCGGTGCACAAAGTATGATTGGCTTTTCATTTTGAGAAAAACTTAGGAGTTACTCGGAATCAAACTATAATGCTTGTGAGTGTGTGCAAGAGTTGTGTGCAAGTTTATTTTTCGGATTCTATGCAAACAAGAGGTTTTCAAATTACTTCATTGGGTTCTCTTAACATGTTTTAACTAGAGCGGTTTGGGCACCTCTAGCGATCACTTTTTAGCACATACTAGAGCCGGTTTCGGGCACCTCTAGCGATCAATTTTGTAGCACATGCTAGAGCCAATTTTGGGCACCTCTAGCATTCATCCAATTTTTATTCTAATCCCCCATTTTTTAACTATCAACCTAAGTTCACTAGAATTCCTTAAATCAATCAAACCACAACAGTGTTTCATCAAAATTTAGCATCATAGTAAAATTCTAAGTGTTTCCATGGTTATCCTAGAATAAAAATTCTATCAATTAAGTGCATTGTGAAGTCATCATCGGATATTCATCAAATCTAGGCAATTCTTGTTCCAACTAAAGGCATGGCAAGCAATTTATGTATCCTAAATACAATACTTAAGATGAATGCAACTAAACATGGTAACTAACTAATAATAATCCCCCTCAAACTCGAGTGAGGCATTATCCTCAATGTATGCATTAAAGAGAAATAAAAATAAAGAAAAGTAAAATGCAAACGATGACTTACTCGAGAGTTTGTCGTCGTGGATGATTAGTTTCCTTTTGGTCTGTGTCTTGATTCTCTTGCTTGAACGCGCGATGGTTGTTTCCTTGTTAACTAACATGGTAACTAACTAATAACAATTCCCGATATTCATTTCTTGAATCCTCGTGCGGGGTTGTCCTCATTGTCTTTTCATCAATGTCATTGGCTTTTCGCTTGGAGGATTCAATTGGTACGGCCTTTGTTGGTGCAATGGAGGACTTGTGCGAATCTGAAAAAATCAGACAATGATTTCTGTAAGAGTTGATTCGGGCATAGGTGCTTTACCTTTGGCATTTGCAGTGGTTGCCAGGACGTTTTTAGCTTTGGTTGCCATGGCATCTTCAGGGTTGGTTACCGTGGCATCTGCTTTGGCAGGCGCAGTGTAGGTTACTGCGGCATCATCTATTGTTGTTGCCGTGGCAACAGCTTCATTGGTTGTAGTGGCAAGCATCTCGGCCGGAAAGATTGGGAATGACACGTGGTTGTCCAGGTACTTTTCTAGGATGACTTGGGTGATGGCATTGTTGTGCTCCTTCATGTACCGCATGAACATTAGTTGCCGGTCTTCAATTTGCCTAAGGTGGCTCGCCGATGGTTGTAAGAGTGCTTCAAAGTGTCCGGGGTTGATGGCCGAGTTGCCGGGCATTAGGTGCTTGGGCATTAGGGGTTGCCGAGGCGGCAAGGGTTGCCGCGACAATTGGAGGCCTTGAGGATTTTCTGGTGCCTCTCCCATTAGCTTTTGGATTTGTGCTTGATTCCAACCGGACTTTGGTAGGGCCTTTTCATCGGTGGACTCACTTGGGACATGCATCTCCTTGCAAAGATTGGAAATTAAGCAATGGAAGAAAAGAGAACCCTTGTCCTTTGAGCTACATACAAAAATCTCATCACAAATAATTTTTCCAATGTTAATGATGCGATTATGCAAGATAGAATGTATGAGCAAATGACGTGGTATATCAACAATAGTATTGTGTGTGGTGGGCATTAAAGAAGTTTTAAAAAACTTATTCCATAGTTTTGCCTCGGGTTTAAGTTGAAGGCGATTTACAGTGCCCTTGTATTTACCATCGTTCCAGTGAGTTCCCAGTAGAGTGAGTTCTTGAAGCACCTTATCGAGGTGCTTGGGCATGATTTGATCAACAAAGGCTTGATGCTCGTCATTCTCAATGTAGAGCCCGTAAAAGGTGTTGACGTTTTTGGGGCTTATGAGTATGGCCTTGTCACGAACAAAAATATAAGTATTATCCGGGTTAGGTCAGTGAGCATAGAATTATCTTACCTATGAGATGTTACCCGGTTCCGATTGATGGCAAAAGATTTGCCACTTTTGATGTACAATCCTCTCGAAGATGAATGGTTCAAGGCCGAAATCTTGATGAGAGTTGGAGTATTCAAAGCCTTGTTCTTCGCAAATCTTTCGGCTTTCAAAATTGGAGTGAAATCTTTCTTGAACCACCGGTGTAGCAAACTTCTTGTATCTTGGTTCTTTGGAGGAACTTGGATGAACCAAAAATTTAATTTTGGATGCCATAGATGATCTTGGTTGTGAGATTTGTAAAAAACAAAGAAAATAAAATAAAAGAAACTAAAGAGTTACAAGATGAAAAGTAGGAATAGGTTTCTTGGAAGTTAAGGGTGATGGGTTATATAGAAAAGATAGGTAGTAAATATGGTGGGTGAGATTAATTTTGGAAAGGCAAAAAAAGAGGGTTTTGATTTTAGGGAAGGGTGACGGCTAGGGGTTTATTTAAGGTAAGTTGGAGGCTTTATATAAGACTTAGATTCAGCCCATTAATTTCCTTGTTGAAGAAGTTTCCTTCTTGAATCAAAATTCCTCTTTATCTTGAACTATTTTCCTACAATTCAAAGACAAATCAAATAAGGATTAAAATTAAAGATAAACTAATAAAAGAAAATAAAGAAAGATGTGTAAAGGGATTCTTAAACTTAAAAGATAAATATGAAATATGTAGTTTTAATCTTAAAGAAAATAAATCTATCCTAAAAAGAGCAAATAATCGAAAATAATAAAAAATAAAAATTAAATAGTTTGAAAAAAAATATATCGAAAGAAGAGCATGCTCATGCATCTCCTAAGGTGACCACTTCTTTGTTACGTTCCACATGGGCACCATTGTAGTGCTTTAATCTTTGTCCATTAACTTTGAATTCATGTTTGTCAGTGATGGACTTGATTATCACGGCACCATGGGAGAATGGTTTGACAACTTTGAATGGTCCCGACCATCTTGATTTCATTTTCGGGAAAAGTTTTAGCGAGAATTGAATAAAAGAACTAGTTTCCCTGGCATGAATTGTCGCGGCAATAGTTTCTTGTCATGCCATTGCTTTGTTTTCTCTTTGTAGATTCGTGCATTGTTAAGGCGAGTGCACAGAATTCTTCTATCTCGTTGAGGTCCAACAAACGCTTTTGTCCGGCACTTTCCCAATCCATATTCAAGGTCTTGATTGCCCAATATGCATTGTATTCGATTTCCACCGGTAGATGGCATGTTTTGCCATAGAAAAGTCGGAAGGGGGACATACCTAAGGGTGTTTTGAATGCAGTGCGATATGCCCAAAGTACGTCATCTAGTCTTAATGACCAATCCTTCCTAGAGGGATTTACAACTTTCTCGAGTATACCCTTCAATTCTCAGTTGAAAATTTATGCTTGCCCATTGGTTTGTGGGTGATATGCCGTGGCAATCTTGTGTGATACACCAAAGCGTTGCAACATCTTCGCAATAAGTCTGTTGTCAAAATGCTTACCTTCATCACTGATAATTGCTCTCGGCATCCCAAACTGTGTAAATATGTTTTTCTGCAAGAATCGTTGCACGGTCTTGGAATCGTTGTTGGGAACTGCAGCTGCCTCAAACCATTTAGACACGTAGTCAACGGCAAGTAGAATGTAGTGGTTGCCGAATGAAGATGGGAAAGGTCCTATAAAATTGATCCCCCACACATCGAACAATTCTACCTCGATGATGTCTTGAAGCGGCATCTCATATCGTCTAGAGATATTGCCCATCCTCTGGCAACGATCACATTGCTTGTAAAAGCCTTGGGCATCTTTGTACAGTGTTGGCCAATACAAACCGGATTGCAAAACTTTGGCCGCGGTACGAGTTCCTCCAAAATATCCTCCATAGGGTGAAGAATGGCATTGTCGGAGTACATTCTGCTGCTCTTCTTCAGGGACACATCGGCGTATAACTTGATCTGCACATTGTTTAAACAAAAGAGGCTCGTCCCAAAAGTAATGCTTAGCATCATGGCGGAACCGCTTCTTCCCTTGGTGAGTAAGGCCATAAGGTAAAATGCCACAAAAAAGAAATTAACTAAATCTGCATACCAAGGTATTGCCGAGGCATGTGCTGCCGTGTCGACTGCTCCCAAAATTGCCGAGGCATGTGCGTCTAGGGTTGTTGAGGCATGCGCATCCATGGTTGCCGAGTCGTGCGCGTCAAGGGTTACCGAGACATCGAGGGTTGCTGAGGCATGTGCACCCATGATTGTCGAGGCAACTAAAATTTGTTCATTTAGGAATGCATCGCATATCTCTAAATCCGCGTCCTCCTCCCTATTGCGTTCTAAACGTGATAAGTGATCGACCACTTAATTTTCTGCTCCTTTCTTGTCCTTAATTTCAATATCAAATTCTTGTAAAAGTAATATCCAACGAATCAAACGAGGTTTGGCATCCTTTTTAGCAAATAGATATTTAATTGTCGAGTGGTCCGTATGAACAATTACCTTTGTACCAATCAAATAGGATCGTAACTTGTCAAATACGAAAACTACATTTAGTAATTCTTTCTCCGTTGTTGTGTAATTCACTTGAGCACTATTAAGAGTTTTACTAGCGTAGTATATCACATGGAATGTCTTACCTGTGCATTGGCCTAGGACTGCTCCTACCGCAAAATCACTTGCATCACACATGAGCTCTAAAGGTAGCGTCCAATCTGGTGGAACGACAATGGGTGTCGTGGCAAGTTTTTCCTTTAGGGTTTCGAATGCTTGGGCGCAAGAATCATCAAAATCGAAGACTTTATCCTATTCAAACAAATTGCACAAGGGTTTAGTGATTTTAGAAAAATTATGAATGAACCTCTTGTAAAAACCTGCATGTCTAAGAAAGCTTTGAATTCCTTTAACCGAACTTGGTGGGGGTAATCTCTCGATTACGTCCACCTTGGCTTTGTCTACTTCAATTCCCTTGGATGAAATCTTGTGGCCGAGCACTATTCATTCATCTACCATAAAATGGCACTTCTCCCAATTGAGGACTAAATCAGTTTCTTCACATCTTGCCAACACCTTCTCTAAATTGCTGAGGCAGCTGTCGAATTCATTACCAAAAACAGAAAAATCATCCATAAAGATCTCAAGGAAGTCTTCAACCATGTCTGAAAAGAGTGCCATCATGCATCTTTAGAAGGTTGTCGGGGCGTTACACAATCCGAACGGCATCCTTCGGAAAGCATAAGTACCATATGGGCATGTGAAGGTTGTCTTTTCTTGATCTTCTGGTGCTATGGCAATTTGATTGTAACCTGAATAACCATCAAGAAAACAATAAAAGGGTTTACCTGCCTGACGGTCAAGCATTTGATCAATAAAGGGTAATGGGAAGTGATATTTCCTAGTGGCTTTGTTTAGCTTTCGATAATCCATACAAACCTCCAACCGGTCACAGTCCTGGTTGGAATGAGTTCATTGTTTTCATTACTTACCACCGTTATACCTCCCTTTTTCGGTACACATTGTACTGGACTTATCCATGTACTATCAGAGATAGGGTATATAATGCCGGCGTCAAGCCACTTGATGATTTCTTTCATTACAACCCCTTTCATGGCATGATTCAGTCTCATCTGGGCTTCAATTGAAGGTTTGTGATCATCTTCCAACAAAATCTTCTGCATGCACACTGCCGGGCTAATTCCCTTCAAGTCGGCAATTGTCCACCCTATTACCTTCTTGTGTAGCATCAACATTTTGATCAGCTTCTTTTCCTGCTCAGGCTGTAACTTAGAAGAAATAATTACAGGCAATGTATTATCGGTTCCTAAGTATGCATATTTTAGTTGCTCTGGCAACTGTTTCAACTCAAGAATCGGTGGTTGTTCAATAGAGGGCTTTTCGAGCTTACCTTCCTTACCTGAGTAATCTAGTGGTTCAAAGTATGTACCTGGTCGATTGACTAACCAATTTGCCTCTTCTTGTTGTTCCTCATCGATCAGTTCTTCATACTCCTCAGGTTCCTCTTGATCGGCAATCTAGTTGCCGAGGAAACTAAATTCCTCGTCGAAGTTAAACTCTGCTATGGCATGAAGAAGTTGGCATTCTTCTGGATCATCGGCATGCCTTAGTGTTTGGAACACATTTAGTTTAACTTGCTGGTCATTCACTCTCATTGTGAGTTCTCCCTTTTCAACATCGATCAAGGTTCTCCCTGTTGCTAGGAATGGTCTCCCGAGAATGATAGGTGCATGTTCATCTGGTTCACAATCCAAAATAATAAAGTTAGCGAGAAAAATAAATTTATCAACTTTTACCAGTATGTCTTCGGTTTTTCCCTCTGGATGCACATAGGATCTGTCGGCTAGTTGTAGCATAACTGTTGTAGGCCTTGCCTTCCCGATTCCTAGTTTCTGGAAAAACTGATTTAGGCATCTAGTTTATGCTAGCCCCAAGGTCGCGTAATGCTTTCCTGACATAGTGGTTTCCAATGGAATAGGGTATTGTGAAACTTCCGAGATCCTTCAACTTGGGTGGCATAAGATTGTCCAACATGGCCATGCATCCCTCTGTTGCGACAACTGTTTCAAACTCTCCTAGCCTTGTTCTCTTGGATACAATGTCTTTAAGGAACTTGGCATAGTTCGGCATTTGTTCAATTGCTTCCACCAATGGCAGGTTGATGTGGACTTGCTTTAGGATATCAATAAACTTCTTGAATTGATATTCTTGTTTTTGTCGCTTCAACCTTTGTGGGAATGGTGGTGGAAGTCGGATATCTTTGATCCTTTTATTGGTCTGGAATCTGATTGATGGCATTGCTAGAACAACTGGAGTTGCCGAGACATCATCAACTGGGGTTGCCGTGGCGAGCCTATCATTGGTTGCTGAGGCATGTTTATCGTTGGTTGCCAAGGCATGCTTATTGCCAGTTGCCGCGGCAATTCAAGGTTCATCCTCTGAGGTTTTGCCGTTGGGTTCGTCTTGATCTTTTAGTGGAGTTTTGTTTGGTGAGCGAGCTTGAGCCTCTTTAAGTTGTTGGCCACTTCTAGTGGTGATCGCCTTACATTGCTCATGGCTAGTTCCTCTTGCGACTTCAGTATCGCTAGGTAAACCTTCTCACGGTCTAGTATTCAGGTTTTGAGCAAATTGTCCGACTTGATTTTCCAATGATTTGATTGTCGCCTCTTAGTTTTGCAATCTTATCTCCGTCCTGTTAATAAAAGCATCAGCTCTTTTTATGAAGTTACTATTCTCAGCCATATAAGATTCAGTTTTCAACATAAAAGCATTGAGAGAATTTTCCAAAGAACTAGATGTTGTCGGTTGTTACTGCGGCAACTATTGTCGTGGCATATTCTGCTGAAATCTCGATGCTTGTGCATTCTAACTATTATGGTTTAGAGCATTGTTGGGATTACTCAATAAAAAATTTGGGTGCTTCTTCCAAGCTGGATTGTATGTATTGGACATCACATCGTTGTTCCGGTTGTAATTCCCCACATAGAAGCTGGATTTCGAATTCTGCATACATTCAGAAGAATCATGGTTACCACCACATAACTCACAAAAGGAATCCATTACCTTGACCTCATTTGTGTTGTTTGGTTTCTGCATGTTCTGGACCATCTTGGTTAAGGTAGCCAATTATGCCGAAATTGAGTCTGATGATCCTAGTTCATGTATTGTGGCTTGGCGTCTAACTCCTCCTCTTCTAGTAGAGGGGAATTGATAATCATTCTTGGCCATCCTGTTTAGAATTTGCATTGCTTCCTCCGGCGACTTATCTAGGAGTATGCCGTTTGCCGAGGCATCTAGCATTATCCTTTTTGGTGTATTCACGGCGTTGTAAAACATTGTTACTTGTATCCATACTGGGAATCCGTGTATGGGGCATTTGTGTAGAAGTTCTCTATCGCTCCAAGCCTCGTACGTGGATTCATCATCTGCCTTCCAAAAAGAAGTAATGTCGTTACGAAGCTTATCATTCAAATTTGTAGGATTAAACCAAGAAAGGAAATCACGACAAAGATCAGTCCAAGATCCTATTGATCCGACATGAATGCTATTCAACCATGCTTTCGCCCTATCCCTCAGTGAATAGGGGAATAATCTTAATCGTAAAACATCGGGGGTGACTCCGTGTTTTTTGAATGAGTTGCAAATCTTGAGGAAAGGTTTAAGATGTTGTCGTGCATCTTCAGTTGTTGAGCCGCCAAATTGACCAATTGTGTTGATCATATTAAACATCATCGGTTTCAACTCAAAGTGGTTGGCTTCAATTTCAAGTGCGACAACTCCTGGATTAAGTCCATCAAGATCTTCTTCAAGATAGTCTCGAATAGTTCTGTTTCGTGCAAGAATCACTCATCCTCCTACTGGTACATGTTGATTCATGTTGCCGTCTTGATTATCCATTGCTACTTTTAACCTTCGTCTAAGTCTTTGTAAGGTTCGTCCGATTTCTGGATCAAAGGGATATTATGGTGTAATCGGTCTCACCCTGGTCATATACCAATGCAAAACCAAAGTTTGTTAACCATTTGAATCTTAAACAAGAAAAATAAAAAAATGCAAGAAAATAAAAACAAAGTCGCAATTGACAATCCCCGGCAACGGAGCCAAAAACTTGTTGCACGTAATAAGTGCTATGCAATTGTGCAAGTATACACGCCGCAAGTTATAGTATAAAAGATATCGTCTCCACAGGGATTGGTGCCACTCCAAGAATCTAATCTCTTGCACTGTAAAAAGTAAAAGAAAACACAAGTAGAAGATTATAGGAGTTTAACTAACAACTAAACTAGAAAGCAATAAAGTAAAAGAATATGTAATCAAATGAGAGAGATAGGCCAGGTTATCGTGAGTTGAGGTGTGATAGCCAATTGGATCGTCTTGGTAAAAGAGTGCAAGGGCAACTCAGTTGTTGTGGCAACTTGCACAACGGGGTTGCCTTGGCAACTAATCGATGGTTGCCTGGGCGACTAGTTGGGCAACTACTTGGGCGTCTGGGCAGCAACCTTCAAGGTTCGACAGAGCGTTCTTCAATGGTTTCTTCTTATCCATAAGTCGAAACTCTAGCTACTTGTGCATGCCTTGATAATACATCCCTGTGTGAATCAAGGGTGAACAACAACCAATCTTGCGCTCTTCTTAGAGTTGAAATCCTTAACTTATTCCTAAGCCGGATTAATCTCCACCATCAATAGATTGAATAAAGATCATATTCATTCATTTTTTGAATCTAACTCTCCCGATATTAGATAAATAGATGAAGTTACGAGATCCTCTCCCAATTCACTCGCAAACAAGAATAAGAACCAAGAATGAATAAACCTTGAATAGAAAAGTGCAAACTCTTATTACCTAAACAAAATCCAATTGTTTCTCACAACCACAAAACACAATAACCATAGCCAAATAGATTTAGTTCATGGTTAGGTTCCAAAGAAACAAAAGATAAAGAATTCCTAGCATGAACCTAATTGAACAAGAAAGAAAAAGATGAAGGGTGCATGAAGCCTTCTTATCGAGATCTCCCCCTTGAAGCTTGTCAAAAATTCTCCCTCTCTCTCCCCTGGAGTTGACGGCTTGGTGATCTATTTATAGGGCTAGGTCAAAGTCCTTCTTTGAGGAGGAAGTTAAGTTTGAAATAAATTATCTTTAAAGAATATAATTCTTTATTATATTTATATTCCTTCTAGAACTTCTCCTATCTTCTTGGGATTTAATTCTTCTTTAACATCTTCATAGAAATCAAACTCCTTTGGGATTTAGCTTTGCTCCACGTCATCTTGGGCTTGTCTAGTCATCAATTTCGACTACCATATTACCTTATTCTTTGTCGACAATTACCCTGGCAACTGGCTCGGCATCTCCTTCATGCATTGCCCTGGCAACTAGCTCTAGCCTTGCTTTGTCAAGTGATTATGCACATACACACAAAACACACCAAAGCAGCATCTTTTCCCACAAAAACTACCAAGTTATGTAATCAAGCTCAACGATGGAAGGAAACATGGATTAATGCATGAATGGCTAATTATGAAACTAATATGAGTCTAAGTCTAACAATAATATGAGTAAAAAGGGTAAGAAAAATAGTACTTTTGAACACTTATCAACAATAGCGATTACTTCTGGTGAGAACCCCAAGTTAGGTTCGTTCTTGAATTCAAAGCCCTTCTTATAACTGACGGTATGAGCAACAAAATTCTCTTCGTATTTCTTCTTGATTTCATCATTGAAAAAAATATGGAATGACGCGGATGAAGATGCCATGGAAAGAAGTTGGGGGGGGGAATCAGAAAAGATAAAGAAAAAAGAAGATTCGGTTCTTACTTTCTTATCATACGAGAAAGAATAGAGAGAGAGTAAATATTTAGTTGAGAAAAAATAGGGGTTTAATAAGGTGAAAGGGAAATGGTTGAGTTGGTTTAATGGAGAGGTTAGTGGGGTTAATAATGGTTGTGGTAGTTATGCGTGTTTAGGTAAGTGTGATGATGATGGGTTTAATTGAGATGACGGTGCGGGAAAAAGAAAAAGTTAAAAGACTAGGGTAAAAATTCAAAGTTTGAATATTTAACCTAGGCAGCTAGGATTATCCAGCTTCAGCCAAAAATCTCTTTCCCTTGGGCCTGATTACGTAAGGGTCCATGTGTTATCCATATGTCCAACTGTCGGCCTTTCCTGGCATACTTCCTTAGAAAAAATCCCTATACTAACACTCAAAGAAAAGAAAACTTTTCAGAACAGAAAAACAAAAATAAATAAACCAAAATACCAAAAAGAAAAATAACTATTTTAACTATTTACAAACATCAGATTATGAAGACAAAACTTACTGAATCTCTGCCGGAAGAATAGTCTCCTTGGCATTACCTTGAATACTCCCAAATAATGTTTTAATCTTTGGTCGTTCACCTTGAACGTTGTTTATGTTTTCAAATCTTTGATGTCAATCGCAATATGAGCATATGGCTTAATAACTTCGAATGGACCTAACCATCTAGACTTGAGTTTTCCTAGAAATGACTTGAGCCTGAAGTTGAATAACAACACCTTCTGCCTGACCTCGAATTGTCTTGGCAAAATTCTACTATCATGTCATCTCTTCGTTCGTTCTTTATATAACTTGGCGTTCTCATAAGCTAGTGTCCTAAATTCTTCAAGCTCATTTAAGTCTAGCAAATGTTTCTCATGTACAACCCTCTATTCCATATTCAATTGTTTGGTAGCCCAATAGCGCGATGCTCTAATTCTATTGGAAGGTGACATGATTTACCAAATACCAACTTGTAGGGAGAGGTCCCTAGTAGTGTTTTGAAGGCTTTCCTATAAGCCCATAAAGAATCATCTAAATTTAAAGACCAGTCCTTCCAAGCTGGGTTTATAGTCTTTTCTAGGATGTTCTTGATCTCCTTATTTGAGATTTCTGCTTGGCCATTCATCTGAGGGTGATAAGCTGTGGCAATTCTTTGCTGGATCTTGTACCTGTATAGAGCTTTACTGATTAGTTGGCATTTAAAATGAGTACCTTTATCATGGATGATGGCTCTGGGGCACCAAATATTGTAAAGATATGCTTGTGTAGAAACTTAGCCACAACCTTGGCATCGTTTGTAGAAAGAGAAACTGCTTCAGCCCATTATCCCCCACATCAAACAATTTTACTAGTATAATATTTTGGCGTGGCAATTGATGTTTGCTAGAAATGTTTCCAGTATGATGGCATCGATCGCATGCCTTGGAAAAATAATGGGTGTCTTTGAACAGTGTGGGCTAGAAAAATCCTAACTGCAACACCTTGGTCGTTGTCTTCATCCCAGCAAAGTGTCCTCCATATGGCGTTGCATGGCAAAGCTGAATAATGTTTTGTTGCTCATCCTCTGACATACAACGACGAATGACTTGGTCAGCAAATTACTTGAACCAGAATGGCTCATCCCAATAATATTGTCAGGTATCTCTAAAAAATAGCTTCTTGGAATTACTCGCCAAGTCTGGTGGCAAAATATTGTTGACTATGTCAGCATACCATGGAATGGTAGTGTTTGCAAGCAAGAATTCATCAGGAAAATCATCTCTAATGGCAATGGTGTTGCCATCATCATAGTGGTGCTCTAATCGAGACAAATGATCAGCTACCTAATTCGCACTCCCCTTCTTATCTCGAATCTTTAGGTTAAACTCTTGTAGCAAGAGTGCCCATCGAATCAGTTTGGGCTTGGCATCTTTCTTAGCCAAAAGATATTTAAGTGTTGAATGGTTTGTGTATACCACAACTTTACTACCCACCAAGTAAGATTTGAATTTGTCAAACACAAAGATAACTACGAGGAACTCTTTCTCAATTGTCATGTAGTTAAGTTGAGCCCCATTCAATCTGCGGTTGACATAGTAAATGGTATGGAAAATTTTGTCATGCCTCTGTCCTAACACAGCTCTAATGGCATAGTCGTTGGCATCGTGCATAAGCTCGAATGACTCATTCCAATATGGTGCCACGACTATAAGGCCATTAATCAACCTGTCTTTTAGTTCCTGAAAAGCTTTCAAACAAGAATCATCAAACACAAAAGTGGTATTTTGCTCCAAAAGTAAACATAAAGGTTTAGAAATTTTTGAGAAATCTTTAATAAAACCACGATAAAAACATGCATGCCCCAAGAAACTTCTAATACGTTTGATGTTTGTGGGTGTTGGAATTTGTTTGATTACCTCTACCTTTGCTTTGTCAACCTCCAGTCTATTCTTGGTTACTTTATATCCGAGAACTATGCCTTCCTTCACCATGATGTGGCATTTTTCCTAGTTCAAGACTAGGTTGGTTCAATACATCTTTGTAGAACAAGTTTCGAACTTTGAAGGCATTCCTCGAATGTTTTCCCAAACACCGAGAAGTCATCCTTGAACACTTCCAAGTTGTTCTCGATCATGTCCGAGAAAATTGACACCATATAATATTGGAACTTTGCCGGGTGTTACACAATCCAAATGGCATTCTTCTAAAAGCGAATGTCCCATATGGACAAGTGAACTAGTTTTTCCTGATCTTCTAGAGCTATGACAATCTGATTGTAGCCCGAGTAGCCGTCTAGGAAACAATAAAATACCTTGTCTGCCAATTTTCCCAACATCTTATCGATAAAGGTCAGTGGAAAGTGATCATTCTGCGTGCCATTATTTAGCTTCTTGTAATCCATGCACACCCTTCATCCCGTCACGGTTCTCGAGGGGATCAATTCATCTTTGTTGTTTTAGACCACGGTCATTCCACCCTTCTTTGGCATTCATCGCATCAGGTTGACCCACGAGCTATTAGAAATGGGATAAACTATCCTAGCATTCAACCACTTTATAATTTTTTTCTTCACTACCTCTTTCATGCTCGACTTTAGTCTCCTTCATTCCTCAATATTTTTCTATGGTAATCATCCAAAATGGTTTTGTGCATGAAAATTATTGGGCTTATACCTTATATATCATCCAAGGTCTATCCCACGCTTGCTTTTGATTGCCCAATATCTCCAAAAATCTTTCCTCCTAGTTATCGGTCAAATCAGCAGCAATGATCACTGCAGAGTTGAGTTGTCTCCCAAGTAAGCATATTTGAGATGACTTGGCAACATTTTTAGTTTCAATTCTAGCGGCTCCTCTATGGATGGTTTAGGTGCTTTGATCTCTCTGCCAGCCAACTCAAGTGGCTCAGGTCTACCGAAATAACTCATGACCTCGTTCAACATGGTCGGTTCTTCAGATTCTTCGCTCATTGTTTCTCTATCATATAGCTCCATAACATCATCATCCGTGTCCTAGCATAATTTTGATAGCTCTACATTGAGAATGGTTTCCATCGTCTCAACAGCTTGGCATTCCTCAGGTTCATCTGCACACTTAAGAACTTAAAATATATTAAAATTAACTTGTTGGTCATTCATACACATAGTAACCGTACCTTTTTGCACATCAATTAAAGTCCTACAAGTGGCAATAAATGGTCGTCCCAAGATAATTGGGACATTATCATCAACCTCATATTTTAAAATAATAAAATCAGCATAAAATATGAATTTGTCTACCTTTACCAAGACATCATCAATCTTACCATTGGGATGTGCAAAGGATCGATCTGCTAATTGAAGTGTTATTGTGGTAACCCTTACTTCAATTGCAAGCTTTCTGAATACTGACATTGGCATCAAATTGATGTCGACTCCCAAGTCACATAGTGTTTTTCCCATGAATCTATTGCCAATCGTACAGGGAATTGTGAAACTTCCTAAATTTTTCAGTTTTGGTGGAAATCTATTGGTTATCATTGCACTACATCCTTCAGTAAGAGCAACAGTCTCGAAATCACCCAGCTTCCTCTTTTTGGACAAGATGCCCTTCATGAATTTGACATAGTTGGGAATTTGTTCGAGAGCTTCCACTAATGGTAATGTAGTTGTTTAAGGACTTCCAAGAAGCGCTTAAATTACTGATCCTTCTTGTGTTTCTAGAGTCTTTTTTGGAAAAGGTGGTGGTGGATAAGCAAATGTTGGTTATGCTAGTTTTGCCAAAGTGGTGCTGGCATCAGATTGAGGTCTGGCATCATCAGTGTCTGCCTCTTTTTTCTCTACTTCTTTGGGTTTATCTTTTGGTATTATATTCTCATCCTAGCAAATAGTTGATTGTTTGACAAGTGTCTCAGTCTCGCATTGTCTTCCATTTCAAAGAGTAACTACTTTGCTTTGCTCTCGACCTTTTTGCCAAGCATCACCCGTATCGCTTGGCAAAGTTCCTTGGGGTCTATTACTGAGTGCATTGGCAATCTGCCTTAGCTAAACTTCTAAGTTTCGCATAGATGCTGCTAAACTTTAAACAATTGCATCATTTCTTTCCATGTGCTCCGTTAAAGAATTTCCCTAGGTAGATCTATGCCCTGATTAGAAATTATTTTATGCTCTCTGTGACATTGCATTCTAGTTGAATCCAGGCGGTGCATTGTTGTTCAAACGCTGAGAATTTTCATTAAATTGGTTACCTCCTTAATTTGCCCAAGAAAAGTTGGGATGTTGCTTCCAACCTGCATTGTAATTATTAGAATGTTGGTTAAAATTACGATTGAAATTTCCAACAAAATTTATTGATTCAGGGTTTAATGGGCATTCGTCCACATGATGAACCTCTCCACAAGTAGTGCAAAAGGGTTTTAGTTCTTTTACTTCTTGGACATCAATAGGTTTTTGCATTATCTTCACTATATTAATGAGATTGGAAATCTGAGCATTAATCGAAGATAATGCATCAAGCTCTAATTTTCCAATTGTTTTTGCTCTGGTTCCCAGTCTGAAAGTGGGATATTGGAAATCATTGGTGGCAATTCTTTCAAGGATGTCAAATGCCTCCGTGTAATTTTTGTCTAGCAACGAACCATTTGCCGAAGCATCAACCACAATCCTGGCATAAGCATTGAGTCCGTTATAAAAGGTCTTCATCTGGGTCCAAGAAGGGAACCCATGTATATGACACCTCCTCAATAGTTCCTTGAAAAACTTTCAGGCATCATACAAAGTCTCATCATCAGTCTGCCTAAAAGTAATGATTTCACTCCTCAGCTTGACATTAAGTTTAGGTGGCTAGAATCTTAGAATGAATTTCTGGCATAATTCTGCCCCATGAAGTAACTGGACCAGATAGCAAAGAATTTAACCATATTTTTGCTCTATCTCTCAAATAAAATGAGAATAGTTTTAACTTTACTGTCTCTTCAGCTACACTATGTTGCTGAAATAGTTGGCAAACCTCCATGAATTGCTTCAAGTGTTGCCTTGGGTCTCTATTAGGTGATTCATCAAATTGACGTACATTCAATAGAGTCTGAATCATTACCATTTTAAGTTTAAAATTAACTGCATTTACCCCTGGACCAATTAGGCCTAACATCAAATTATCCATATTTGGTGCCAAGTGTTCTCTAATAGGTCTTTTTTGGATTTTCAACAGCGAAGACTACAGGAACTGGTGGAATGTCATTATGTATTTGTGGATTCTCATCATTATTTATGACATCTCTACTCCATTTCCATTTCGAGCCATTTCTCAAAGTTTCTTTTTCAATCTGTGTAGGGTTCTTTCAATCTCTAGGTCGTATGGCAAATCCTCTTCCACGGTGTGGCTCCTGGTCATACACCAAGCAAAATAAAATAAGTGAAATAAGCAAACACAAGTAAAAATCAAAACAATGAACTCCGTTGCAATCCCCGATAGCCGCGCCAAAAACTTGTCGACTGACTAACGCCTGGCAAATAATCCATGAATGAGTGTAAATATGTCATTAAATAATGCCAAGTTTATGTCTTTTTGCGTGCAAGTATACACAGTCAGTAAGTAATACAACAATAAGTTGAGTATCGTATCCACAGGGATTTTCCAGGAATTAAATGACATGATTTTACTTGTGAAAGGGACAAATTAGTTTCATTTGGAATTCAGATTTTGGATTTAGAAAAATGAATAAGGAAACTGCAATGAAAATTCAGGTAGTTGGCAAACAGATGTATTCAAATAGGTGGTTGGCGTTGGCAAGGGATGCTTGGATTTCATACTAGCTATGATAGCAATTAATAACTTTTAGCCTTGTTTTATTGCCAAACAGATTTTAATTAGTATTACCTTTGTCGATGGCAATACCCTTAGTTAATTATGATTAACTCCTATATGTCTATAGTGATGTTTTTCAATAATTAACTTGCCAAAAGTTTTAATCTTTACTCATATACTCATAATTAACTTCCAAAGTAAGCTCGTCTACTTGAACATCTTCTGTCGAAGTTTCTCACCTTAGTACCTGACAATTAATCGTTAACCCCTAAGTCTGTTAAGATATTAAGAGATAATAGACATGCAATGCCAACTATCGTATGACAAAGAAATTAGGAAAATTAAGCGCTAGCAAGATAGACAAAAATGCCAAAGCACTTAATTATTAAAAGCTGAAAAATAGTTGAGCGTTTATTGCAAAAAAATCCCCAACCAACTTAAGAAAATTAGTTCATAGTTGGGGGAACCATCAACACCATATGTTTGAAATCAACACCATCGTAAAATAGAACTAAAATAAAGAAAAATGGACATAGAAAGAGATTCATCGATGCAACCCTTCAATGGATCTAGAGCTCTCGATCTTAGCCTGGTCAAACCACAATTTGTCTTCTTCACCACGATGCAGTCTCCTTGGCTCAATGATCGAATTTCTTTTTATAGGCACTGCATGGAAAGCCTAGATGAGGTTTAAATTTGAAAATTGATTATGCACTTAGGATAAAACACATTATCTCCTTATCTGCTAATCTTCTCATTTGAAAATTAGGGTTGACTGGACTCTTTGACCAACGACTAACGAACCAGACATCGGCCACCCTTCTTTTGCCAACCAAGCTTGGCAATCCTTGTCCTACTTTTTCCAACAGTGCTCGTCATTTCTCTTCTGGTCCTTCACTCTGCTCTGCCAACTGCTCATGTCTTACTCCTGCTCCTAACCTACCCTACACATCATAGTAAAGAAATACACCTTTACTCTAGAAAAAGAAACGTTCCTCAACTCCTTAATGCAAATGCATGATTCTACTAACTAAATATCTGAATATATACTCAATGTCAAGCAAAAGCATGGTAATATGTATATGAAAAATAGTACTTTTGAGGAGTTAACAATATGCATATAAACAGTCTTGAAAACATGCTCTATGTCCTCAATGGAATTAGTGAACTTAAAACAAATAGGACCTTGAGCCACTCTTTTCATTCATAGGTTCTGTTTAGTTGGGACAAAATCGCATAACTTACCAATCGGAGGTTTGGATTTTGGCAGGAATTATAGTTGCCATACTTGTTTGAATAATGTTTGGTCATCTGAAGGAATAATAAGTTGTTGTAGAAGCCTCTTGTAACCACTTCGTACAGTGTAAATGTCAGATGCTCTATTGCCCATACTAGAATATCAGGTTGAGGAAAGGAGGGAAGTGGAATGTTTAGAATGGCATCAACTTCATCTATAGTAAAATTTGATAGTATAAGAGTAAAAGTTCAGCTATTATTTTCAGGATTGATCAAATCTGAAACCACGTAATGTTTGGTGTAGGTGGAGTAGTGATTTTTGGTCTATCGAAGCTCGAAAGACAAAAATCATTCTACACCAAAATAGTTGTACTTGATTCAATCTTCCATCTAAGACTAGATTGAAGTAGACCTTTAGCACTCCATATACTTCTCCACATAAGTGATGGATTTGACCCAAGTCTCGAATCAAGAAAATTCGAGTCTTTAAAGTATTTGGCTTTCAATTACCATCCAACAAGGGAGGATGGATTGGAAACAAGACGCCAACTTTTCTTGGCGAGAAGGGCAATATTAAATGTTGTGATATCGTGAAAGCTAAAATCATTTTTTTCCTTTGAGAGACAAATGGTATTCCAAACACCAGAGAATACCACATTTGCGGAAGCCTTTTACCACCAAAATTTTGCCTCCAAAGCTTCCAATTCCTTGCATAAAGTCTTTGAAAGGAGAAATCATAGCATTGAGTATGTAGGAATAGATTGTAAGATATATTTGATAAAGACTTCTAAATCTCCCGCAGAAAGAGTGTAAATATACCAGTCATTAGTTCGAACATTAAACCAATCTTTTAGGTTCGAGAAAGCAACTTTATTGTTACGTCCTACAATGGTAGGAAGTCCTAAATATTTTAAAAGACAAAACATGGTGATCCCAAAGACATGTTGAACATCACTTATGTTATCATTGATTACATTAGAATGAAGAATAATCATGATTTATCAAGATTCACTAGTTAGTCAGAGCAACCAGCGTAATGGTCAAGGATATTCTTCATTGCCATGGCTTCACTTGTTGTCGCATAACAAAATATAAGACAATCGTCGGTGAAAAGATGGGTGACTAATGGTGCTCCTTGAACAATACGAGTTCCACTTAGTTGACTTCTACGGGATGCTAATCTTAATAACGAAGATAAGCCTTCACCGCATATAAGAAACAAGTAGGAACTTAAGGGGTCTCCTTGTTTGAGACCACGTGAGGAAGAGAATCGGTTACCTACAACCCCATTAAGCACAACCAAATAAGAGAGTGGATACACACTGAAGTAAATGATTCATCCATCCATTAGAAAAGCCCATTCCAATAAGTATAGCTTTGATGAAACCACATTCTACACAGGCCTTGCTCATTTCAAGTTAGAGAGCAAATGATCCTTTACGACCCCAACGCCTCTATTAAAATGAGTGAAGTATTTCGAATTTCACTACCACATTTTCAGAAATTAGACGGCTAAGAATAAAAGCGTTTTATGCTTCATCAACACACAAATATAGCACTGCTTGAAATTTATTGACCAAAAACCTTGAGGGTGATATTATAGATGACATTACATAAAGCAATTGGACGAAATTGGGACATTGAATTAGGGTCGCTTGCTTTGGGAATTAACACAATATAATAGTAATTAAAATAAATCATATTTAAAAAATGCAAAATATAATAGTATTTAACAATCTTTTTTAACTAATTTTTTTATCCACCCACCTATGAATTAGGAAAAATATACCATAATTAATATCACAAACTAGTAAATACTAATATTTTGTGAAAAATTAAAAAACATTCATTAACCTTTACCACCGTTTTTAGAATGTAGTTAGTAGAAAATTACATGTTATTAGTTAGTTAAGAATTTGTTAAAAGTATTGTTGGATGTTGGATCAATTACGAATTTCTGATATTGGGCTATATAAGCCACTCAAATGTAACGAGCCGAATACACTCTTTAATTCATTTTATCCTTAGTAAAAATCTGATTCAGTTTCCAATATTGATTTATTTCTCTTAACCCAATCTAATCTAAATCCCTAGTCATCGATAAGCTCATTTCCTACACTTCACCCCCGTTCATCTATTCCAGCAACGATGCCGCCTTTCTCACATGGTATCAAAGGCCAATGATCTCAAAGCCATTTTTTCCTTCCGTCGCTGCCATTCGAAGCATCTGCTATTGTTATAGTTGTTCCTTCATATTCGATTGCATTTCTGTTTGTCGTTCGTTGCTTCCTTTGCTAATTTGGTCATAATTTTTGATTTCATCATTAGCACCATTACCGACATGGTTTAAATCCGCTTGTAGTTACACCGTTCAGATAAAAAAAAAATGCAGTTTCTAGATCTGAAAAACATGATCGCTTTACATCCTACGGTGACACAACTGTTAACGCTGATTGGATCCCCGTCAGTGATTTTTCTCCTTTTGTTGTCTGGTCGATTCTACGGTGGAATCTAGCCTAACTCATATCTAATTATTGCATATATTAATTTTCACATATTCGAGATGTATTGGGATATGATTTGTGCACTCATGATTTCTGTTATAGAATGGAGATTAAATGTGATTGGTTGTTGGTTGTTGGTTGTTAATATGATGAGAACCTGGGAATTCACAAAGTCACACTTCTATAGTAGGTGATGCTAGTAATATCAACTTAGTCTGTTTGAATAATATATTGATTTTTCTGTCATCGTTATTGCTTGGAGCTGGATTTTTCTGCTATGATGTTGAGCTAATGAGTATCATTCTTGTTGCAAGGGTCTCGACAATATACGTAAAGTTACTAAATAGTATATTTAATTTTCTCTAGATTGGTGAATAAGATCATTAGTACTGATGAATTTTATATTTTCATAAAAGAGGAAAGGATTGTCAAGTATTGATTGTGAGTTATAGTCTAGTTAATGTTTGGCTCATATTTTTTTGGCGTATAGCGAGTATAGTTTGCACTAATTTGGTTATTGCTCTTCATTTATTCTAGTTGTGATTACAACCTGTTGACTTATGTTGTTCTTGACGTCAATTTGTCTAGAGTTGAAGTTGGTTTCGTGTGTCTCGGTTATTGTTACATATTGTTGGTGATGACTGATGATTTGTTATGGTTAAGTGTTGATCACTATTGCTATAGAAGAGAGCTGCTAAGTTCATGGATTATTTCGTTGCTTGTTTACTTCTTTCACAATGGGCACTGAAACTTTGGTTTAACAAATTAAGTTTGCAAGATAGAAAATTTCTGGGGAATGTATATGGTTTAACAACCTTGCATTTTTTAACCAGACATAAGAGAGTGTTTTCTTGCTCAAGAGAGGCTTCAGATTGCATCCAACAGTTTGATGCTTAACAACCTTGCTTCCAACAAAAAAAGATTGAATAAGTGATGAAAGAAGAATAGATTTTTGAAAGAATTTCAGATCCTACTAAAAGGTGGGTAGAAAAGAATGAAAGGAAGAACACTTTCGATTTTCGGTAAATCACTATCTAAGAAATAGAAGCTTTTGTTTCTAAAGAAATTCTTGACGAAAGAATGCAAAAAACAACGTATAGATCGTTGATCTTGAGTGTAGAAATTTGTTTGATAGGCTTTTTGACAACTAAAGATGATCCCACAAAGATATTATCAGGCTTCTTATTTTTTCAAGGAGATGAGGAAGAAAAGAAAGCGGTTTTATGTTTGAATTTTTGTTCGACTTATATTTTGCTTGTCTAAGTACCAGCTCATTGAACCAGTTCATTATCAGTAAAATCAGTTCACTAAAGGAGATCGAAGAAGTTCAAAAAGAAGAAAACTAGGGTGAATGTAAGAATGTAGTTAGTTAAGAATTCGTTAAGAGTATTGTTGGTTGTTGGGTCAGTTACAAATTTCTGATATTGGGCTATATAAGCCATTCAAATATAACGGGCCACATATACTCTTTGATTCATTTTATCCTTAGTAAAAATTTGATCCAGTTTCCTACATTGGTTTATTTCTCTTAACCCAATCTAATATAATCTATTTTAGCATCCCCAACAAAACCAAGAAATTACATTCTCTTAAACTTGCAGTATTGTTCTCCCCATGCAACATTTTCTTCGCAAAGAGTAATTATATTTTCGAGGCAAATGTTTAAATTCGAACTCATATAAAATAAGACAACGTGACCATCTTTGACCACCTGGTCAATCAATGGATCTTCAATTCTTCATCTTTGTATGTAAATAAAAAGATAGGAATTTAAAATAAAAGATATTAAAAACATTTAATTGGGTTTTCGGGTACCTGATTAGTTCGATTTTTATGACTCGAGCCTAACATGTGAACCCACTAAATATACCTGTTGGGAGGCTCAACCGATCAACCGAGTAGCCAAGGGGGGTGAATTAGTTTTTGAATGATTGGTGTGGAAGTAATGGAATTTAAAATAGGACACTATGATTTATAGTGGTTCGAGCTTCTAACCAAGCTCTACATCCACTACCTTAGCTTCCCACTAAGAATTTTCTCAAATTCACTATTGAATTTCTTCCCTTTTCTGGGCTCAAGAGGAAATCTTTCCAACACTCAAAACTTCTACCCCAAAGCCTCGAGCAAACCCTTTTTTTTACAAGAGAACAAATAAACGCAATCTAGAAAACCCTCTAAGGTACAATGCTTGCACAATTAAGCTCACTCACCCAAAACCTAACACTTGAGCATATATGATAATTAAGCTCACAAGTGTGTTCTACAAAAAAAATTAACAATATTAAGCACTAGAATAATTTCTTTATCATTGAATGTTGGTAGTTGGTTTATTGTTCTTCTATGGATACTTGGAGGTGTCTTTTAAACTCTCTAACAACTTCATGGCCGTTACTAGCTATTGGGGGTTGTTAAGAGCTGTTGGGGACTTCAATTCCAACCATAAATACAGTTCTATGCACTTTGGTATCGGTACGCAGGACATCGACATTTGTACCTACCTTAAACAGAAAGAGTCGTTTGAGCATTTAATACATAGGGGTATCGGTTTAGATACAACCGTATCGGTACGAACCCAAAGGGTATCGATACAGCTAAGACCGTATCAATACTAAAATTGGCTACTAGAATTTGGAAAACTTTGGGATGAAAATTGTATCGGTACTCAGAAATCTGTACCGGTACGAGCACAATGGGTATCGATACGAGGATAAGAGTATCGATACTCAATGTCTGTTTTTGACACTTTGGCTATTTAAAAACATGTCAAAAACCTTTGAAAATATTTCAAACATATTTTTCAAGTTTATGGACTTTTGAAATACTTTTGCAAATTAGTTTAAGTCCAAAAACATTTTTCTTTAAGTTATATCAAAATCAAATATCTCAACAATCTCCCTTTTTTGATATAACGAAACCACTTGAAAATTTATTTTTGTGAAAACTCGCACTTAGAAAAATATTTTTAGAAAAAGAGAAACATTTTGAAAATATTTGAAATTCCCCTTTTTCTTTTGGAAATTTAATTTTTCAAACCTATCTCTTCCCCTTTTGTTATATCAAAAATATTTCAAAACTATGTTTTAAATCACATTAAGTTCAAAAACACCAATTGATAGTACCAATTGGTACCAATTGATAGTAAATACCAATTGTTGGTGTATAATAATATTGGAGAAAAGACTAAAAAGATATAACAATAAAAGAATTTAAAAAAATGGCTCCCCCTTACTCAAGCATCAAATAAATTGTTAGTCCAACAATTCAAGAGAAAAAATATTGAATTTCAAATAAATAAAACAAATAAACACATGATATTCAAATAAACATGCCATATTTCAAGATATAAACATATAGGCACACAAGGCATGGGAAAAGGGTCAAAACGGTCCCTTTTGACTGTGCATACCGGTACGGTGAAAGCCGTATCGATACTGGTTGAAAGTCGTATCGGTAAGATATGGGCGGTACTGGTACTCAAGGCACGGTTCTGGTGAAAAACAACAGCAAAAACAACTTAAAAGGCCTTACAACTTAATTTTAAGTTCATACAAAGGCTCTATTAAGTCCTAGATATACATTAAGCACATTCTGCTACACATGCTTTTCAAAACATAGCATTAAACACATAAAAAGCATGATTTCACCAAAATCAACCAAACATTACAAGTTCAAGGCCAAAAACATAGATATGAGCATACAAGGCCAAAAACATGTAACTCATGCAATTTGAGACTCCCCCTAACTATATGCAATTATGCACAACATGGAGTCATACAAACATGCTTGGATCAACATAAAAAATAGACATGGAAAACACATGATCAAGCAATTGCGTGAAAATAAATTTACCACTTGAATCAAGGTAGGGTGTTAAGCCTTCTTTCTCCAAGTGTCCTTCCTCCTTTGTGTGTCATGAGCTTCCAATATTTGACTTTAATCATCAATGGCTCAAGCACACCTACAAAAGTGAATCAAGTAATTTTTGGTATCCAAATTGCTTTGGATCCAATGGCATTAGTCCCAAAAATTTTACTCCCTTTAGGAATCAATTTTTCAATTTCATCCTTTATCTTTGAAACAATAAGTCCTTTTAGGACCCAAATGTTTTTAACACATTTTCCATTCAAAAATCTAGGGGAACTATATTGTCTTTGATAAAAATTCGTTTTGGAGCTATCTTCAACTTCACATTTTTTGAAAATCTTTGTTAAACAAATTCATTTTGAGGTCAATTTCCCTTTGAGGATCCTCTTGAACTTTTATAAGCAAGTTTTTTAAATCAAGGTTCTTTTGTTCAAAATCTTTAAACATTGCTTCAAGTTCGAGATTGGTTTTAGAAAGCAATCCATTTTTAATTTTCAACTTTGAAAGCAACTTTTGTTTTTAGAAAATAAAGCCTTGAATTCTAAAACCAAATCATCATAGGCTTGTAACTCATCAAAAGTATACGAACTTGAACAAGATGAGTTAGAAGTTACCCTTGAATCTTCTTCGATGGCCATAAGAAAGTGAGCTACTTCATTTTCGGTGGAGTCCTCTTCACCACTCTATGTAGCCACATATGCCTTCTTCTTATGGCTTGATACATTCTTGTTGAAACGAAGGTAATCATACTTGATGTGCCCTGTCTTATTGCACTCGAAGCATACGATGGTATCCTTCCTCTTCATTCACGATTTATGCATTGACTCTTTTTTTGGCACTTTATGAATCAGAAAAGTTTCTTGAAGAGCTTGGTCATCTCTTCTTCTTCACTATCCTCTCTACTTGAATCTTCTTATTGGCTTGTGGAGGATTTGAGAGCAACAACATTTACGTCAATGCCTTGCTCGATCATCTTTTTTTTTCCTTTGGACATCATCATCTCATGGGTGAGAAAAGATCCCATAAGCTCATCAAGCTTGAGCTCCTTTAAATTCTTTGCTTTAATGATGGTGGTTTTCTTGGAATCCCATGAGTCGGGAAGTGAGTAAATCAACTTCCTCACTAGCTTATCCTCCGAGATCACTACTCTACAGCCTTTGAGTCCGTTCACAATCGTGGAGAATCGATCGGACTTAGCTTTGATGTCTTCTTCCGGGTCCATCTTGAAGTTCTCATACTCAAGGCTGAGAATACCAATCTCTGTCTCCTTCACTTCATTGTTTCTTTTATGAGTAACTTCAACTTGTCCCAAATATCCTTGGCGCACTCTCACAAGAAGATACTTTGGCATATTCATCCAGACTAAGTGCACAAAAGAGAATATACAATGCTCCCGCGTTTAGCTTCATCTTCTTGCGATCATCTATACTCTATTCTTCCTTGCTTCTTTGAGGCACGAACGGACCATCAAGAATGATATCCCAAAGATGATAGTCTTTGGCTCTCATGAAGAACATTATCCTATTCTTCCAATAAGATTAGTTGGTCATGTCGAAGTAAGGTGGCTTGTCATTGGATTACGCCATGAACTCCAGTTGATGTAGGATGGTTGAGCACCTCTAGAATCGACTCTTGGATGTTAATCCAGTGAATAGACGAAGCTCTGATACCAATTTTTGGAAGGCTCAATCGATCAATCGAGTAACCAATAAGGGGTAAATTGGTTTTTGAGTGATTGGTGTGGAAGCAATGGAATTTAAAATAAGACATGATGATTTATAGTGGCTCGAGCTTCTAACCAAGCTCTACATCCACTACCTTATGGATATTTTTCTATACTCATCATGATGTGGTTATTTATATAAATAAAAATTGTAAAAAAGGTTTTTGAGGACCAAAGAACAACCCCAATTTTAATTTACAAACTATATGTCATTTCACATGTCGTTTTGTTCAGTGGAGATATTGGAAGTAGGCCGTGACCTTCTCTTCCGGCGAGCATTCCTCATTTGCTTCTTATGGCTTCCCCCGAATCTCAACCTCCTAGAGTCATGGAACCTTAGCTTTTCAGTTGGATCAATTATGCATTCAGGTGGCGTTACAAGGTAACGAACCGTGTCGTAACAGTACGAATAGTACATGTAACGCTGCCTGAATCTTCGCATGGTGGATCAGCTTTTCGATGTTATGACGGCATAGTCGCGGCTTTCGAGCCAGACATTCGTCTCGGTGCAGGTGGTGGTGTCGGGGAATTTCTGGATGGGATTGGGACCGGTAGGGCAACCGTCGAGGACTAGGTCTTTGAACTCGGAAGTGAAAGGGGCATACTCATAATTAACTTTATGTCTGCCTCCGTTGGTGGCCCAGCTTAGAGGCATCCCAAATGGTGGCATATAATGACATTGGCTTTGATGGGTAGTCTCCACCCATTTTATCATTGCGCACCACTTCCCTAATCGGAACTTCATCTACATAAAAACTGTTCACAAATTCAACACCAAATTAATGTCACATTAATCATATAATATATTACTATATTATAGAGAGAAAAAGTTTGTAAGAGAAACTAAAATAAAAATATATATATTGTTGAGAAGTTGGGGATAAGGATTCGTTAGGTATAATTATGGCATTTATCTGTGGTGATTAGCTTTTAAGAATCTAAAGGCATCTAAGTTTGGTAGCCTAACTAATACATATTATTCGATTTAGTTTCTTTTCATTACTTTCTATTTTAATGTTTAGATTATTGTTTAAAAATATAATTTTTGATCAATTGAATTTTAGTTTGATTAACGATATTACTATTACGACATATTGAAAATGGTGGGTTCGAATAAATTTAAATCAATAACAACCTCAAATATAAGGGTTTAATGAGTAATGCATAAGGAGTAGTACATATGTAAAAATAATAAAGACATTAAATCCTAACACAAACTATTCAAGGCTTAATAAGATAATTAATTCTTGTTTAATGAGACGTTACAAGTTTATCAACAAAGCTTAAGAGAAATCAATGAAATTTTATGGGAATTTGTTCAATTCTTTATAGCTAATTATTTTATATATTTGCATAGCACAGAATTAGCCCACTAAATTAGCAGAATTTTTATAACATATATGTGTATTTGATCAAATGTCAATATCTTATGAACCAGAAACGAAGAGATGTTGAAAAAGAAATTCGAATTCTAGTTGGGAAGTCATTTTCCAGTGTGTATGTAAGTAAAACTTGGCTGTAAAGGACCTAAAAACAAAATCATTCTTCACTTCATTCCAAAAATACAATGAGGAGAGAAAACAATTAATTTATAGGTTAATTAATGCATTTGGCGATCGAAAACAGTTACCTATACTTCAATATACATCTCTTAAAATTCTAATATTTTTAAAAAGGAGTATCTTTTTAGGCTATTTTTTAGCATAAAAAACAGCCTAAAATCATATGTCAGTACTGTTTTTTAAGGCAATGCCCCGATACACGCAAAGCCTAAGTTATCGCTAACCTTTTCGCTTTTTCACTTTACTAAGGTCAAAACATTACACAAAATTAAGGCAAGAATCAGCAAAACTATAAATTCTAGGAGTAAAAAATAAATTTTCAATAAAAAATATATAATTTTAAAAATTATATATTAAATTTAAATTTTTAGGGAGCAAGTATTCCTCTCTTAGTCCATTCCTGGCAAGAATATACACACACGCAGGGACAAGAACAAAGACGCACTATGTAGGGTGTTAGAGAGAAGTAAGGTATGGAAAACAACTCACATGACTTTGTTGGCTGTCCAAAGAATGCTGTAGGTGTGGAATTCTTTCGATGGATCAAACCAAAGGTTGTAGCGTTCCTCTCGCCCTCGGTTCGTGCTCCCATTCCCATACATATTCGTCTGGAAATCTCCACGGCTTCCCTTCAATATTTCCTAAAAACTCAATCTCTAATTCATCGTGATTTTTCTCGAATACGTCGCCGTTTGATGTCTGCATTGACCACAGATCAAGAAATTCAATACCACCGTCAGCCAGCCGCCATGATTGTAATCATGTGCACTAATCGAATTTGATTCATTCAAACCCACGTTCGCCTAGTTTTGAAAATGGTTTCTTAATCTGGAAATAAAAGAGAACGACGACCGTCGACCGATCAAATTCTAAACCAACAGGGGAAAAAACTTACATAGAAGGCAACGACTATTCCGGCAGTATAGTCCGACGGCAATTTGATTCTGGCACTGAAAAATCCATGGCTATACATACCGGAAGAAATAAAACCCGACCCTGAGTTCCATATTGAATCAATCCGTCAACACCCAGAAAAGAAGTTTAATTGCATGGATAATATAAAAATACTTGGATTGGATGAATACCGGTGTAAACGTCGAGGAGGAGGCGGACGCTGTGGCCATCGGGGGAGCGAACAAGATTGCCGTCGCCGAAGAGAGGGCTGTATCCTTCGTCGAAGGAGAGGGTGGTGACGTTGAAAGCAGCAGCAGCGAAGCCGATGAAGCAACAGAAGAAGAAAAAGTGGAGAGCCATAACTTAATAATTGTTTATTACTATAATTCCAATTCAATGTTGTTGTTTCGTTTCTTTGTTGTCTCTAAAACTCATTCTATAGCGTTTTGCTTTCTGTGTACGTCTCTATATTTATATGCACGCCAACATAGAAGAAAAGGGGAGTTTCTTTGGATAGAGACGACATCAGAACGGTCTAGTTGGCTTGCCTGCGGCTGCTATAATTCAATTCATTGTGCTGACTATTATATCCTTGGTTTAGTTTGGATATTAATTTATTAATTATTTTTTTTGGTGAAGAGTGTGATTTTATTGAAGAGGGATCATACGTAATATCACAAACCTCGTTAAATTTTTTTTTTTAAATTTAAATAAAAAAAGTAAGTAATAAATTAATAGAATAAAAGTTTAGAAACTTAACAGAAAATAATGTAATAAAATAAAGTTCTGAAACTTAAGAGAAATAAAAAATTTAAACTAAAAGCAATTAAGTTTATACTTTTTGTCACTATACTTTTATCTTTTTATATTTCATTTTCACATTATATTTATTTATTTTTTATTATTAAAAATTTAATTATTGTACTGTATATTTTAAAAATTGGTTGTTAAAATAAATTTGTCTTAAAAGTTTAGTGACGTGCATAATTTATTTAAAATTTTGTTGATAAGGGCTGAAACAATGTTTGGTTGCTCTCGAATTCTAAATTAAGAGGGTGGATGAGATGATGATTTTATGTTGATTTGGGGAAATCGTTATTTATAATTTTTAAATTTTAATCTTTTTCGTTAGCCGGTAAAAGATAACATAATACAATAGATTGGATGTGAAGGGGCATGCTAACTAAATTTAGAAAAGAAGTGGATTAATGTTCAAAAAAAAAAAGAAGTGGATTAATGTTCAAAAAAAGAAGTGGATTAAACATATAATGTACTGATAAAATTATTACTTTAGTTTTAATCGATATTAAATTTTAAATTAAGAACCTATCCTTTCTCTTTATGAAAAGAAAAAAAAATGAAGAATGGGATTTCTTGTCATGAAAGTTAAGAGAAAAGCGACAACTAAGATGATGTCGTGGAGTTGGCCATAAATATATATATAAATATGCATGCAAATAAATAAGTAAATAAAGATTTATAATGCAACCAAAGCAGTGGTTACACTGAACGTTATACCATTTATTATTTTATAATTCCAGCATTATACACTAAACATACATCACTGTTGGAATAATTTTTTTTTCATTTCCATTTTTAAGGCCTCACCTTAACTAATTAGGACAGATTCGCATCTCACACTTAAGTTTGGTGGGTGAGTCTATTAACAAAGATTTTCTGCATACACAACGTCACGAACTCGAGACCTACTTAAACGAAATCAAGTTGCTTACCACTTGAACTAACCCGTTGGTTGGCCTAACCTTTTTTTAAATAATATAGAAACAAATTCTCAAATGATAAAAATATACGTTTACATGTTTCATTAATTTAGTATTATTTTTTGGTATAGTAGGGGATAATTAAATGCCCAATACAAACGTCAAAATTTGAATCCATGCAATATGAATCCATGCAATATGAGACGTAAATGAGTATTTTTAATCACTCGATCAATTAAAGTATCTTTAGTATTATTCTTTTATGACATGTAGTTATTGGATTTTTTAATGAGGTAGTTATTTAATTTTTTTGTTTAACAGTATCGTCTATTATGATTTTAGTGTTGTTATCTATCTTTTCCCTTTTTTATTGTTTAATTTTTGTTTTTAGCCAAATAAAAATCTCCTATGTTCTAGATTTCTTTTTTTTTTCTAACATTTTATTGAGTTTGCTCTTCTGCTTTGTGACACGATTGTTGAATATCTTGTGCCATAGTTTTTTTTTCTATCTTTATGGTAGTTTGTCATTCATATAACAATCAACACAACACTTACTCTAATCAGGGAAGGTTGGTAGTTTAGTATTGCTAAATTTTTATTGTGCTAATTTAATGATGTAATTAGAATCGTTAACAGAATAATATCAAGATTGATTTTTTTTTTGTTTTTCACTCTTATCTCAATCTAAAATCTCGTAAAGATTTGGATGACAACTATTAGATATGTTTATAAATGATGAAAGAAGTTTTAAGAAAATGTTTAGTTTTTTTTTCTCTTCAAACTCTTTAGATTTACATGTTTCAATTTTTTCTTCATTAATACTTTTAATAATACCCATCTTATTACTCCTATTAAAAAATTAAACTGCTCTTCTTCACAATCAGTTGAGAAAAAGATGGGAAACCCTAACCCTAACGTGTAATCGCTAAAGTTACACTACGAGAACCCCCTAACGATCGGCCATCGAAAGGGATTGATTTGTCTCACCGACCTTCAACGTTGGAACGTACTGGTCCTGAAGTACATTTGCATGGCCATCGATCGGGGAAAGAGCCGAAAGAAAGTAAAAGCAATTTGATGAATAACCCCAATGGCTCGGAAACATTGAGGGCTGTTGTTGGCGCTGGCGGGGTTTCGCCGGATGAAAATTCTCGTCACATGGTATGTTTCGAATACCCACATATTCTAGAACGGTCAGGTTCCCCAGTTTCAACTAAGGACCAACGTGCAGCCAAGAAAGTGAAAAATAAATATGATACCCTCTGCATGGCTGTAGAGGCTAAGTAGGATAGCCAGACATCAACGAGACTAGTATCGGAAGAATCTACGGAGATGATAGAGACAGATGAACGTCTGACCCCTATCGATAACAGCTCGAGTAATACTGCTATACCTCCACAGGCTTCAAGAGGTACATATGCTTCAGCTGTTACATGAAACCCTCAAGTAAACCCTTCTAAGCCTACAATGGTGCTCGAAGTTGAGATCGAAGTGCATACCGAGGATGTGAAAATTGACCATGATGGCCCGATTCCATCCATCAAGTTCTCGGATAGAATCTATGATCTTATAGATGCTCCAATGCGATCTACGGTTATAGTTAGGTTACTAGGCAAGACTATTTGTTATAGAGCTCTCTATGCCAGACTCCCAACCCTATGGTCTCTTAGTGGTAACTTCAAATTGATTAATCTTGATAACGATTATTTTTTGGTGAAACTTGAACAGGAAGAGGACTATTCTAAGGTTCTAACGGGTGGCATGTGTATGATTTTGGGGAGCTATTTAACGGTTCAGATGTGGAGTAGGCCATTTTCAAATTCTGGAAAGCATCCTTCCCAAGTCATTGCATGAGTTAGGTTGTCGGGACTACCGTTTCATTACTACACTAAGGCCCTTTTCTCGTTGGATCAGTAATTTAATTGGAAAAGTCATTAAAGTGGATTATAACACTAATGCAGGAGAACGAGGACGCTTTTCACGTTTGGCGGTGATTGTTGATCTAAACCAAACCTTGATGCCTAGCCTGAATATCTATGGTTTCAATCAGAAATTAGAGTACGAGGGCTTACAATTAATTTGCTACAAATGTGAATTGTATGGTCATACAAAAGATTGGTGTGGAAAACAACCACCAATAGAAGAATCTGGTGCAGTACCCTAGGATCCAGTTATTTCCAATAGTGAGGCAGATGTTTATGGTCCGTGGATGATGGCATCATACAAAGGACGCCGCTCGCGAAAGGATAATGGTTCTAAAAAAGCTATAGCTGAGGGGTCAGGTCTTACGAGTAACTCTAAATTCCAGGTTTTGCAAAATCTTGAGGAAGAGGTAACGCCAAGGGAAACTATAGTGGCCCAAGTTAAGGCTCTTGTTGTAGCGACTTGAGCTTTCGGGACATCGAGATCATCTCCGTATTGTGATTCAGACCTTTCGGGAGAAGCAACTCTACGCCAAGTTTAGCAAGTGTGATTTCTGGATCACTAAAGTATTCTTTCTAGAGCATATTGTGTCTGCAATGGGCACTCAAGTAGACCTGAAAAGATTCAAGCAATCATTGAATGGAGATCACCAAAAAATGTTGGGGAAGTTCGGAGTTTCCTCGGTCTTACTAGCTATTATAGGAGGTTCGTTAAAGAATTCTCCATTTTGGCAGCACCATTGACTAAGCTTTTTTGAAAGGACATTCCTTTTGAATGGACCAAGAAACAACAACGTAGCTTTGACCAACTCAAGCAAGTATTGACTCGTGCATCAGTCCTAACCCAGCCCGAGCCTGGTAAAGAATACACAGTGTATGGTGAAGCTTCATATCTTGGGTTAAGATGTATGTTAATGCAAGAATTCTCCATATTGTGTCTGCAATGGGCATTCAAGTAGACCCGAAAAGATTCAAGCAATCATTGAATGGAGATCACCAAAAAATGTTGGGGAAGTTCAGAGTTTCCTCGGTCTTACTAGCTATTATAGGAGGTTCGTTAAAGAATTCTCCATTTTGGCAGCACCATTGACTAAGCTTTTTTGAAAGGACATTCCTTTTGAATGGACCAAGAAACAACAACGTAGCTTTGACCAACTCAAGCAAGTATTGACTCATGCATCAGTCCTAACCCAGCCCGAGCCTGGTAAAGAATACACAGTGTATGGTGACACTTCATATCTTGGGTTAAGATGTATGTTAATGCAAGAAGGCAAGGTTATTGCTTATGCTTCAAGAAAACTAAAGCCACATGAGATGAACTACCCTACTCACGACCTTGAAATGGTTGTGGTTGTGTTTGCATTAAAGATTTGGAGGCATTACATCTTCAGAGAAAGGTGCTACTTCTTTACCGATCACAAGAGCCTCAAGTACCTATTGACACAGAAGTAGTTGAATCTTTGACAAAGGAGGTGGATGGAACTTCTTAAAGATTATGATCTTGTTATTGATTACCATCCGGGTAAGGCCAACGCTGTAGCTAATGCACTCAGCCGCCAACCTTTGCCTACTCCTCGAGCTATTAATGCTCATTTCAAGCTTAGGAAACATCGACCTTTAGTAGCTGGACTCCAGATTCAGTCTACTATTGTATTAAGAATTAATTCATTGGAAGATCAAGATCCTAAATTACAAGCTATTGTTTCTAAACTCCAAAATAATCCTAATTTTGAATTCAAAGTCAATGCCGAGGGACTTCTAAGCTTTCATGATCGAATTTGTGTACCTAAGGACAAGTCACTTTAAGATAAAATTCTTAAGGAGGCTCATTGTAGCCCTTTATCTATTTATCCGAGATCTGTGAAGATGGAAAAAGATCTCTGAGAACTTTACTGGTGGCCTATCATGAAACATGCTATTACAGATTATGTGTCAAAATGTCTCACGTTCTAGCGAGTCAAAGCTGAGCATCATGTTACCACTATATTACTACAACCTATTGAACTACCTCAGTGGAAGTGGGAAAAAATCACTATGGACTTCGTTAGTGGGCTACCATTAACATCAGCCAAGCATGATGCTATTTGAGTCATTGTTGACTATTTTACCAAGTCAGCTCACTTTCTGCTAGTTAGAATAAACTACAATCTTGCTAAGTTAGCTGACTTGTACATCAAGGAAGTTGTCAAACTCTACGGGGTACCTAAATCCATCATCTTAGAACGAGATCCTCAATGTAATTCTCAATTTTGGAGATCATTGCAAGAACTCTAAGCACTAGAGTTAATCTCATTATTGTCTTTCACCATCAATTTGACGGTCAGTCAGAAAGGGCAATTCAGATTTTGGAAGACATGTTTCGAGCATGTGTCATTGATTTTGAAGGAAATTGAGAGAAATCCCTACCTCTTATTGAGTTTGTTTGTAATAATAGATACCAAGCATCCATCAAGATGGCATCGTACGAAGCATTTTATGTCGGGAAATGTAGGACACCGTTTTGTTGGTCTGAGCTTGGTGAAGGTAAGGTGTTGGGCTCTGACTTACTTCGAGAAATAGAACGGGTTACCATCATCCATGGCCATCATATTAAGGCTGCCTTTGATCGACAAAAGGCCTATGCTGATCTTAAGAGACGAGACATACAGTATTCTATGGGGGAGAAAGCTTTTCTGAAAGTATCCCATGGAAGAAAATTCTGCGTTTTGGCAAAAGGGTAAGTTGAGCCTCCGATTTACTGAACCTTTCGAGGTTTTTGGAAGTGTAGGTCGCGTGGCTTATCGGCTAGCATTGCCACAAGAATTAAGCAAGATCCATGATGTGTTTCATGTATCAATGCTCCATAAATATCGCTCTGATCCATCACACATCATTGAACCTGAATCCGTTGAGATTCAACCAAACTTGACCTATGAAGAGGAACCGATACAAATATTGGCAAGGGAAGTCAAAAGACTTCGTAACAAGACCATCCTTTTAGTCAAAGTACATTAGAGGAGTCACAAGGTTGAAGAAGCTACATGAGAACCAAAAGAGACCATAAAGAATCAATACCCTCATCTCTTTGGTTTAGGTAAAATTCAAGGACGAATTTCTTTTAAGTGGGGGGAGTTGTAACAATCTAAGACCAATCTAGCTGAAATTAGATTCCAGTGATCAGAAAATCCAATATCGGGAAGTTAAACTATTACTCTAACCCTTGACCAAGAGGTCAATCGTCCAAGTATGGAACCCTAATTAAGCATTGTTATTGATTAAATACCACTGTTGTCACTAATTTTTTTACCATTTAGTTAAAAAAGAAATAAAATATGGCTCACATTTTAAAAATAAATAAATATATGGGACTATTTTAAATTTATTTGAAAGCCTTAAAAATAATAAATATAAAAATCCATATTTAAAACCCATCTCTTTAATTCATAAGGACCCATTTTAAATTAAATAAAAGGCCCAAACTAACTCATTTAATCTTTTTTCAGGTTTAATGGAGACCGTCGGATCTAGGGTGAAACAATGGATGGTTTAGATCGAATGAAGAAAAAAGAGGGGAAAGGGGGGATCCCGAGATCACCGATCGACTCACCTCCTCCCTACCAATCCAATAACGTCGACGCCGCTCCTCGCCGTCGTTGATAGCCTGCAAGCAGACGTAAGAAAAAGGTTAAAACCCTAGCTTTAGGTTAAGGAAAAAACACCCAAATTTCCCCAGATTCGAGGCAAATCAGAGCTGATTTTCAATCATGTTGGAAGAAGAAAATAATCAGGTTTATTTGTTGGTTTAATTTGGATGAAATCATGGGATTGTTTCCCCAAAATTCCTTGTTTTCCAAGCTAAAAAAACCTATAAATTGAACCTCATTCCCCCCTTTGTTTTTCATCTAAGAATTCACTCAAGAATCATCCAAAAATCATCAAGAATACTATGAAAAAATCATTCAAGTTTGGCAGCACATTGTTCGAATTTTTGGAGAAGAGGAAGCTAGCAATTATCTACTTTTCGGTATAATTTTCTTCCCCCTTTTCCTTTATTTCAAATTTACCTTTTTTGTGTTTATGTTCTTATTTTTAGGATGCATTTGATGTTGGGTTGGAGGCTTTGATCTTGATAACCGGTTGGCATCCGATTATTTAGTGTTTATGCGACTGTTTTGGTTCGGAAAAATAAAAAAGGGAACCACCGCCGACAAGCGGTGGCCGGCGCTGGCGAATGGCGGTCGGCACGGTGGTTCCCCTTTGTTCTTCATTTGGTTGATCTTTCAAGAACATATTTGGTTTTTAAATAAAAAAGGTGTTTGATCCATTTTTGTTCTAAAAAAGCTAAAAATTGTGTTTGTGAAGATAAAAGGCTTTTTTACTTAAAAGATATTGGGACAATTCCCATCATTAAAACCACATTTTTTCACACCTCTAAAAAAATCCGGGAAGAAATTTTGAAAACCTCACCAAATAGTCACTCAATTTCTACAACTTTGTTTTGTTTCTTTCAATTTTGGTCAAATTTTTCGAGAATAAAATTAAAAATAAATATTTTCATTCAAAAAAAATAATAATAAAACATGTTTTTTTAAAAAGGGGGTGTTTCTTTAAAATATAAAATAAAGCTTTATTTTTTTTAAAAAAATATATAAAACAATACAAAGTTTTTTTAAATTTAAAAGAATAACATTCAAAACCCTTAAACAAGAATGAACCTTTTTGAAAATACAAAATAATAAAATACTTTTTTTAAAAATAAAAATTCTTTTCCAAAAAATATTTAAAAACGATCCAAAAAAGAAACTTAAAAAGAAAAGAAAAAATACTTAACCAAAAAGAATAAAAACTTTAAAGCAAAAAAAGGGCTTTCAAATATAAAAAGAATAAAAGGTTTAAAAACATAAAAAGAAAATAATCTTTTTAAACAAAAAGAATAAGTTCTTAAAATATACAAAAAAATATTTCCATCCTTTAAAAGCTTTTAAGTTTTAAACTTTTTAAATATCAATTTCTTGTCTTGTTTTGCTTTTAATGTTAAGTTTGCCTTAGTAATGTGTTCTTAAAACTTAGATAGAAATTTGTTTATAATAAAATTCTCTTCACAAAAATCATAAAATATACTTAATAAAAACTTAAACCCCTAAATAGGTAAAACACTTAGACTTTTTAGGATTGATAAACTTTAATTTAGAATAAAAGACTTCAACGAATCAAGTTTCTTTACTTGTTTGCTAAAGAAAGTGAAATTTAATTAATGCGGTGTCTTACTAAACGAGAATGACGGGTTAGCGCCAGAAGTGTTGGAGGTGATTGGAGTTCATTTTCCGAATAGTAAGACAATTAAAAAGGAATTAAATTTATAAACGGAAAATAATCTTAAGCTCTATGTAAATTCACAAAATCCGAATTTTAAAACCTTTTGTAATCGACAAGGTATCAGTTTTTGGGCGTCGTGGGGATGTTAACCCTTCCCCACGCGTAACCGACTTCCAAACCTATTTTTTTATTCTCATAGACCAAAACCGTTGTTTTAATAAAAAAATGTTTTATTAAAATGACCCATTTTTAGGTGATCCAATCACATCTTTTTTAAAAAAGATTGGTGGCGACACCGTTGATTTTTTTGTTTTCAAACGTCGAAACACCTCGAAAAAAGGGTTGCGATAGCTTGGTGACTTCGCTGGGGACAACTTTTTTGTTTTTACAAAAAAGAGAGAGTCAGGCCACAAAGTCGATTACACCTTATTTTAATGTCGAAAATTGCAAATTCACGTAAAACTTAACCTTATTGTCCGTTTATAAGTTTAATTACATTTTTTGCATTTAAGACTTAATTCCAAGCTCTAGACCGAGCTTTAACCCGATTCGTTTAAGTGGGGGGAAAACACTATTGCTCTCGTGGGAATATTGATTCTCTGTATGGGCCTAGTAAGTACCTCCGGGGCTCACGCCCTATGTCTTCGTATGGATATTGATCCTCCGTACGGGCATAGGAGTGAGTCCCCCTGAGTTGAACCTGATTTGTTTGAAGCCTATAATGGGCGAGAATCAAGAGCCTTGCTATTCTTAGTAGGGGACAACGAGGACAATTCGAGAACCCTTTTAGAACCGAACCTTTGTGAGAATCTAGAAGTCTACCCCTCTAGAGCCATGTAGAAAATCTAGGTGTTGAAGTTCAGTCAAAATTGTTTCGTAAGAATAGTCCGTAGAGACATGTCTAGAAGTGTTGGAATACTATGCCCAATTACTATTCGTACAAAGGAATTATTTTGGACCTTTTGTGTATATTCTTGCTCTTTTAAAATGTAATAACCCTTTCCTTTGCTTTGTGGTTTTGCATATTCTTGTGCATCATTCATTTCATATTAACAAGGGGTTGATTCTTAAGACACTTGCTCAGTTTGAAAACAATTTTTGATCATGGATGGAATACTCATTCAGAAAGAGGAAGACAATGCGGATGTGTATCACTGGTCTAGAGTCAACCAATAGGCCTATGGGGATAGTTTAACAGGTGATCATGTAATAGAGACTTCGGAGTATGCCCACATCAGCGTCAAACAAAATAATGTTCAGGAGCTACGAGAAATTTGGGAGCATTTTGACTATGCAACTAAACAACTATTCCTTGACACCTATGGTGACATAGCGTATCTGTTGCATGTGGAGGTAGATGAACCATTCCTCAAAGCATTAATCTAGTTTTGGAATCCCGAGTATTGCTGCTTCACATTCAATGGTGAAGATATGATGCCTATTTTTGCAGAATATTCTTCGCTTTTTAATTTACGTGAAGAGGGACCGAGTCTATGCCAAGCCATCTAAGAACAAGAATGCTCATTTGAGGCTCCAAACTTTTGCCAGAATGGGAGACTGATGGGTAAAAAAGGCCTAAAATAGAAAAAAAGGAGGCAGTTTTTCTTTCCCATAGTGGAGTATCCGAAATATAATTCCAACTCATCGAGATAAAGAGAGGTGGTTAGATTTGTTAGCTATAGCAATCTACGGCTTGGTAATCTTTCTGAGGGTGTTAGGTAACATTGATGCAGCCATACTAGACCTTTTTGAGCAATTGAAGAGAGACTAATCCGGTGCCAACAGTGCTTCCCGAAACCATCATCTCTTTGAATGCCTGCCGAAAGTTGGAAGGAGTGCGTTTCAGAGGATGTGCCTAGTTGCTTCAGGTTCGGGCCCTCAACCACTTTTAGAAGTGCTCAACCTTGACTTTGCCCAACATATTCTCCCAAAATTTTTCTCTGCTCTGGTAATTCCAGAAAGAGAAGTGGCTAGTAATGAAGAGAAAGAAATGAACAGATATCTTCTAGGATCGTCGTGACCAAGACATCGTCTGGAGAGCTCCATGGTTGGGTTACACTAAGGTTTTGTGTAAATGTGGTGATTATAACCATCTCATGTTGCTAGGATTATGGGGTGGAATCATTTGTGCTCCTTTGTTGGTCTCTCGTCAGTACAACTCCCGAAAATTTGTACCTTTCACCGCAGGCCTTGATTCAACAAAATTTGCGTTTAAAAGAGAATTTAGAGAAAAAGTTCAAGCTATCAATGACGCATGGAAGCATTGCTACCGCATGAAGATAGAGCATAACAACAGGTGCATGCTTACTCCCGACTATGACGAGTGGAGGTGTGCGATGGTGAATGACAAAATCCTACCACCTACCGGCCAAACCAAGCCCATAGAGGAGCATCTAAAAGTGATCTCATCTGAAGCATTTGTTTTGAGGGCTGAACTTAAAAGAACCAAGTCCAAGACGGAGTCTTTAGAAGAACAACATGCAATGGACCTCTATGAAGCAAGCTTAGAGGCAGAAAAATACAAGGGAGAAGTGGACCAGGTAGTAAAGATGTACAAGAACTTAGAAGGAAAGTTTGAGATACAGAGGGTTGATTTTCTCAAGTTTCAAGCTACAATCCAAAATACAGATTTGAGGAAGACTCCTAAACAGTGGAGGCAAGAAATGGAACAAGCCGTGGGAAAAGAGAAAGAGCGCAGTAAGCGGGAGATTGATAAATACATGCGGGCCCTTGCTGAGGAGAGAAAGAAGGTTAAGCAAGCAGTTGAAAATGAGAAATGCAAAAGAACCCTCGAGAAGGAAGGAGAAAATGTCGCTGCATGGAAGAGGAAAGCCCATGACAAAAAAATCTGTGTGTGCGAGCTGCAATCTCAATGTGATGTAACCCATGAGAGGTTAAAACAGAGCCAGTCCGTCGTTTTTGAGTTACAGGCCAAGGTAGCAGAACTGAGCCATTGTCTTCGTGCATTCTAGAACCATCACACATACATCGAGCTTCAGGCTAGTCAGACAGAAAATAAAACTCTGAAGGAACAAGTGGAAGCTATGGAAAGCACCATCCATGAGTACAAAATGAATATTTTGGTCCTAGAAGATGTTATTGATGGGGCAAGGATTAATGGTTCACTCGGCTTAGGGAAAATGCTAGAAGGTTCCAAGAACAAGACGAATTTGATAGAACCGTTATGACTCAAGTTCAGGACGTGGCCAAACATATGATGATGCTAGCTACAGAAGCCACAACCTTACGCTAGCACGTTGGACCAGTCGGAGAAGTGGGGCTAAAGATCATATGGTTAGTAGTGGAAATAAAAGAGCTGGGTATCCAGGTAGAGAAATATTCGAATATATGTCAAATCTTTTGTAATAAGGATCTTTTATTCAATAAAGAGCTAGTTCTATGAGCAGTTATTTATGGAATCAATGGCTTTTCGTTTGCATTCATGTATTTTTTCACGCATTTTTGTTTGTATTACATCAGTTTATATCATTGCATACATATACTTAGATAAGAATTTAATCAAAATAATTTACTTAGCAGAAATTCAAAATAGCAAAACCAACTCACAAGTACGGTACTCGTTCTAAGACCAAGGCTATGACTACGGAAGACCGATTGACATCCCTTGAAGTCAACCACAAGAGCACCCAAGACAAGTTGGAAAAGATTGAAGATGACTTGAAGCAGGAGATGGAACAGATACACAGAAAAATAGTTAGTTAGATCGCATCATTGCTTGGGTTCAAGAACCCGGATGGAAGTGAAGATATAAACGCCCAACCATAGTTTCCGAGGATTTCCTACGTCCATCCTGGAATTCAAAAAGGAATTGCCTCATCCAAAGCCAAATTTCCACTTCATTTTAGGGAATCTTCTGCTTGGGCAGCGGTTGAGCCATGGGTCAACCAGGGGGAAGCTCAGAACTATGAGGTCCCGAACCTTGATGAGATACCTAAGAAGGTCAGTGCGAAAAAAAGTTAGAAGATCGTTGCAATAGGTTGGAAGAAATGATGAGAACCTTTCGAGAGGGGAATATCCATGGTGGTGCGGATGCTAGGGACTTGAGTCTGTTGACTAATTTGATAATACCTCCAAAATTCAAGACCCATGATTTTGATCAGTACGATGGGACCACATGTCCTATGGCTCACTTAATTATGTATTCCCGGAGGATGTCGATGTATATGGACAACGAAAAGCTCCTGATTCACTGCTTTTAGGATAGCTTGATAGGGTCTATATCCCGCTGGTATACCCAGCTAAGTCGTGAAAACATCTGAACATAGTAAGATTTATCAAGAGCATTCAGCGAGCAGTACAAGCACGTCACTTACATGGTCCCGAATAGACTTGTTCTATAGGGGATGGAACAGAGGCATAATGAGAGTTTTCGCCAATATGCCCAGAGGTAGCGGGACGTGGCCGCTCAGGTTTAGCCACCACTGCTGGAGAAAGGGATTACCCCGATGTTTGTGGAAACCTTCAAAGGTGCTTTCTATGATCGTATGATCAATCACGCGACTAAGAGTTTCACAAATATGATGATAATTGTGGAGTTAATTTTGGCAGCCATCAAGAGCGGAAAGTTTGATGGAGGCAAAACAAAGAAGTCATACAAGAAGAAGGACAATGAAGTAAGCATGACGAGTGTATACAACCCTAATTACTCAAAAGGGGTAGTCCTGAATAAGCCCGCTACTCAAAATACCAACCCGGTGGCCTCAAACCCACCGAAAGACGAGTGAAAATACCAAGGGAACAAGAAGCCCTACTTTTCTCCCATTCCCATGACGTACGCTGAATTATTCTCCGAACTGGTTGAAGCACGGATGGTGCTACCGCGACATGTTCCCTCTTCTCTCCCCCATACCCACCATGGTATGATGAGAAAGCACAATACGAGTACCACGCTGGAAACATGGGGTATACTATTGAGAACTGTACAACTTTTAAAAGGGTAGTAGATGATCTGCGGAAGTTGGGTATGCTATCTTTCGATACGTTTGATGAGAAGGATAACCTTTTGCCCAACCACCAAAAGACTAGGGTAAATATAGTAACCGAGGAGGAGGATAAAATAATCAAGAGATGTGTTGTAGAGGTCAAAGCACCTATGGCATAGGTATGGGCCCAAATGTTTGAAGCCGGGATAATCAGATAAGAAACTTGTAAGTTGAAGAACAATGGTGAGCTATACTGCAAGTTTTATCAGGAAAAAGGACATGAGATTCAGTGTTGTGCCAATTTTAGACAACTGATACAGGCTAAAATGGACAGTAGAGAACTTGAGTTCTTCAAGAAAGGAAATGAAAGCCCTACGCTGGATGTATTTGCATCAAATTAATCTTCAACTAGAAGGAATTATGCAGGGATGAAGCCTTTGGTAATCAAAACCAAGGCCAAAGTCGCTGAACCATAGAAAAGTGCAGCTCCTCAAATAATCCTAAAGGCACCTGCCTCTTTTCCATACAAGGACAGCAAGCAAATGCCCTGGAATTACGCTTGCTCAGTGACAACCCCATGAAGTACATTAGCAGTAAAAAGACCAAAGGAAGAACCAGTTAATCAGGTGGGCAATTTCACGAGGAGTAGGGGATGTTACTCACCACCGAAAGTTGAAGACAAAGACGCCGCTCAGAGGAAGGCAACGACTGAAGAACCTGCAGGAGAAAATAATTTCTTTCTAGAAAAACCCAAGACATATCATGAGCCGATAAAGGAGTCAGAGGCTCAGGAATTTCTAAAGATACTCAAGAACAATGAGTATAGTGTAGTGGAGCAGCTTCATAAGCTCTCGGCAAGAATCTCGATGCTGTCATTGTTGTTGAGTTCTGAGGGCCACCGAGACGCCCTCTTAAAAATTTTGAATCAAACATTTGTACCAAAAGAGATAACGACCGACAAGATGGACATGTTGGTCAACAACATTGTTGTAAATAACTTCATCACATTCAGTGATGAGGAAATTCTAGCAGTTGGGAGAGGATCATACAAAGCTCTCTATATCTCTACTCGATGCAAGGGGCACATGCTGCCAGAGGTTTTTATAGATAATGGGTCAGCTCTGAACGTCTTACGCCTAGCCACCCTGAAGAAGTTGTCGGTTGATAGCTCTCTTATGACTACTTACTAGAACATTGTGAGAGCATTTGATGGAACCGAAAGAGACGTTTTGGGTAAAATAAAAGTACCACTGAAAATTGGACCATCAACTTTTGAAGTTGATTTTATAGTGATGGACATCAAACCCACCTATAGCTGTCTGCCGGGGCAACCTTGGATTCACACTGCAGGGGCTGTCCCTTCCATTCTGCATCAGAAATTAAAGTTCATAGTCGTCGACCAGTTGGTTGTCGTTGGAGCTGAAGAAGAGATTATAGCTTCAGTATCAGCAGATGCCCCTTACATTCAGGTTGACGAAGGCGCGCTTGAATGTCCCTTCAAGGCGCTTGAGCTCGTTAATTCCACCTTCATCCCTAAAGGAAGTAAGGTCCTTAATCCATAATTATCAAATAATGCAAAGATGCAAGTCAAGCAAACCTTGGGAAACGGGGCAAAAGCTTGCAAGGGCATCGACAAGCATCTTCAGGGGAGGCCATACCCTATAATGATCCCCAATAAAAGAGATCGATTCAGGCTAGGTTGCAAGCCCAATCCTATACAGAGAAGAGAGGCAATGAGAGAAAGGCAAGAAAGGAGGAAAACGAGACTGAATGGAGAAGAAATAAAGTGGGAGCCGATAACATTCCCACCATTAAGTCACAATTTCATATTAGGAGGCATCATGAATCCTGATATTTCAAATGATGAGGAAGAGAAAGGAATGAATGATCTCGAGAAGGTTTTTGAGGAGCTGGACATCAATGCCATATTAGAGGAAGATGAGGGAAACGAGTACCTCTCCATGATTCGCCCTTGCTCGGAGTTGAACAACTGCACTGTGGAAGAAATCCCTGTAACCTTTAGGTCATCCATAGAGTAATGCTCAAAACCAACCCTTTTGCCTTTGGCCCGAAGGAAATTAGGGATCTCTTGTTAAGTGCCTATGTTTAAACCATTATGGTTCTTTATCAATAAAATGATGTTTTTCTAATAAATCTTGCATAACAAACATTCCTTCGCAAATACTTAAGCACTGAAAACAAGCTCAAAGCAAAATAAAAGCACCAAAAAATGAACATAAAATCCAAAATAAAAAAGAACCATTCCATTCCATTCATTTGTTTGTTTCTCCATTTTCATTGTATATATATTCGATCCCTTTTCTTTCAAGTGTCCAGATATCAATGGTACAAATAACTCTGAATCTAACCTAGAAGTTGACTTCAAACTGCCCATGTGTTTAGAAAAGGTTGAAGACTATGAGGACGAGGAATGATATGATCTACCTAACGATATGCTTAGGTTAATATAGAGTGAAGAGAAATAGATTTTGCTTCACAAGGAAGAATTAGAAGTTCTGAATCTTGGGACTGAAGAGGAAAAACGTGAAGTGAAGATTGACACTTCTATCACTGCCAAGGCCCGACAGAGTTTGATCAAGCTTCTACAAGAATATAAGAACATTTTTGCCTGGTCGTATCAAGACATGTCTGGTCTGGACACTGACATATTTGTGCATCAACTCCCCATTAGGCCAGAATGAAAGCCTGTGCAACAGAAACTAAGGAGAATGAAGCCTGAAATGCTTCTAAAAATTAGAGACGAGGTAAAAAAGCAATATGATGTTAGGTTTCTAGAAGTGGTAAAATACTCGAAATGGGTGGATAATATCATCCCAGTCCCAAAAAAGGTGGAAAAGTGTGCATGTGCGTCAACTATCGAGATCTCAATAGAGCAAGTCCTAAAGATAATTTCCCGTTACCACATATCGACACTTTGGTGGATAACATAGCAAGACATTCTCTCTTCTCCTTTATGGATGGTTTCTCGGGGTATACCAGATCAAGATGTGCCCAGAAGATATGGATAAAATCACGTTTATAACTTTGTGGGGGAACCTTCTGCTATAAAGTCATGCATTTCGGCCTAAAGAATGCAGGGGCAACTTATTAGCGGGCCATGGTGACTTTGTTCCATGATATGATGCACAAGGAGATATAAGTATACATCGATGACATGATTGCCAAATCCCGTTCAGAGGAGGAACACATGGTGAACTTGGAGAAACTCTTCAAAAGGTTGAGAAAGTTTCAATTGAAACTCAATCCGACCAAATGTACCTTCGGAGTACGATCAGGAAAATTACTAGGTTTCGTCATGAGCGAAAGGGGAATTGAGATTGATCCAGACAAGGTTAAGGCCATTCAGGAACTTCCTCCACCCCGAACACAAAAAGAGGTCTAAGGTTTCCTTCGAAGGTTAAATTACATCGCCCATTTCATTTCCCAGTTAACGGAGAAGTGCAGCCTTGTATTTAGGTTACTTCGAAAGAATAACCCAGGAACATAGAATGAAGAATGTCAAAAAACACTAGAAGAAATCAAGAAGCAGATGACGAATCCTCTCATTCTGGTACCGTCTGTTCCAGGGAAACCCTTGATCCTGTACTTAACCGTCCATTAAAACTCGATGGGATATGTGCTAGGATAACATGACGAAACCGGGAGAAAAGAGAAAGTAATTTATTACTTGAGTAAGAAATTCACAGACTGTGAAACTAGATATTCCGCGATCAAGAAGTTGTGTTGCGCTTTAGTATAGGCAGCTAAGAGGCTAAGGCAGTACATGTTATACCATACCACATGGCTGATATCAAAGCTGGATCCTCTAAAGTTCATGATGGAAGCACCAGCCTTGTCAAGAAAACTGGCCCGCTGGCAAATGCTATTATCAGAATTTGACATTCAATATGTAAGCCAGAAAGCTATAAAAAGGAGTGCTATAGCAGACTTTCTGGCCAGTCATGCTTGCGAGGACTATGAAGCCTTGAATTTTAACTTCACGGATGAAGACCTAATGTGTATCTCAATTGAGGAAAGTGAGGGCTTGAAGGAGTCTTGGGTAATGAACTTTGATGGTGCCGCTAACGCCTTAGGACGAGACATTGGGGCAATCTTAGTTTCACCAGAAGGGAATTATTATCCTTTCACTAGCCGATTGGAATTCTTCTGCACCAACAATATGGCTAAATACGAGGCTTGTGTACTTGGTCTACAAGTGGCCATCGAAAAGAAAATTAAGACTTTTTGAGTCTTTGGGGATTCAATGCTAGTCATCTATCAAATTCGAGGGGAATGGGACTCAAAAGACGCAAAATTGGTAAAGTATCATAAATTGGTCCTCAAACTAATCAAAGAGTTTGATAAAATCACCTTCAAATACCTCCCGAGAGAGGATAACCAAATGGTTGATGCCCTCACTACTCTAGCTGTCATGTTCAAGACAAGTGAAGGTACTGAGACGATGCCAATTAAGATGCAACTGTTTGACTCCCTAGCCTACTGTTGTGATATAGAAGAAGAGGCAAATGGTCTTCCATGGTATCATGATATTTTGCAGTATATAAAGACTCAAGAATATCCATCATAGGCGACTAACAATAATAAAAAAACAATCAGGAAGTTGGTTACGGGATACGTCCTCGATGGCGAGGTCTCATACAAAAAGAGTAGATACCAAGTATTATTAAGGTGCGTAGGTGCTAAAGAAGCCCAAACGTTCCTAGAAGAGGTTCATGAAAGAGTCTGTGGAACTCACCATAGTGGCTTCATCATGGTTAGGTGAATTATGCATTTTGGATATTATTGGTCCACTATGGAGACTGATTGCATTAAATACTCTCAGAAATGTCACAAGTTCCAGGTTTATGCTGACAAGATTCATGCGCCTCTCCTACCACTCCATGTTATGATAGCACCATGGCCTTTCTCAATGTAGGGCATGGATGTAATTGGTCAGATCTACTCTAAAGCTTCAAACGAGCATAGGTTCATCCTAGTGGCTATCGACTACTTCACCAAGTGGGTAGAAGCAGCCTCATACTCAAATGTCACCAGATCGGTTATTTGCAAATTCTTGAAAAAAGAGATTATTTGTCGTTATGGTTTACCAGAGAGGATCGTCACTGAAAATGCCTCCAATCTGAACAACAAGATGATATATGGGGTTTGTGAACAATTTCAAATCAAACATCACAACTCAGTAGCCTATCGCCCAAAGATGAATGGGGCTGTGGAAGCTGCAATCAAGAATATCAAGAATATAGTCGCAAAGATGGCTGGCACTTATACCGATTGGTATGAGAAGTTGCCCTTCGCGTTGTATTCCTATAGAACTACTGTACAAACTTCTACTGGGGCAACACCATTTTCATTAGTATATGAGATGGACGCTGTGCTTCCAATCGATGTTAAAATCCCATCTTTCCGTGTTTTGAAGGATGCAGAGTTAGAAGAGGCTGAATGGGTCCAAGCCAGATATGACCAGTTAATCTCATTGATAAAAAGAGACTAAAAGCAATATGCCATGGTCAGATGTACCAGAAAAAATGATACGGGCATATGATAAGAAGGTCCACCCGCGAAAGTTCCGAGAAGGGGATTTGGTGTTAAAGAAGATGTTTTTAATCCAAAGGGATTCACAAGGAAAATGGGCACCTAACTAGGAGGGGCCTTACGTTGTATCAAAGGCCTTTGAAGGAGGGGCATTAATTTTGGGTGAAATGAATAGAGATGAGCTCAAGAATCAGGTGAATTTCGATCCAGTCAAGAGATACTACGCATAAAAAGAAGAATATATAAAAATGAGGGTTCAAGATGAAAATCTACAAAGGGTGTCTTGAAACCAAATAAGGATTCTACTTGAAAACCCGTAATGGGCGGCTCGAGTTGTTGCAAGCGACAAATGACTCCCTCAGAGACTTGACCATTAGGAAGGAATTTCATATCTTCATACGCCGTTGTAGTGGACGAAATCTTCTCGATAAGGGCAGCACCCGAAGTCGTTTCAAGGAAGTTTGGGCCTTTGATATCTGGATACTTGTCTTTTTGACCATTCACTTTTGTATCCTTCTTTAATATTTGCCACAATACTAATGAAATTTCTTTTTTTTGACCTTTCCTTGCATTTCCATTTCCCCCTATATAAACATCTTTCGTTGGATAATAACTGTTTGGTTAAACATCATTAAAATGTGCAAGAGATTTTTGTGCATTACTCCAAAAATAGTATGAGAATATAGGGACTATGACACAATTCATTGTTAAGCTTTGAGTCTTCGACATGGGGCATGTTGCAATTAGGGGCAATCAATACCCAATTTAGCTAATAAGCTTGAGATTAAAGCACCAATATCATTTGAAGATGCTTAAGGTAATGATTCCCTAATAAGGTACGGGAACTCACGAAAATCCTTAAATGGGCCTGATTATACAGGATCGCTTGAAAGCCTTTCACCCAATATTGATGATAGTTGAATGTGTGAAAACATGAGACACAAGGAATGAAAATGTTGAAACAGAAGACGACCATTTAATGAAGAAATACGAAGAATGTGGATGATGAAGTAGAGACAGCGGAGATGGCTGCTTATCGGGGTTAACAAGAGTATAAAAAGACAATGAAACTTGGCATACATTCGTGTTTTAGACATCCTTAGGGGAATGCCCATCATAATTGCATCCTATATCAGGTTTTTGCAAGTAGACAAAGACTCTTCAGCAAAAGAACATGTTTATCTATTCAAGCATGAGGAGAATAGAACCTGCCTATCCGTTCGGGCATATGGAGAATGGAACATGCTTATCTATTCAAGCACAAGGAGAATAGAACCCCACCTATTCATTTGGGCATATGGAGAATGGAACCGGCTTATCTATTCAAGCATGAAGAGAATAGAACCAGCTCACCCGTTCAAGCACAAAGAGAATGGAACATGCTCATCTATTCGGGCACATGGAGAACATGATCCGCCTACCTGTTCAGGCATTAGGAGAACGAAGTCGAGTAGAAAATTGGTGATTGTTGAAAATTAGTGCCTCTTGTTCGTTGATATATCCCTGTTCCACAGGAATGAGCAAAGAAGGGGCAGCTGTTGTCACTAATTTTTTACCATCTAGTTAAAAAAGAAATAAAATATGGTTCACCTTTTTAAAAAAATATATATATGGGTCCATTTTAAATTTATTAGAAAGCCATAAAAATAAATAAATATAAAAACCCAAATTTAAAACCCATCTCTTTAATTCATAAGGACCCATTTAAATAAAAGGGCCCAAACTAACCCATTTAATCTTTTTTTTTTCAGGTTTAATAGAGACCGTCGGATCTAGGGTGAAACAATGGATGGTTCAGATTGAATGAAGAAAAAAAAGGGGAAAAGGGGGATCCCGTGCCGCCGCGTGCCTGGTGCATGCGTGGCACGCGCGCGGGATCACCTCCCCAAACCCCTCCCTTCGCGAGCTCGATCACCGTTGGCTGCTTCCCCACCATCCCTAGACTGCGGTGGCCGCCATGAAGGGCACCGATCGACTCACCTCTTCCCGGCCGATCCAACGCTGCCGACGCCGCTCCTCGCCGTTGCCGATAGCCTGCAAGCAAACAGAAAAAAGGTTAAAACCCTAGCTTCGGGTTAAGGAAAAAACACCCAAATTTCCCAGATTCGAGCCAAATCAGAGCTGATTTTCAATCATGTTGGAAGAAGAAAATAATCAGGTTTATTTGTTTATTTAATTTGGACGAAATCATGGGATTGTGTCCCCAAAATTCCTTGTTTTCCAAGCTCAAAAACCCTATAAATTGAACCCAATTTCCCCTTTGTTTTTCATCCAGGAACTCACTCAAGAATTATCCCAAAATCATCAAGAATACTCTGAAAAAATCATTCAAGTTTGGCAGCACATTGTTCGAATTTTTGGAGAAGAGAAAGCTAGCTATTCTCCAATTTTCGGTATAATTTTCTTCCCCTTTTTCCTTTATTTCAAATTTACCTTTTTTTGTTTATGTTCTTATTTTTAGGATACATTTGATGTTGGGTTGGTGGCTTTGATCTTGATAACCGGTTGGTATCCAATTATTTAGTGTTTATATGGTAGTTTTGGTTTGGAAAAATAAAAAAAAGGAACCATCGCCGACAAGCGGTGGCCAGCGCCGGCGGACGGCGGTCGGCACGGTGGTTCCCCTTTGTTATTCATTTGGTTAATCTTTCAAGAACATATTTGGTTTTAAATAAAGAAGGTGTTCGATCCATTTTTGTTCTAAAAAGTCTAAAAATTGTGTTTGTGAAAATAAAAGGCTTTTTTACCTAAAAGATATTGGGACAATTCCCTTCATTAAAACTACATTTTTCACACCTCTAAAAAATTCCGGGAATAAAGTTTGAAAACCTCGCAAAATAGTCACTCAATTTCTACAACTTTGTTTTGTTTCTTTCAATTTTGGTTACATTTTTCGAGAATAAAAGTAAAAAATAAATATTTTCATTCAAAAAATAATAAAACAAGTTTTTTTAAAAAAGAGGCGTTTCTTTAAAATATAAAATAAAGCTTTATCTTTTTTTTAAAAAATATAACGATACAAAGTTCTTTTAAAATTTAAAAGAATAACATTCAAAACCCTTAAACAAGAATGAACCTTTTTGAAAATACAAAATAATAAAATACCTTTTAAAAAAAAGTCTTTTCCAAAAAAATATTTCAAAAATGATCCAAAAAAAACTTAAAAGAAAAAAAATACTTAAACAAAAAGAATAAAAACTTTAAAGCAAAAAAAGGGCTTTCAAATATAAAAAGAATAAAAGGTTTAAAAACATAAAAATAAAATAATCTTTTTAAACAAAAAGAATAAGTTCTTAAAATATAAAAAAATAAAAAAAATATTTTCATCCTTTTAAAGCTTTTAAGTTTTAAACTTTTTAAATATCATTTTCTTGTCTTGTTTAGCTTTTAATGTTAAGTTAGCCTTAGAAATAGGTTCTTAAAACTTAGATAGAAACTTCTTTATAATAAAATTCTCTTCACAAAAATCATAAAATATACTTAATAAAAACTTAGACCTCTAAATAGGTAAAACACTTAAACTTTTTAAGATTGATAGAATTTAATTTAGAATAAAAAACTTCAACAAATCAAGTTTCTTTACTTGTTTGCTAAAGAAAATGAAATTTAATTAATGCAGTGCCTTACTAAACGGGAATGACGGGTTAGCGCCAGAAGTGTTGGCAGTGATTGGAATTCATTTTCTGAATAGTAAGACCATTAAAAAGGAATTAAATTTATAAATAGACAATAATCTTAAGCTCTATGTGAATTAACAAAATCCGACTTTTAAAACCTTTTGTAATCGACAAGGTACCAGTTTTTGAGCGTTGTGGGGTGCTAACCCTTCCCCACGCGTAACTGAATCTCGAACCTATTTTTTTTTCGCATACCAAAACCGTTGTTTTAATAAAATAAAATGTTTTATTAAAATGACCCATTTTTAGGTGATCCAATCACACCTTTTTTAAAAAAGATTGGTGGCGACTCCGTTGATTTTTTGTTTTCAAACATTGAAACACCTCAAAAAATGGGTTGCAACAACCACATCAAAATTACTGAAATATTGTATAGTGACTAAATTATTAAGTTTGAAACTATAAGGTTAAAAGTATAAAGTATAGAAAGTTAAGGGACTAACCTTGCAATTAGCCCCTCATCAAGCTTAATCACCACCTACGTGGGATTAGGAGATTGAGTTCCTTCATTTGAAGAAAATTCATGAATTAAAATGAAAGGAAAGAAAAATTATCTTCCTTTTCAACCTCCCACTTTGAACAAGCAAGCACCTCCATTGTTGTTTAAGCTAAGGTTGAAGTTCCTTTGAATTTTTGATTCTATCATGTTCCTATTGATCGGGTAAGTTAAACACTTCAATTTATTAATTATTTCCATGGTTAAATCATGTCCAATTCAATGTTCAAGAATCATGAATCCTAAGCAAAAATCATCGATGGATTCCAAGTTTATCTCATATTGTTTTCATTGCTAAATAATGTTATGGACTTGATTGTGGATATTGGGATCATTGTAATTCGTTTTCCATGTCCTTTGTTTTAGCTCAAGATATTGGTGGAGAGGATCCACAAACACGAAGGAAGCCTTCTAACCAAGGAATCACCATCCAAGAGCCTTGAAAGCTTTGAGAGTATCGATAAGTGTAGCCAGAGTCTCGAGAATGGCTAAGTGCCTTCTTGGTTCCATTATTTATTGTATATTGCATTGCTAATACACTCACAAGGTAACATTGCATTGAAACCTCATAGGAGGTAATATTGGTAAGCATCGATAAGTTTGTTGTATTGAACTATTGGTTATTAAATCGTAGTATTGCCATTGATATAATTGAATCGTTGAATAAGGTCATATGGATCATTGAACATGGTTATTGAATTATTGAACCATTGATATTGCCATTGTCATCGATATTGTCATTGTTAATGTGTTGGCTTGAATCATTGGACCTTGTATTCGGATGGAAATTGGATACAAATGGCATGCCATAGAATTCATTAGCTCGTTGGTAAGGAGCAGACTACGGTTCTTGAGCTAAGGCTCTATTTGTTGATGTTGACGGGTTTTGACCACTTATTGATTTGGAAATGTTGGTTGGGAATTTGCGTATCCATTATCTTATATCGATCCAAGGGTTTAAGTTGTTGAAATCATTGTTAAGCATGATTGAGATGCTTTACAGATTGGGTTACTGTCATTGATTTTATTGGCATTCATTGTATTGTTCATAGCATTGACATTAACTACCTCACTAGGCTACATAAGCCTAATGCATCTCATTTCCATGCATTTCAGGTAAGTAATAAAAGCTTTGAGGATCAGAAAAGAATCAAGTTTTGCAAGACACACTACAATGCTATGTAATGTTTCTTTTGACTTTGAACTCCTAGAAAGGTGGCATAGGGTTTAAGTATGCATAAATGATCCATTTTGATATGTTTGAGAGATAGTTATATGTATGCTTAAGTTTAAGGTAAAATGGACTTATGAATATGTTGAAAGTTTAGCTTAATATGCATTTTTGGCTCTAAAAGATGAAAATAAGGTAAATGAATTCATTTAGCTCTAAAATTTTACATGTTATTGGTTTTGGACTAAACAAGGTTGCTGGTAAAGTTTCTTGAAATTTGGACATGACTCAAACATACATATAACTATCCCTTAAGCATACATATAACTATCTCAATTACATTGAGCCTAAACAAGGTGGCATAGCTCTAAAATGAAAGTATCTTAAAGAAAACTCAAGGAAGAACCTAGGTTATATGGAGCCTAAACCCAAACCTTATATTGTTTCTTTAAGGGATGGTAATAAGGACTTGGACCCACTATCTATAAAAAGATAGGAACCACAAGTATCAAGATGAAAAGAGGGCGATGCCACAAGCAAACTTGATAAGTCGATAAAGTTCTAAAAAGAACAAGATAGAGAGAATAATCTCACAAAGAAAATATGTATTGATATAATTGAGGTGTGTTACAAATGACAAAATGTTTTACTATTTATAGGAAATGAAGGGGTTTGGCTGAATAGGCCTTTAATGATTAGAAAAGGGTAAAATCCCTTTATAAAGGCATGTATGTATGAATGGTTACAATGGCATAGCCTAATAGTTAAGGAATTAGTTCTTTTGGCGCCAAAACATGGAAAGGCATGTGTCTTTCCAACCATGGCCAAATGGGCGGCTTGGTGACCCTTCATGGTAGATAGCTAGGTGACTTGTAGCTAGCTAGTGTCACTCCAGCTCAGTTTTAGCTTGTACACTCTAATGGTCTGCTATTAGGTCATCAGCTCCTCTCCAACTAATTTCAATTCTTTTAGCTCAACTATACTCCTTAGCTAAGCTTCTTGTCCTTCAGCTCCCTTAAGCTAGGTTCTGCTCCCATTTAGCTCATTTAGCTATCCTTTCAGTTACTATCTTTGTGCATTGGGCTCCTTTAAGCTAGGTGAGCTATTATTCATTGTCCTTGAGCTAGTATGAGCTGTCATAGCTTGCATTCTTTGTTTCTAAGCTGTCATAGCTTGCCTAATCATCCCTTGTACCTATATGAATCATGAAAACAATCAAATTAGCTATGGAAGAGCTAAGAATGTGATGAATACATGCTGCACACCTAAGATGAATATGCAAGTGATAGGACAACATAAGTAAAGGATGTGTAACATAGCATATGCATGATTTATCTAAATATAAAGATGTGGTTCATAGGTTATGTATGAAGATCATAGAATATGCAAATGAATGATAACATATGATAATTCAAGCATACCCTAATATGAAAAAGTCATGCTTATAACAACATATAATGTATATGAAGCATATAAAGGATAAAATAAGGTAGAACTCCCTTAGAATCAGCCTTGAGGAGTTTCAATGGTGTGATCAAGTTATTGAGAAAGTTGGTGCAGATTAGGATCACATCACCACACCTTATACCTCTAGCAACCTTTTAACACCATAAGCACCTCAAAATCCAACTAATCACCACCTAGAAAATTAGCCATTCAATTAGTTTCGGGATTCTTATTACTATTCCATCTGTATAACATTTAATGATATTATTAACATGTTCCAAATCAATCTAGATCATCACAAATCAGATTTATAACAAAGATCTTCCAATTTCTTCTTAAAACTCACTTTAACCCTTTTATCTTGATTTAAACATCAAAAAATAATAAAAATCAATTGTAAAGGATCAAGATCTTGGGAATTTCAGTAAAGAACCTTTGATTAGAGGAGAGAAATGAAAATTACCTCTAATCGTTGGCTTCTCCCTTAATTGGCATGATGTGAGTGAAATCTCCAAGAAAACAAGTAAGGTTTGATGTAGAAATCCAAGGAATCAATTGAGGAATCAAAACGAAATCAAAAAGATTTAATTCTTGATCATTTTGGATTAAGAAAAGTAGTTTGGCTAATGGGAAATTGTGAGAAAAGTAGTTACGTGAGAAAATTGAATTAGCTATTAAAACCAAATTAATTAAATCTATTTTGTTTTTATTTAATAACCATTTTAAAACATTTAAAAATAGCCTAAATTAAGGGGAAAGTATGATTAAAAACATTGGTAGGTTAAATCCTTAAAGATTCTAAGTTTTAACCCTTTTACGATTTAGTCACCAATAACAGTTTTGAAACTTTACATTCTAGTCACCAAATCCAAATTTATTTCATCAAATTGAGTTTAAAAAACCCTCAATATATTAATTAGATATTTTCCAACATTTTCCCATATTTTATTTCACATTAAAACATTTATTATGAATAAATTCCCGAAAATAACTCAAATCGACTAATCCGATTCACCCGAACAGTCTATTCTTTCTAGCTAACTTCTAGGCCGAAAATCTGGGCGTTACAACTCTCCCCTCATCCTCAAAATTTACCTGATGGAAAAAGATAAGGAAACTACTTCTTCATGTCCTCCTTACTTTCCCACGTGGCTTCATCGACACCTCGATGTCGCCACAACACCTTTACCAACTCAATGGTCTTCCCACGAGGAACATTGCTTCTAGAATCCAAGATTTTCACCAGCTCTACATCATAGGTCAAATCCAGATTCAATTCAATCTCTTTAATAGGCATCACATGCGATGGATCCGATTTATACCTCCGAAGCATCGATACATGGAAAATATCATGTATCTTCTCCAACTTCGTGGGTAACTTCAACCTATAAGAAACTGGACCAATACACTCTAGCACCTCATAAGGCCCAATAAACCTTGGACTCAACTTGCCCTTACGTCCAAATCTCATCACCTTTTTCCAAGGCGAAACCTTTAGAAACACTATATCACCAACCAAAAACTCCATCTCCTTATGCTTCAAATCAACATAGGACTTTTGCTGATCCGAAGCCGCCTTCAATCGATCACTAATAAGCTTCACCTTCTTGTTAGTTTCTTTTAACACATCAGGCAAAAAAACATATTTCTCGCCTGCCTCAGCCCAACAAAGAGGCATACAACACCTCCTACCATACAAAGCTTCATACGACGCCATTTGAATGCTCGCCTGATAACTATTGTTATAAGCAAACTCTACCAACAGTAGTTGCTTCTCCCACGAACCTTGAAAATCAATGATGCAACACCACAACATATCTTCCAACACGTTCAGACTGACCATCTATCTAATGATGATACAAAGTACTAAAATTTAACTTATCCAGCGCTGTAAAACCTTAAATATTTTGCGACATCAAATATTTCAAACTCTTATGGTCCATGTACACAATGCACTTTTCACCATAAAGATAATGCCTCCAAATCTTCAACAGAAACACCACCGCGGCAAGCTCTATATCATGCGTAGGATAATTGCGCTCATGCACCTTCAACCGCCTAGAAGCACAGGCCACAACTTTTCCATCTTGCATCAACACACACCCCAACCCAACGTAGAATGCATCACTATAAATCACAAACTCTTTTACTGAATCAAGTTGAATGAAGACCGGAGGTTGCGTCAAAGCTTCCTTCAACTTCTCAAAAGCTTATTGCCTACCCTTCATCCACTCAAAATGAACATCCTTTTGCAACAACTTAGTTAAAAGAACAGCAACCTTTGAAAATTCATCCACAAAACGAAGATAATAACCCACCAAACCCAAGAAACTATGAACCTCCGTCACTGACTTAGGTTGTTTCCAATTCACCACTGCCTCAATCTTCTGCAAATCCACGTGGACACCTTTCTCCAAAACAACATGACCAAGAAAGACCACCTCCTGAATCCAAAACTTACACTTGCTCAACTTAGCATATAACTGATTATCTAACAAGGCTTGCAACACAATCTACAAGTGTCGATCATGATCCTCCTCGGTACGACAATACACAAGAATTTCATCAATGAACACTACCACAAATTGATCCAAAAATTCATGGAATACACAATTCATCATGTCCATGAAAGCTACGAGCGCATTAGTCAACCCAAACGGAATCACTAAGAACTCATAATGCTTGTAACGTGTGCGAAAAGCCATCTTTGGAACATCCTTATCCTTTACCTTCAACTGATAATATCCAGATCTCATATCGATCTTGGAAAACACCGTAGCACCCCGAAATTGTTCGAACATGTCATCAATTCGTAGAAAAAGATATTTATCCTTAATCATCAACTTATTCAGTTGTCGATAATCAATGCACATCCTCATAGTGCCATCCTTCTTTTTCAAAAACAATACTAGTTCCCCCCCAACGCAAAACACTAGGTCAGATGAAACATGATCTAACAACTCCTGAAGTTTCATCTTTAACTCTTTCAACTTCTTCGATGTCATACAATACGGGGCAATCGACACCGGAGCTGTATCTGCATATATCTCAATATAAAACTCTACCTCTCTATCTAGTGGCAAAATGGGCAACTTCTCTAGAAACACCCTCGAAAAATCACAAATGGTACAGATATCTTGAACACACACTTCCTTCATATTCATGTTCATAACGTAAGCCAAATAGGCCTGACAACCAAACCCCAACAACTTATGAGCTTCCAAAGCTGAAACAACATTGGACAATAACTTAACATTCTCACCTACCACCATCACTTCAAAATCATTGGCAAGTTTCAACGAAACTCACTTGGTTTTAAAGTCAACTATATCCTGATGCTCAGTCAACCAGTCCATACCCAAAATTACATCAAATCCATGGAACGACAACTCCATCATATCAACATCAAACACATGACCCTGAACCATTAAATGACATCTCCTAAACAACCTTCTGGCAACAACTATTTTTTCGAAAGAACTAGTTACTCGCATGCCCACATTTAAAATGTAACACCCCTTCCCGGTCTGGTAGGAAACTGGGTCGGAAAGTGTTATCGAAAAATAGATTGGAAATTCATAAATGAAATTGGAGTTCATATCTTTATTCAGAATGTCATAATAGTCAATTAGTAAGTTTAGTGGACATGTCATTACTAATCTTATCAGAATTAAGGCCAATTTTAATCTTTTCAAACTAAATCATAAATTTTGCAAATTAGCAATCCTAATCAGAATTCTTTGTTACCAACTTGTAATTAAACTTACCGATTATTACTCTGTGAAGTTTTGTTACCATCGAATATCATTTACCTACTCAATTAAGCTAATCAGGTTTTAGTGACCATTCCGTAAATTGTCCAAGGTTCATTTTAGGCATTTTTAACCGAATTAACTAAAACTGTATCGAAACCCTTTGAGCCGTATCGATACACTAAGCCTAATTTCAGATATCCAGGTTGAACAACCCGTATCGATACAGCTAAGCCCGTATCGATACCGATTGATCGCGTTGACCCCGTACCAATACGCTCTAAATCATATCGATACCATTTTCCAAACCAGATTCCAGTGACCAAAATTTGTATCGATACGCCATCAACCGTATCCATACACATTGACCTATAATGACAGAATTTTACTTGTTTTTATTTGATTTACCCAACCAAACGTTAATCAAATTTTACTAAACTTTACCAACAACCCTGAAAAATAGTATTTCTAATCTCATGTCAAATTTTAGAGCATTTTAAATCCATTCACTAAGATTTTACCAATTAGGGCCTTAACAACCATATCAACCTATCTTACCACTTCAAACATACCATTCATCACATACATTACCTAGGCTATATTAGGCTTATACAAACATATCAAAATAGGTCATTTCAACACGTTTAGACCTTATGCCACCTTAATAGAAGTTCGAAAATGAAAGTAAACATACATATGGTAACGAAGGTGACTTGCAATCGTAGATTACACGATCGGAGCTCAGAATGCTTCAAGGTCCTGAAATGCATGAGACACACACATATGTTAGGCTTATTTAGCCTAGTGAGGTAGTCATAACAAGCATAAGGTAATCAAGTGACGTGATTAGCATACTATGATTATGAACAACATATCATCATACTTAAATATCATAATTACACTATTAATCACATAAGTCTCATGCTTAAGTCATTTATCCCAATTTCACATAAGCATAGCAAAGTTTAACACATACCAATCCCTTTGACAATTTAACAAATGGATACATGAATTCTCCTTTACACCACACATATATCAGAAAATAGGTCTTAGCCTTGAGCTGTAGCTCTGGATAAGTCCCTTACACAATCCATCCTTATCTCCCCCACATATAGGCTGTAGCCCTGGACCGTAGTCCAATCCCTTACTTATATGAGCTCAAATAATCCTATGGCACGCTAATTGTATCCAAAACCCACAATGTCCATGGTTACACATATTATGCCATAGTTCTTACCTTTATGTCTGTAGGCCATATCATATCGGAACGGAATTAAGCCTTAGCTCTATAACATATCATAGTTTGTTTCCCATAATTTCCACATATCAAACCATATCATATTCATGTCATATCATCTCATAGCATTTTCGTATCAATTTCACATGCATAATATCTTTTAAATATCACATATAAACTTGCCATGCTTACCAATAGTATCCACATAGCTTGCTCTACTTGAGCCCTTAATCAAAATGCAAATCATAATCATAATACAAATGCAACGGGAGGGCACCTAGCCATTTCCTTAACACGACTACACTCCCCTTGATTACAGGACTCTCGGATTACGATTTCGCTGTACCTAGCTTCCTTCAGAGATGACAAGGGATCCTTCTCCAACACTTGAACTAGCACAAAGTTAGGATTGTATTAGAATTTGAATTAAGGATTCAGAAACATATTTCGAGCTCACCGAAGCATAAAGACAACCTTGAATTAACAAAATCAAACCCCTAATTCATGGGTTCCCACATTAACCCAGAAAACCTAATTTTAGAATTAAGCTCCAACAAAGGTTGGAACCATTAAATCGAGTGAAGGGTTCTACTCACCGGGATGAAATCTTTCAATTGGTTTATTGGAATTGAGCAAAGCCGAAGGACAAACCAAGGTACTTGCTTAGCTAAAGGTTGAAGACAACATTGGAGGAACTTGCTTATTTGGGAGACAAAGTTTTGGGTTTGCTTTCGAGAGTTCAAAAGTTGAGAGATGAGAGCTTCTCTTTATTCACTTATTCGTTTAAAAGATTGAGGCTTAATCATTTCTCACCTACATGCCAACCAATGAAAGGCTTACCCTCCATCAAGGGTTTGCTTATTCCTATGGTTAATAGTCTTTTATATTTAGCTATTGACTTCATCAATCACCTATTCAGATGATTTTCACGCGGCCATTGTCAAGCAAGGAGGTGAGTAAGCACCTTACTTGATTTTTCCCTCAATTTGGCTTCGAACAGATCCAGAATAGGGGAACCATATCGATACGCTCTTTGCCGTATCGATACACATTTGCTAAAATAAGTAAGTTAGCTATGGCAGTTGGGCCGTATCGATACTGGCTTGACCGTATCTATACGCCTTGCTTGGAATTTGCATTTTGGGCTTTGAATTGCATATAAGGAAGTCCACTTACTCTAATAGGACCAAATTGTGATTTCATTACAAAAGAGGGGTACAATGGTCATTCATTATAACATTTTACATATCAGATTCGAAACTTCCTATCACCGAAACCTAATTTCGACTAGGCCAGTTTTTGAGATATGACATAACACTTCTACAAGTATATTAAGCAAATGTGCATGCTCGCGCAAGATATATGAATGAGTAGAACTGAAATCTACCAAAGACAGTAATGACAAGGATTGCAAAGTAAAAGTACCTGCAATCACATTCGTATCATTCCTTCCCTCGTGATGCGCATATACCCTCGCAGGTCCACCTCCCTCGGGTTAAACAACAACAATATGAGCAACAGTCTTCTAACATTCCTCCATATGCTAGAAATTTCCTCGATCGTACCCACGACCTTTTTATGGCGCAACAGTAAGTGCAAGAGCCTATCTATCCTTATTCGGCTGTGGACAGTCATGCCTCATATGATCCCTGAACCACAACTCCAGCACGTACCATGAGTTCCCCAACACTCTCCTAAATTTCGTCTTCTACAACACTCACACTCAATTGTTCGAACATAGGAGTTCTGACCCTGTTATCCATACCCAGCATTACCTTCACTAAGTCTCTGATCAGGACGATACCTCTTATCTCTACCCCTCTTGTACTGACCTCTACCAACATCTAATTCAACTATCCTCTTCCGAGAGCTAGAACTCCCCGAACAAGAGAACAAACCCAGATTTTACTCTATATCCTTAGCTCGGTAACAAAGACATCAAAATCAGTGCAATCTGAAGCCAACATGTAAGTCTTCACCTCTTTGATCAGCCCGTACCAGAAGCGATCACATCATTAACGATCATCAGGAACCAGAACTCACATTTCTTTTCATCCTGATAACAAGAACCTAAATACTTATTTCGAAAGGCAGCTCCAAAGAATTCCCATGCCACATCTGTAGGCAGCATACCCGTGCTAGTGGTTGACCACCAACTATAAACATCACCCTGAAGTAAAGACACCGTGCAACCCAACTTACAAGCGTTCGTACATTCTATTTGACCAATAATCCTCTAGGTGCTTGCAAACGACTCTTTAGCAAATTCGGGAGCCAATCCTCTAAACTTTGTACCACTCAAGCTACATAAACATTCCAACAAAATTCCAAGATTAGCAGTCGCTACAGGTGCTGGTGCAGATGCATGTACTCCAGTCATAGCTGCTTGAAACGCTCCAATCATAGCCTGGATCAACGACATCATATCGCTAAAAATCGACCCTTAAAGTGCATAAGGCAAACCACCCCCAATTTCCACACCAACAGGGGGAATTGGTGGAGAAGGCAGTAACTCATTGATATGCCCATCCCCGGCATTACTAGTATTAGCTCGAGTCTCTTATCTCGGTCCTATTTTAAAAATATAAATCCATAGCATGAAAATGCAACAATAAAAATATTTAAGCCAGCTTAAAGCAAGAATCCAAGATGCACACGTTTCAAAACAAAATTTTTCACACTTGTAGTAATAAGGCAATGTGTCCCCATGTTTTCACACCAACATAGCACATTTCAATCATAGGAACACATAATCAAGCATCGTGCATGTTTTCACACCAACATGGCTCTGATACCACCAAATGTAACCCCTTTTGACCTAGTCTAGATGTCAGACCGAACCGAGCAAGCTTTATTAGGTTTGCTGAAACAAACCCGATCGAGTTACTTGAACTTAAGCCCTTTTTTCTTTTTATCTTATCTATACTATATTTAAATCTTATAGTGAACATGCTGGCAGCGGATACTTCAACGTTTGAATCGGGCGTCGAATAGACATCCAATTGAGCGTAATTGTAATAAGGACCAAATTGTAATTTTTGGGAAATTAAGAGGGATTACTCAAATCCGAAGTTACCAAACCTTAATTAATTAGGTTACATGCATGTCGGTTAAATTTCAACTTAAATCAATCATCCAAACTCATTTAGTTACGTAAACAAGAGTCGATGACTAATTTACAACGAATCAAACTTTAGCGAAGCAATTACCAGAAATAACTGAATCGGTACCAGTACACCCCTAGCTCGTATCGGTATGGTGTTGCTTTGTAAAAAGGGATATCAGTACGGTGCCCCGCATACCGACCCCAGTCTTACAATATTTGTTTAGGGGATTCCAGTAGCTAAATAGCGTACCGATACAGTTGTCCGTGTACCGAAACCTAGAGCAAATATCAAAGAGGCATACTGATACGGGGTTAGGCGTATCGGTACCACTGTGCGAATTTGAACAAATTTGAGCCTTATAAGACCCCACGTACCAATCTCTACCCGTATCAGTATGACTGGGCCTGTAATGGCTTCATGGACAAACATATGACACTTGGGCTCAACCTAACATGCTTCAAATAACAAATAAATATCATACCAACTCAAGACCATCATCATCCGCAAAGATACGAAAGCATGAGCATCATGGAAGCAAAAACAAACCACATGGTAACCCTATAGGCATGCTTTCTACCCAACATGCTTAAATCTTCCTAAAGCCCTCAATTCAAATCATAAACCAACATACAACTCCAAAGCACCAAAAGAAATATGTCCAAAACAGGGAGTCACCAAAACAACCATCCCAATTACAACTTGATCACATTGCCTTTATTACTACTAAGTATTTATCAAACCATACTTGAAATAGTTCAACTCTTGGATTTCTTCTTGCTTGCTCGCTGCCATAAAAGTCTACGTATCTGCATTAATGAGAAGGGAGAGTGTAAGCATAAAATTCCTAGTGAGGGATACCCAAAGCACTCATCAATACGTTAAAACCATTTACTCTAAAACATGTAATGTCTATCATGCCAAAACATCTCATGCTTCTTTTATCTCCCCAAAACCATGTGCAACAAACATTTACTAAACATGTATCATGAACCTCAAGCATAGTCATATGCTAACCTCAATTTAAGCCTTCGCATGCTTAACCAACCAAAAACAAAGCTTCAAGAGAACAACATGTATAAATCACATTATACAAAATATAACCATTTACCATGTTACATTAGTTCATATATTGACATTAAAGTGACCCAAAACCAAATCTTCTATCTGTAAAACACATCGGATACACAGATTTCATAAGTGGTTCCCAAGACCACTTCACATACATCCCTAATCGGAGAAATCAACACAATTAACCCCTCAACGGTTATGATGTAAATAATATCCACCAGCGGGAGAAAATGACACAATTAACCCCTCGACCGTTGGGGTTCCCACGGTGGAGAAACAGTACACTCACAACCCCTCGACACACATGAGGCAACTTATTATAGTGCACTTTAAACCCTATGGCTAGCCAACTATATCCGATAACATTTAACCTTTGTCACTTGCAAATATACTCAATTAAAGCATGTTACCTCACTATTTTACATTTGCATCAAGCAAACTAATTTCTAATACATTTAGCATTTCCAAAATTCTTTCACAAACCATTCATCATACTCATATATCATCAACATCTGATCATTTGCAACATATTTCATTGCTAAAACATGCATATAATAGTAGGTAATCATATCCATAAACAAGAGCATGATAATGTATTTTACAAAACTGAAAACAAGAGCAAGAATGTCCAATACTTACTTCTGAGCTTAGACAAGTGTTTCAAGCTTAATCTAAACTCCCAAAAGCACTTTCAAAACATTATAAATCTTTTAATCTTATTTCCACTCACTGACAACACAAAGCCCTACTTGCTGACGTGAAATCAAGCGTCCGAAGCTTCTGAAATTTCACCAATTGTTGTAGGATCAATATCTCTTGTTTTAACCACATAATAATAGAGTATTAATGCATCATTATGCATCCATAATCCCAAAAACATCCACTCCCAACTTCAGCTCCCTAAAATCCATCAAACGCCTTCCAAAAACAACCGAAAACATCACCAAACACAACCTAAAAAAGCCAAGCCACAACCCATCAATTTGAAAATCTTAACAACATCAATTAACATCTAAAAACACTTATGTCCATGCCTTATATCTCCAGAAACCTTTTAGCACCATAAACACCTCAAAATCTAACTAATCACCACCTAGAAAATTAGCAATTCAATTAGTTACGGGATTCCTATTACAAATCCATCTTTATAACATTCAATGGCATTATTAACATGCTCCAAATCAATCTAGATCATCATAAATTAGATTTATAACAAAGATCTTCCAATTTCTTATTAAAACTCACTTTAACCCTTTTAATCTTTATTTAAACATCAATACATAACAAAAATCGATTGTAAAGGATCAAGAAATTGAGAATTTCAGTAAAGAACCTTTGATTAGAGGAGATAAACAAAAATTACCTCTAATCGTTGGCTTCTCCCTTAATTGGCATGATGTGAGTGAAATCTCCAAGAAAACAAGTAAGGTTTGATGTAGAAATCCAAGGAATCAATTAAGGAATCAAAATGAAATCAAAATGAGTTGCTTCTTGGTGCTCTCATGAGGTCTCTTTTAACTCATGAGATAATGAAGAAAGAAAGAGAAGAAGAGAAGAAGAGAAGAAAAAAAGATAGAGAAGAAAGAGGTGATGAAGAATAAGATAGGAATTGCTCTCAAAGCTTCACAAGAGAAGAATGATTCTAGTGAGGAGGAAGATTAAGAAATGGCTATGCTATCCAAAAGGTTCACTCGATTCATGAAATCTAACCGGGAATAAAGTTTCATCGAAAAAGGGATTTCAAGAACAAGAACAAAGAGGAAGAAATGATCAAATAGTTTGCTATGAGTGCAAGAAATCGAGGTACATCAAAACCAATTGTCCCCGAATAAAGAGGAAGAGATTCAGGAAAAAGAAGAAGCTCAAGGCTCATGTTGCTACTTGGAGTGATGAGGAATCATCCGATGAAGATGAGCAAGAACTGGCCAATCTTTGTCTCATGACACTAGAAGATGATCTAAAGCTAACCTCTAACTCATCCAATTTTGATTTTACATTTGATAAGCTTCAAAAAGCTTATTATGAGTTGCAAGAGTTATACGATGAGTTGGTGGATACGTATAAGGAATCACTTTTGAAAAACAAGAAAACAATTTCAAATTTGAAAAACCAAAACGATTTCTTATCTAAAACAAACTTGGAACTTGAGAAGAAGATTCTTGAATTACAAGAAAAACAAAATGATTTTGAAAATAAAAAATAAGATTTAAACAACCTTCTTTCTAAAGTTCATGATGATCACCAAAATGAAGTTGGTGATCTCAAAGCTTCTTAGAAAAAGTTGGGAAATCTAGTTTTGAAAAGGGAACTTCTTTAAAACCCAACTATATGAAAAGAAACTTTGGGGGATAAAAACAAATAGGCTTCCAAAGGAACTCATATGGTAAGAGAATTATGATTGTTTGTGTTCTTAAGGAACTTGTCAATTCTAATGACATTAGTGCTATTGCTTCTTGGATTCCCAAGGGAACCAAGATTTTGGGAGCTATTACTCATGAACCTAAAATAATTTGGGTACCAAAAATCAAGACGTAATTCTTTGTTTGTAGGGGAGCATTTTTACAAGGCCAAAGCTTCATGTGCAAATCCGTGGTACCTTGATAATGGATGCTCGAGACACATGATCGATGGCAAGAGTCGATTCTTAGAGCTAAAACCAAAGATTGGAAGAGTAGTGAAGTTTGGTGACAACTTTAAAGGCCTATTGAATGAATTGGTTCTATTAGTAATCACTCTTCTATACTTATTGACAATATGTTATATGTCAACAGTCTTAAGCATAATCTTTTGAGCATAAGCCAAATTTATGATAAATGTTTCAATGTGCTTTTTTGTTTAAATGGTTGCAATGTTATCAACATTGAAACAAACAAAATTGTGCTTATTGGTCATCGCATAGGAAATATATACATTGTGCATTTAGATGGCATTCATATTTCCAATGCATGTTTTGTTGCTAAAGATGAGCATGGTTCATGGTTATAGCATAACAAACTAGGGAATGCAAGCATGAGTGTTTGGAAAAATTGATTTCAAAGGATCTTGTAAGAGGTTTTCCAAAAATAAAGTTTTCATATGACAAAATTTGTGATGCTTGTGCAAAAGGCAAAAATAAAAGAGTTTCTTTCAAACCTATTAATGATGTTTCTACAAGTAAAGTTTTGCAATTGATCCACGTGATCTTTTTGGCCCTATTAGAACAATGAGTTTGGGTGGAAAATCACATGCATTTGTTTTAGTCGATGAGTACTCTAGATATACTTGGGTTCTATTTTTAAGTACCAAGGATGAGGCTTTAGAAAATTCATCACATTTTCAAAAGTAAATCAAAACGATGTTGGTTACTCCATTTCTCATATTAAGAGTGACCATGGAATCAAATTTCAAAATCTAGTTTTGAGAAGTTTTGTAACTTAAATGGGATTAACCATAATTTTTTCGCTCCTTGCACACTTCAACAAAATGGGGTTGTTGAGAGGAAAAACCAAACTTTAGAAGAAATTGCTAGAACCATGCTTTGTGAAAATAATTTGCCCAAGTATTTTGGGCAGAAGCCACTAATATAGCTTGCTATATTGTAAATAGAGTAATGATTATGCCTATTTTAAAGAAAATACCTTATGAGCTTTTCAAAAATAAAAAGCCTAACATTAGCTATTTTCATCCATTTGGTTGTAAATGTTTTGTTTTAAACAATGGAAAAGACAATTTAGGCAAATTTGATGCAAAAAGTGATTAAGCTATTTTTCTAGGTTACTCTTTAAACTCTAAAGCCTATCGTGTATTTAACAAAAGAACTTTAGTAGTTGAAGAGTCTATTCATGTGGTTTTTTATGATAACTTCCTTTCGAGGAAAGATTTTTGTGATGATGATGATGTAGGAATTTTGATGTTAATAATGGTGGAGGAAAATCATCAAAGGTGGATGAAGTTCTAACTAATGAAGAAGCACAAGATCCCCCTCTAGAAGCCTTGAAGGACATTACTCTAGAGGAAAAGTAGGTCATCTACCTAAGGGAGTTCAACTATGTCAAAGGTGATGAGATTTTGGGTGATCCATCCAAAGGGGTAACCACTAGATCTTCTCTTAGAAATACTTGTAACTTTGTTGCATTTATCTCATACATTGAGCCTTAAAATATCAAAGAAGCATTAAATGATAATTATTGGATATTGGTTATGCAAGAAGAGTTAAATCAATATGAGAGAAGTAAAGTATGGACATTAGTTGATAGTCCTAGTAATAAATCCACCATAAGAACTAAATGGGTTTTTAGAAACAAACTAGAAGAGAGTGGTAACATAGTGAGAAACAAGGCTAGACTTGTTGCTAAAGGTTACACTCAAGGAGAATAAATCGGTTTTGATGAAACCTATGCACCCGTAGCTAGAATGGAAGCCATTGGGGTGTTTCTTGCATTTGCATGTTATCATGAATTCAAGATTTTTCAAATGAATGTTAAAAGTGCTTTTCTAAATGGTTTTATAAATGAAGAAGTGTATGAAGAACAACCACCCGGTTTTGAAGATCGAAAATACCCAGGCCATATTTTTAAACTTTCAAAAGCTTTATATAGGTTGAAACAAGCTCCTAGAGCTTGGTATGAAAGATTGTCAAATTGTTTTTAATGAAAAAGGTTTTGACAAAGGAAATGTGGTACTACACTTTTTATTAAAAGAAAAGGCAAAGAAATATTAATAGTAAACATTTATGTTGATGATATTATATTTGGTTCTACTAATGAATTGTTTTGCCAAGATTTTGCTAAGTTGATGCAAGGTGAGCTTGAAATGAGCATGATGGGGGAGCTCTCATTCTTTTTGGGCTCCAAATCAAACAAAGGAAAGATGGCATCTTCATCAATCAACCTAAGTACATTAAAGACATGCTCAAGAAGTTTGGCTTGGAGAATGTGAAACCTCAAGCCACACCAATAAGCTCTTCTACAAAGCTTAACAAAGATGACAGAGGTAAGTGTGTTGATTTAAAGCTTTATAGATCAATGATATGATCTTTGCTTTATCTTACCGCAAGTAGACCAGATATTATGTTTAGTGTTTGCTTGTGTGCTAGATTTCAAGCTTGTCCTAGAGATCACACCTACAAGCCGTTAAGAGAATCTTTAGATACCTTAGAGACACATCTTATTTAAGTCTTTGGTATCCGAAAGACTCTTCCTTTAGTTTTCATGCTTATTCGAATGCGGATTATGGAGGTTGTAAGATAGATAGAAAGAGTACCTACGGTACATGTCAATTCTTCGGTAGTATGCTTATATCGTGGTTTTCCAAGAAGCAAAATAGTGTAGCATTATCTACCACTGAGGTGGAATACATTTTGGCTGGAAGTTGTTGTACTCAAATCCTTTGGATGAAGCAACAACTCTTAGATTATGGAATTGATGTAGGTATCATCCCTCTAAAGTGTGACAATAATAGTGTCAATTGTCTCACTAAGAATCTCATCCAACATTTTAGAACCAAGCACATAGAGATAAGATATCATTTCATTAGAGATCATGTCTTGAAAAATAAAGTACTCCTAGAATATGTAGACACCTTCAACCAATAAGCGAATATCTTCACCAAACCTTTAGACAATGAGCGTTTTTTATCTCTTAGGATAGAGTTAGGTCTTACTAGCTTTTCTTGAACCTTAGAGCTTATTTGGTGTTTAAAAATTGCTTGAATTTGGTTGATTTCCGTGCTTGTGTGATTTTGCTCCTATATGCATTTATTCATGTTGTTAGAGGGAGTATGTATCTGTTTTTGCTCATTCATGATGGTCTCATATCATATTCATGCATATCGATCTGATTAAGTTCAAATTTTTGGGTCTCTTGCAGCCAAAAATGTTATTTTTGGTCAAGGGTATCGATACGGGGTATCGCGTATCGATATAGGTATCAAGGGGCAGCATTTTGGTATAGGTGAACCTGTACCGGTACGGATCAAGGATCAGTACAGCTCAAAATTCTACTAGTACATGGTTTCGATACGCTAAAGACGTGTATCGGTATGCGTGACCGTGAAGCTTTAAATGAGTCTTTCAAGGTGGTGTTCCTATTTTAAATCAAACCATAACACTTTTTCTCTAAAACCATGGACATCTTTCATCTATAAAAACCCTTCAAATCCTTTGTTTTTCTCACAAATCATCAAAAATCTTTGCGGGCTTTTGGTTTTAACATCAAACCCAAGTTATCATCATCAAGCTTTATGCAAATCATCCATTCCTTCATCCATTCATCCATTCTCAAGGTATAAATTCTACCTTTTATATTTCTTTCATTTTTATACATTGTTTATGTTTCAATATTATAAATCTAATGTATATATAACACTATTTCAAAGGTTTTAAAAAAAATTCTTTCAAAACTGAATTTTTTTTGTTCGAATATAAAATTATACTCGTATATTTTTCTTTATTGTTTTTTAGTTCTATTTTCACCAAAATTTTTCTTATACTTGTATATGATTTTTAAACTATACAACATATATATTTTTAACAATACCTTGATCATTGGATTGATTTATTGGATTGAATGTGATGTTTATACATGCATTGTTTTAGTGGTTTGAAATTTTCAAGATTTTATCATGGGTCCTAAGAAAAGAGCATGAAATGAGATCACATCTAGCTCTTCCAGTCTTAATCCTACCAAACCCAATCCCGAAAACAATGGTACAAGACCAAACCTTAACCAAATTTATCGTCAATGTTTTAATGAACCGGGAAATCCAAATGCTTTGGATCGTTTTAAACATTTTTAAAACTTCAGAATCTGTCGTGAACCTGTTGTTTCTATACCCTTTATGACTTCTGATGAATTTAATTTTCATTGTCTTGATTTAATATTATAAAAATATTGTCCTTATCTTTTACTCTAATGCCTGGTGTATTTATAACCAAGAAAAAATCGAGGTTATAGCACTCGAGTCTTACCTTATGGGAAAAACTTTTCGTCTTGATTCTAAAATTATAACCAAACTTTTGGGGATGGATGATAAGGGTATAGATAATGAAAATGTTTTTCCTCAAATCTATAGTGGCTCCGTAATCGTATTAGATGCCCATAAGCATTTCCTTCAGTTTCTCATCACTTGGTGGTTTCGACCATTCAGTGGTAAGTGGTCATCGGTTCGTCAAGTTGACAATTTTTGGCTCCATTGTTTCCATGAGGGTATACGTCCAAACCTAGCCCAAATTATGTTTCATGAATTAGTGTTCCGTATCCCAAACTTTTACACCTCCCTTGTCACTTCTTTCACTTATGGCACCGCCTTGAGCTACATGTTCCACAAGCTTGATATCAATTGCTCTTATGATCTTGCTTCCTCTCTCACAGACCCTATTGATGATCATTCTCTCTGTCGAGCAAAGTTCACCATCTACAATGGAAAATAGATTAGAATCACAGATCTTCCCGATGATGCTCAACCCAATCCAATGGCGAATCCTTCGCTTGTTCTGAAAATCTTTGGTTGCTCAACCTTCCCTAGATGCTCTCATGACCTACCTTGATGGGAAGTTTGCCACCATGAACTCTCGCTTTGACACCATGGATACAAGGTTGGATTCTAGCTTTGCTCTTTTGGATACTCGTTTCACTTCTTTAGAAGCTAGAGTTACCTTCATGGAGAATCAACAAGCTTCAATGGACATGACCCTTACCGCATTTCATAGAGAATGGCGTGGTCATGCTCTTGGTGATGATCATGAGGAAGATGAAGACGAGGATTATGGAGACAAGGGTGCTCCTTAGGCTCTTACATATCATATTAGGATTTGAGTTTATGCACCTTTGTTCTTTTTTTAAATTCCTATAACTTTATGTTTTTATGCTTTTGGATAATGTTTTATTTTTTAAGTTGGATTATTATGTTGTTTTGAACAATGCTTTGAATTTATAATATCTATTTTGTTTAATTATGCTTGGAGTTATTAATTGTTTTATATTTTGCTTATATTTTCCCTATTGATTTTGATCTAACAAAAAAGGGGGAGAAGAATTGACCCTAAATTTTCAAAAGGTTTTCAAAATAAACTATCTTTAGCCCTAAAGAAAGGGGGAGTATTTTTTAAAAGAACTTGAAAATTTACTTTGGTTTTGTTATATCAAAAAGGGGAAATTGTAAAACTAATATTTAATTTTGATATAACAAGGAATTTCAAGGACTATTTTGTAAAAGGGATAAATTTTAAAGTATTCAAAAGACTTACAAAATTGACAAGGATTCAAACTTCAAATTATTTGTGAGTCAAAAACTAAAACCTCAAATATTTTCTAAGTGTTTTTATACTCAAATAACCAAAATTGGTACAGGCGTATTTATATACCCTTGGCCGTATCGATACGGCTTTTAGCTACTAAAAATTGTTTTTATACTTAATGGCTATTGGGTATCGATACGCGTGTAACCGTATCGGTATGTCATTCAACTTGGGAACCAATTTTTCTTAAGAGTATCGGTACGGCTTTTGGAGTACCGATACAGGGTGTTAAGATTTTTCAAATCTTTTGTAATAAATATTTGGTCGTTGCCTTGTCAGTTTATTGGAACCATAACTTTGAAAAATAGTTATAGCGTACCGATACCCTTATAGGCATATCGATACGAGTTGTGTTACACAAGTTATCAAGATTCTAGTGAGCAAGACCAGTACCGTACCGGTACGCTTGTGTAAAATCAACTCTCCGTATCGATACGGCTTCCCGCTTATCGATACTCTTTTGTACAACGAATCTTTTTTCTTTTGGCATGTACCGATACAGTAGCTCATGTACCGATACTGATTGTTGGCAAACAATATCTATTGCGAGAAAAATGTAGCTCAACGGCTCTATTCAATATCCCAACCACCCAAACAGTTAGAAATCAATGAGATGGTATATAAGTCTCCAAAGCTACAACAACAACTATTGAACAAGTCTAAAGCATTCAAGCACACATCCAACAATCTTTGAGCCATTTAGAATCAAATCTTGTAACCCACTTGAGAGAGCAAAATTGTAATCTTTTGATTCAAGTTTTTGGGTTTGAGTGAACTTGTATTTGGGCAAACGTTCTACCTATTGAGAGAATTTTTCAGTTTGCTATTTATCTTCTTGTAAAAGAGTGTTTTTCTCAAAGCTTCGGGGTAGAAGCTTTGAGTGTGTAAAGGTTTCCTCTTGAGCCTAGAAAAAGGGAAGAAATTTTTAGTGAATTTGGGAAAATCCTTAGTGGGAATAGGGATGTAAAAATAGGTAATCGTATGGGTTTCAGGTCAGGTCCTGTCAGGTTGAGTTAAATCGAATACAAGTCATTTTAGGTCGATTTGATGTTTCGACTCGACTCGGGTCGGGTGCATGTCAGTTTCAGGTTTGGTTCATTTCAAGTCGGGTCAAAATGGTTCAGGTCCGAACAGTTAATTGACGGGCTAATTCGGGCTTGGGTAGACTTCAGGTCAGGTTCATTTCATGCCGATTTAATTTTAAGTCGGGTAATTTCAAGTCATTTTCATTTCGGGTCGAGTTAATTCGGGTTTCGAATTCATATTAAGTTTTAGTTTGGTACAAATATTCGATAGACTTTGGGTTGGGTATTTCGAGTGAATTATTTAACGCCTTTCACGAACATGAATCACATTAAAAATAAATATTAGGCACTAGAATTAACAAAAATATCATCATTATTTAAAATATTGGAGTAAGTTACAAAAAATTAGAAATAAATAAGGGTCAGTTTTGGTGATAAATAAAATTCTAGGGACTAGCATGAACAAAAATATCATCATATTAAAAATATTGGACTAAATTATAAAAATATAAAACAAATAGGGGTTAATTTTGGTTAAAAATAAAATTTTAGGGACTAACATGCACAAAAATATCATCATATTAAAAATATTGGACTAAATTACAAAAAAAATGAATAGGGGTTAATTTCGACTAAAAATTAAATTTTAGGTACTAGAATAAACAAACATATTATTGGACTAAATTGCCAAAAATATAAATAAATACGGGGCAATTTTGATTAAAAATTAAATTGTAGGGACTAAAATAAACAAAAATATTTTTTGACTAAATTAAGAAAAATAGAAATATATATGGGTCAATTTTGACTAAAAATAAAGTTTTAGGGACTAGAATGAATAAAAATATCATCATATTAAAACATTGGACTAGATTACAAAAATTTAAAATAAATAGGGGTCAATTTTGGTTAAAAATATCTAATTGATCTAAATTAAAACCTAGAAGCATAAATTACATACCTAATTAAAATAACTCTAACATTAAATGTCGAATCTCAATTAAATTAACCTAAATTAGGACTCAATTAAATTAAACTAAAACCTAAAAGTGAACATTAAGGGCTTAAATGAAAAACATCTAAAGTCGGAAAGGCTAAAAAATAATTTCCCCAACCTAAAAATCTGGGCAGGTTCTTTCCCTCCCTCCCACCCATTCATTTTAATTAAAAAAAACAATTGGTTAAAAAGGAGGGAAATGATAGAATTTTGGAGAGGAATAAAGAGCCTATTTTTGGGTTAGAGATTAATTACCTTTTAGGTCTTGTTGAGTTTAAAATGTTGCATTTTAATCCTAATATTCACTTTTAAGTTTTAATTTAATTCAATTTAGTCACAAGTATCCCCACATTTTGGACTTCGGATATAGCAATGCCCTCCCCATGGTGATATTTACTGCTTAAAAGTTTACTTTTATATGACATTGAACCCTATCTATTTCAATTTTTTGTAATTTAGTCTAATAATTTCAATATGCTGATGTTTTTGTTCATTTTTAGTTCCTAATATTTAATTTTTAGCCGAAATTGGCCCTAGTTAGTTCTATGATAAAATTTTGAAATTGATCACTGGACTCTCAATTTTCTCCACTTTCAAATTGCCAAATTGATCCCTAATTTTGGTTTATGGACTAAAAATTAAATTTCTCCACTTTCAAAAATGAACATGGGTCAATTTGGACTAAAAAATGAATTTTAGCTACTAGAATATACAAAAATATTATTGGACTAAATTGCCAAAAATATAAATAAATACGGGGCAATTTTAACTAAAAATTAAATTGTAGGGACTAGATAAACAAAATTATTATTCGACTAAATTACCAAAAATAAAAATATATATGGGTCAATTTCGGCTAAAAATAAAGTTTTAGGGACTATAATAAACAAAAATATCATCATATTAAAAATAAAGGACTAGATTAGAAAATTTTGAAATAAATAAGGGTCGATTCGGTTAAAATTAGGGACTAATATGAATAAAAATAAATCCCAAATCCCTAAACTAATCCCATTACCCCTAAACATTCCACTTAAAACATTTACCCCTAAACCCCAAACATGAACCCTTAAATCTTACAATCACTATTCACTAATAATTAAAAAAGCAAGCCTAATCCCCTAATCGCTAAACTAATCACATAAGCCCAAACACTCAACTTGACACGTTTACCCCTAAACCCCAAATCTCAACCCCTAAAACATACAATCGCTAATAATTTAAGTACAAGCCTAATCTCATAATCTCTAAACTAATCTCCTAACCTAATTCCAAACACTCAACTTGAAACATGTGTTGTTTATATCCCTAAAGCCCAAACTTCAACCCCTAGATCTTACCACCACTAATAATTACTACTTGGAAGCCTAACCCCCAATCTCTAAACTAATCTCATACCCCCAAACACTCAACTTAACACATTTACCCCTAAACTCCAAACTTCAACCCCTAAATCTTATAATCACTAATAGTATACATATATCAACACTTAATAGTTTACATTTATCAATACTTTAAATTGATTATATATATTGTTATATATATAATTTAATAAATTAATAGTCAATAATTGAATTATTTAACAAAAAGATTTTAAATATAAAAATTAATAATTTAAATGGTGAAAATTAGTTTATCATATTATAATATAATAAATTCATCAAATTATGGACTTCCTCAATTACATGTTAGGTAAATATCAAGCCAGGTCAATATCAGTTCAAGTCAACAACAGGTTGGGTTCAAAACAGGTCGGGTAAAATTGGATCTCAGGTCGATTCAGTCAGGTAATATCGGTTATCTGCCAGGTTAGTCTCAGGTTCAGGTTCGTTTCAGTCGAGTGTAGGTCGGGTTCCTGGTCCACAGTAACATGTTCAATTCGGGTTCAAGTCGTTCTCGGTCAGATGCATGTCGAGTTCGGTTACTACAGTAACAGGTCCAACTCGGGTTCAGTTACAGATCGATTTCGGGTCATCGCTTCCTCGGGTCAAACCAAGTTCTGACTCGAGTAGGTTTCAATCGGGTTTTCAGGCCAAGTCAGCTTTTTACATCCCTGAGTTGGAAGCTAAGGTAGTGGATGTAAACCTTGTTAGAAGGTTGAACCACTATAAATCACTTGTGTCCCAATTTTCTATCTTTCCAATTTGCTTCCACATTTTTTAATTTTCCAATTCACCTCCCTCTTGGCCCTTTCACCATTGATTGATCATCTTAACAATATTTTAAAAAAATACACCAATTTAGTCATTTTTTCCTTCCAAGTCACTTGTATGCCCTCATTAACACTAGAGTACTTCATTTGAATTCATTAATTAATCTAATAAACAAATTGATATATATTTTTTAAATATGAAGGGTGATCTAAATGTAACCTTACCCATTATTTGACCCAAATGTAACATTTAATAATTGAGTGATCCAAATGTAACCTTACCCGTAATTAAGTGACCCAAATGTAACTTTTAATAATTGGGTGACCTAAATGTAACCTTACCCATAATTAGGTGACCTAAATGTAACCTTACCCATAATTGAGTGACCACCGCTACCCTTAAATTTAAAATAAATAGATGAATATTCCCTTTATTAATTACTTATTATTCTATTTGTTTTGTTGTCAAAATCGTTTTTATTCAATTTGAAAATATTCACGTCCTTGAAAAACTTATCAAAAGATTGAAGTCGTCATTGGTTGTTTTAGACTAGGTACAATCGAATACTCTGAAACTAGTCTGCATATATAAAAATTATAGTCAGATTCGAGAGTCTATTACATGTTACGAAGGTTGAGACACCTTTATTGTGCCAAAAAAAATGGTACCTAAAAAATTATGTATATTCTTAATAAAAACAATAAACTAATGATGAATGAAAATGAAAACGATATCGAACAAATAAACATGCATTGAATTGAATGAATGACGTGATGCTTGTGATCAAAGACCTATTTAGAATACTAAATTAAGGCCAAGTTGAAGTCAATTTAGAGTCAAATGCACAATCAAAACAATTGAGGACGAAATTAAATAAATTAGAAGTTAAAGTCAAGTTTTATTAATCACGACCAAGTTGAAATTAATCGAATTATAAATTTTGATTTAGGGACCAAATTAAAAGGTTAGAGCCTAATTTAAATCAAATATCCTAAAAGCAAGACCGAATTGAATCATATTCCATTATTATTTCAATTTTTATTTATCTTGATAACAAATATTTTTATTTTTAAAAATATCAATATATCATTAACATTATAATTTATTATCATGTAACATGCTATACACGAGTTTAAAACTAATAAATATTTAGATTTTGTTGTACTCACGACATGAATGAAAAATATTTTATATAAAAATTTTATTTATAAAATTTTATTCGATGAGGTAATACAAGTAGAATGATAAAAAGATTTTTATTTAAATCTATTAATCTTTTAATTTTCAGTTGTTTTATTTAAAGATGAGATACAATTATAAATTAATAAAAAGGACATAATATCAACAAAAAAAAAACTCAACATTTACTTTTATTTCAATTGCTACCTTAAAAATACTAACCAAATGAAAGCCCAACCCAACTAAAATTTTATTAAAAAACCTATGCCTAAAAGCAAACGATCCATTTTAATATTACTTTAATAAAAATAAAATTAAAAAATTTAAATCCTAATTTACCCAAACAAAAAACCCCAAGTCTCGCGCAGCCGCATTATTCTCTCCCTCTCGACAGTCGACACACACAGGCGGCAGCCTCCGGCCTCTCCCACACTGTCGATTCTACTTTGAAAACTGAAACCTCACTTCAGCAGAAGCAATCTAGCCGGAGTCCTTCGATTCAGCAGCACTTTCAGTCGCATTTCTCAGCTGTTTATTTTTGGTAAAATAATTTGCATTTTAGCTGTTTATCTTGCCATTATTTTTTTGGTTCCAGCTTCATTTTATTGTTTTCATGGGGGATATTCTTACCTATAAAAACTCCCAAATAGTCTAAACGCTTTAAACTTTATACTGATTCTAGTTTGCTGCTCATCTTCCTTGCTCCAAAGCTTGAATTATTGCCCCTTATTTTCACACCTTGCGTTTATCTTGCCAAATGAATCTACTCACAGCTTTAATTTGCTTTCTTTACGATTTGTATGCTTCTTTTCCCTAATTTCCAGACGTATAAATATTTCAGTGCCCAGATGCATTAGTTAAAAAAAAAAAACCTATATTTTGATTAAAAAATGAACCAATATTTATTGTTAACCGACTACAACAAAGTTGGTCGGTTTTGTGAGCCGATCGATTGCCCCACATTTAGGGGGAAAAGAATCATTCCGTCTCTAAAAGGCATAAAACCCTTGTATTAATTTCTCAATTGTCATTCACCGTCTTGTTTCCGCCCCGCTTCTGACGTATTGTGGCTGGAAACCTTAAGGTAAAGTCCAATGTTTTCGTTAGGCGTTGCTTCTCCACCCAACTTTTGGAGAAGTTTCGCCGAACACCCCGCTTCTCCCCATCTTTACCCAGCTTTCCACCATTTTTGGTCCCAAACGCTGCTTTTGGCCACCCAACCCCGTGTTTCAACAGCTCCACCGAATAGAGCCTTAGTGTTTTTCGAAGTCAAACAACACCTTTCTTTTTCCTTGGGTTATAAATGGGGTTGTCGAGTTCTCATTTTTACTTCGAACGTCACTGCTTGTTACTAATTTACTTATTTCCATGTTTTTCAATCTGGGTTATGTTTGAATTTAATTTCAGTGTCTTTAATATGCTATAATGTGCATGGTTTTGGTCGCTTTAAATATTTTGATTGCTCTTTTTTTTTCTTGTTAAGGGTTTTTCCTCTAAACTGTTAAATTGAATTGAAGAATTTCATCTTAGTGCTCTAAACTGTGTTCATTCCTCTGTTACTATCTGAATTGCTACAGGTTGCAGTTAGGGCAGAATAAGTGGAGGAGAATTTTGTGGCGTACATTGGAATTAGATAACAGTGAATTAAAGTGTCGATGGATGGCGTTGAGGCGAATGCTTGGGTGGTCGGATGGTGAACTGATGAGATCAGATTGCAAGCCTTGTTCCAGATTAATGAGACAGACTGCTGGGATTTTTACCGTTGGAGGAGCTTTAGGATTTTGGGTTCTTTGTAGATTGCATTACGGTTTGTTCCTCTCTATAAGTAGCTCATGAAAAGATACCCAACTTGAACTGTCTGCTTATGATGTGCATAAACTCCATGTTAGTTTCTTGCTCTTCCTTGTACTTATCTTCGTATCTTGTTTTTAATGGTGATTGCAGGCCCTAGGATTACTGTTCCGAGAAGTCTTCGGTGGGCTGCCTGTGGAGTGTGTCTGTCAGCTCAACATCTGCTTTGTTGGTTCGCCTATTCAGCCCTGAATGTGAACCCCAAAACATAGCTGCTTATGACAAGGGAAAGTAGCGATAAGGTGCCAAATTCATTGCTTTACTAGTATGGTGGCACCATCTTTTGTTTCTTGTGTGTGGTACATGGATCATAAGCACTGTAGTGGTTGCTTCTTGTATGCTTTCTTGCCATTTGCTGCAACAGCAAACCATCTTTTAAGTTATTTTAGCCGAACGAAGTTATCCTTGTCATTTCAGGATACTTTAGAAATGTGAATATAAAAAAATTATTTAGCATTACCTTGAAAAGTTCGTCATAGATTGGAATGCCCATATATATGTGTGTGTGTGTCTTACCAGAACCCTTGATAAATGTGGAAAATGTGGATAAAATAGGGTGTTGATAATTGTGGCAACGTTAACATGCTTGAGTTTGAAGCAATAAGGGGACAAATGTGGTAAAACCAATGAACTGGCAGTAGGGTGTTGATAATTAACCCAATGGGAACCCATAGGCCCAATAAGCTCATAATGCAAATTAATAGAATAGATGAGAGATAAAAAATAATAATATTATAATAGTGATATTGAACTTATTTAGCCTTTTGATACCCATTAGGCCAGTTATGAATATCTCTTAGTACCCATTGGGCCAGTTATGAACACCACTGACACTACCAAAGTAAATGAATCAGAGTTCATTACTTCCCACAGTTCCACATTCATCAATCATATTTTAACGTAAACAAGCTTGAAAAGTTAAACTGTGCCCTTCTTTCAATAGAGAAAGGTATCATCACATAATATCAATCTACATAACATCCTAAGGCTTTGATTGTAAAAACAAGCCAAATCACTGGTGAAGGATTATTGGGAGATAAAGGAAACCTAAAAGCTATCAAGGTCAGCTTTGATAAAACTTAGACATGTCATGCAGAATAAAAACTCTAGCTAATTTGGTTAGGTTTGTGCTGCTGGAGGCGGCATGGAACAGGGAGTATGAAACCTAGTGACTACCCTGCAATCCCCATTTCTCCATCGTTATTTCTATGTTGGTCATTCCTACCAGAATTCGGTTCCTCGTGCCCAGGAACTTCCCCTAGCCTCACCTACAATTATGCAATTGATATTAGGAAGTAAAGTTATGCAAATAGGTTTGGACAAGGCAGACTACAGTTTGAAGAGTAGAAACATACTAACAAGTTTTAATATTTTGTAAAACAAAGCAAGAAGAAAATGACCTTGAGAGAGGTATTCTCTGCATGAAGCTGTTCATACTCGCTCTTGAGCCGACTAACTTCTGATCTAAGGTTGGCATCCTCTTCCTTTAAGGCTTCAGCACGTTGAGCCAGCTCATCATATTCCGCCTAATTCAATAGAAGCATTTAGATAAAATAACTCATTTATGGGGCTTTAATGGCAGATAATTGGACCTACAATTTCTAAAGGGTACTTCAGTACCCGCTTACGCAACCTTGATTGCCGAGCAGACTCTCTGTTCGATTGCTTCCTTCTCTGTCTTTTAAGCTCCCTTTCATCCTAAATCCATAAAATCAGATACAGTGCAAATTACATACAACGCCAAAAGAAAAAGCACTGGAAAAACACATTCTTAGAGTCACATAAGCAAAGGAAGAATGAGGCAGTTCATTGGAGGAGAAAAACCTTGATTTGAAATCCAGCGAATTTAGTTTAAATTTCAGATTTCATGGACAAAAGCATAGCCCTACAGCCAAAAGAAAATATATGAACTCTAAGAGATCTTGAACTTCACTATGTTCAGAGATAGAACCTGTAACCAAAACTGAACACTGTCCCGAGATGCAGGGGTTACAATTCCTCCGGCAACAAGTGTTGAAGAAACTTTCGTGTGCATTGCAGGAACATTAGATGAAGCTGGCGTCCCCCAGTAGTCCATCCCAATATGTAAGTTGGTTGCTGGACCAGGAACAGCTATGGCTGCCCCAGTAGTTGATATAGGTACCATGGCCATTGCTGTATTTGCTATTGAATGGGCTGAACTAGGACGTCCATTCTGAAGACCATGTGCTGAGCGTCCATTCTGAGATGCTTCACCTATATAAGAACCATTGAAGACATTCTCGGAACACATATACACAAATGGAAATGATAGAATGCAAAAATATCATGACATTATCACTGTCTAACCTTCTCCAGAATTTTTTTCACCTCCAGGCATCAATTGTGATTCCTAAAAAAGAAAATAACATTTTATTGCATAATATTGACCTGGAAAAAAAGGATAAGAAGGCAATATAGGCGAATGCCTGAATTTGAATAAAAATGAAAAATTAAAAGTTCTCTCATCATTGGAAGAATTCCAAGAGAAGCTGCAACACATGGGGAGTTGAAATAGAAATGATTATTGGAGACAGCTTTAGCATTTCTTTAATAACCCCACTCCACAATGGCCTTAAACTTTGTTCTCATGAATTAGATAAAAGAAAATTAATCTGATCAGTTGGCAGGCTAACTCCTAGTAGCTCTGAACAACATAATTGAGAAGCTACAAGAGTATTGCGACATCCAGAGAGAGAAAGAAAGAACCCTGGCAGTTCTATCCAAAAGAATTTATTTTGAGATTATTCCCATTCCCAGCCATTAACACTGTTAACTCGATGCTATATAATAAAAAAAACAGAGTGATTCAAGCCAAGGCTAATAACTTGAAACGTCAGTGTTTGCAGCCACTTCAAAACCTAAGTATTCATATCCAGACTGTAAACTAATAGTTGAGATGGGGCAGAAATTCATGAAATTACAAAGTCTTGTCCTTGAATCCTATATTCCGGCAGGTTGTTGACAACCGCCAAGACAGAAAAATACACAAGCAAAGCATGGTTAAAATGATAAACTAATAAAATGAGATGGCCAATTCAAAATAATAAGCTAATAAAAGGAAGAGGCAAGAGGCCTTGCACTCACATTCTGGGAGTTTGCATCACTGCCTTTGCTCGTACTTTCACTTTCACTGTCAGCACTATACATGCATGATAATTATTCCACCGTCAGCTAAATTACCTAGAGCAATAATTTTGGTAACAAGTACAAGCAAATAATGTATGCTCAGATTAATTAATGCATTAAAAAATCCAGATATTGAATTCAGAGCACCAACTAAAAGGCTTAAAGCAAGGACAAAAAACATCTGCTTTCTCAATCATCTTAAACTTCAAGCCACCAAAAAATTAGTTGATTCAAACCTTGTATGATAAAAGTGACTATTACAAACACTTCTCAAAGCTTCTTAACACTCGGTATACCGGAAATAAAGAGAGAAACACAGGAGAATTACTCCTTAAGCTTCTTCAATAAATGACTTCATTGACTTCTCAATGAAACCCAATTGCAACTGTTGTGTTTGATGGACTCTATGCTGTATCACTCAATTCTATTAAATTTTCTCTATGAGACCACATATGAAGGTCAGGAATACAGCCCCTAGCAATTGACATCAGAAGTAATCCTTGTAACACAAACTAACGACCAAAATCAATGTAATAACTGCAAGATCATTTCTTTTCTTCCATACCTGTTAGAAACTTCGTTAGCAGAAGCTTCCGATGTTCTACCAAGATTACTGTTCTTTCCGGTAATCATGTTCAAACTGCCTAAACTCCCTTTTGATCTTTTAATAGGCAATTTTTCCTTAACTTCCATTTCTGTGTTTCCAGGAGCATTTCCCTAAAAGCATCTAGAGTCAATCATTAGGGAGCATGGACATAGAGAAACTTCTTTCCAGAAAAACAAATCAAAAGACAAAGTAAGATAAACAGCTTACGGAAGCCTCAGCAACACCATTTGGAGAAGGCATAGAAAAAGGACTAAAAGGATAAGATCCCTGTTGCAGATTAGACCATGTCAAAACGATAGCTCCAAATCTTGAGATATTGTGACATAAGAAATGAAACCTAATAATAGTTCAAAAGAACATACTGGAGGAAGGGATGGATGTGCATATATTCCACCATGAGGATACATTGCAACATAAGGATGCGGTGGAGTACCATAGGGAGGCATAACATGCTGCAACAAAGAAAGAATTACATGAAAGCTTTACTAATCAGCAAAACAAATCCTTAAATCTTGATAGTTAAGCATGCCACCAAATCTTAAAGCTCTAACAATTAAAAGAGAGAAAGTCTGACAATGCTAACAATGCACCATCCTAAGATACCAATGCAAAACCATAAATACCTGAACACCCCACATATATGGGGGAGCTTGGGGACTTGATGCCAAGAAACCATGTGGAGGAATGGGAGAATATGCCTGTTAGCAAACAACAATCCACAAGTAATGATTATAATAACATATGAAAACTGAATATAACGCGCATTGAAGCTACACATTTATCTAACAAACCTGAAACCCAGACCAGTCTGCATTTACTGTGTAATCACTCATTTTTTACCTGTAAATACATATTAGTGTTGCATGTATATTTATTATATTATGTGTTTATTGTTTGCATGAGTATTACTAATATATATAAGGTATGGTGTGCATGTATATTATAAGCTATATATGTATACATATTAATGATATATGTGTGTCGCGTATGTATCTAGAGTACGAGCGTATTTGTTTAGTGTATATAGATGTTATGTTAATTATGTGTAGGATTATATATACGTATGCCAATATGTTATACTTCTATAAGTATATGTTTGTATCATGTATGTGTATTGTTGTTATAATTATATTATTATTAATATTATTGGGCTGATATGAAATGAAATCCAAAAATTATATATATTAAATAAATAATTTAACAGTCCAATCCAATTTATTACAAAAACCCAAAAATATATATTACAGACCCAAAAATATATATTACAAGGCCCATATTGGCCTGACCCAGTATATTAAAAACCCTAAAAACTAAGTCTGATACCCCTCTTTTATCTTGCGGCCCGTCATCATTTGGGCGTTGGATCAAGACTTGATCCAACGGTCCGGATCAGCCCAAGATAATCCCGGTGGCGCCGCGTGATGTCACTCTCGGCATCTCGCCTCCCCTCCCCACTCGCGCGTGCAACGCACGCACGAGACCGTTCATTACCCCTCTGCCACGCGTCAAGATCAGATGTAGCTGCACTCATCTCAAGGCCCGATCTAGGCCGCTCATCCCCCATGTAATCATAGCCGTTGGATCAGATCTGATCCAACGGCCGTGAATGGATCTGACAGAGGACACCACCACCATACTCTCTCCACTCTTCCACCATACCGCCGTACCTACCACCATGCTCAGATGCACAAAAAAAGTGGGAATACAGGGTGTCAGTACCAAATCGAATAAGATGTAATATGTATTATATTCTACAAAAACAGAGAAAAAAAACGGGCATATATGATCCAACAGAGAGTGTATTGTAAGAATTTTTTTTCAGAAATACAAAAAAAAAAGAGGCAACGCAAGTCCAGTGGTATTTTTCTTGCTACTTTTATTGCATGCATATCTTTCAAGGGAATAAGCAACAAAAAAAAGAGAGGAAAAGAACTAGGTTCTTACCCTCGTTGGAAGAGCTCCTTGCCGCCGGTGATAAGCTGTAAGGCTCTTAAGCCAAACACGGTGAACCGGTAAAAGGGGAGAGGTTGTTTGGTCTTGGTCTACAAAATTTTTTTAAAAAAAAGAGGGAAAAGGTTTCGGCTTTTATTTCTTAGATCTAGGCAAAATGGTGAGTCCTAGTGTAAATCTAAAGTCAGATTTGAGTTCAGCATAAAGAGAGGTTGGTTTTGGGGCGTTTCTTTTGGTTCGCCGGAGCCGGCCGGCGGCGGAAGGGACGGCGGATAGCCGCCGGTTTCTGGGTTCATCAGGGTTCAGCTCTATGGGTTTAGAGAATAATAAGAGCTTCGCTCTTAAGGGTGAAAAAAATGGGGAAAGGGTCAATTTTTAATCTGATAAATGTGATATATAGCGTCTTAATATTTTCAAAATGGGTTAATTCGGGCTTAAGGGCTCCCGCGTTTCTGATCTTTTCAAATCGAGTCTGCCCCTTGGTTTATTCACAATCCTGGTCCCTCGTAGTTCTTAAAATCTTCCGTTTTCGTCCCTTAATTAAATGAAATCAGTTTTTCAAATGGTCAAATTACGCCCCAAGGACTTCGCGTTTTGGAAAATTTCATTTCAAGCGTGGCCGCATAGGCATTTTACAGCCCCGGTCCTTTTAAGTTTCTTTAAGCTTGAAATCACATCCTTAAATCGAGTTTTACTTCCTTTTAATTTCGCCTTTTTCATTTTATTTCTTTTCATTTGATCCTGTTTCCATGTAAATATTCATGTTCGTATTATAATCGTATATGTTGATGTAGTCTTTTGCCTTATTATATATCCTCGTATATGCCTTATATTTTTATGTTTACATGTATATGCGTGTTAAATTTACGATGATTATGTATTTTTTGTTCGGTTATTCGTATTAAGCATGTTATGTTCTAGTTGACTCGTAAACAACATGTTTTGTATTTTTGTACGTATTGCATGTTTCCTTGGCTTTTAGGTTACGTGTTAGTGTGTCTTCTTTTTATGTATAATATATTGTTTTATATATGTTGAAACGTGTTTTATTTCTAATATGTGTGTCCTCTTGAAATATATGTTTTTGTCTATACATGTATTTATTCATGCCTTGTTATTGTGACATGTTCAATTTGTTTTTATCTACTATTAAGCTTGATACGTATATGTGTGTTTTAATTACGTATTTTATTTATGTTAGATTAGGACTCTGTTATGCGAATATTTACTGTCTTTAAATTATCAGCCATGTTTTATATTTTTGCCACTAAGATTGCATATGATTTATAACTTGTTAATGCGGTGCCCTTTTATCCGAGCGTAAACGGGGCCAGTATCAGGCGTAGTGATAGTGGTTGGGCGTTTATTCTCGGATAACTGGGCCCTTAAAATTTATTCGCAATTATGACCGAATTTTAAAATAATCGTCACTTTAAATTTTGGGCGGTGTGGGGGTGCTAATCCTTCTCCATCCGTAACCGACTCCCGAACCCAACATTTTTTGAATCTCTGGTTTTATGGTGTCCGGCCTACCTAAGTGGTCGGTGGCGACTCCATTTTTTAAAATGCGGTTTTTTTAAAAACCTCACGGAATAAATATTTTATATCCAAAAGAATTACAAACACCTTTCAAAAACACCTTTCCAAAAAGCCACACGTTTTATTTAGCGATGAGAAGAAAAGACATCGCTACATACTGTAGCTGAGTTAGCGGTTGAAGACGCCTCCTGAGAAACAAGAAAATCATTAAAACAAACAAACTTCTGAAAAAGAACAATCAGAACAACATAAACCAAAATTTTGAAACAACAATAAAAGAATACCTGCGTAGCAGGCAGTGTCTTTGGTTCCTTTCCTTTTGCAGCTTTATCCATCTCACCGCTTCCCATTACTCTATATCCACCAACAAGCTTCTGAAAGCCCCTCAAACCATTCTACAAACAGAATGCATAATTCAATCACAATATGGCAGTATGCACCTTCCCCTCACTATATCGTATATTCATCCAAAAGAATTATCTAACCCTATATTACTTTCACCAAAAGATTATAAGGAATATTAACATGAAATAAAGTGTAGCTTCGCATTAAAAAAACCCTTAGGATATATGTACTGATTGCTTTAGCCCCAATCACAAATTTCTCCCATTCACATTACAAACAATTAAAAGGTTAAAACAACTAAAAAAGATAAATGTCCCAATATCATCTCCTTTTTTTCAGCATTTTCTCAGTAAACAAGCATATAACATTAAAATAAAGAGGTAACATGTATCCGGCAGAAAAAAACAGAAACGAATAACTTAAAAAACAGTTGACAAATCTGAAGGTAAGCAAGTAATGCTGTTGACTAATTTGTAAAATCGATTAACAAACAAAAAAGCTAATAAATTTAAAATTTGAATTACCAATGAAGTACAAACCAAATTGCAATGAAACACAAGCCTGATCCACTGAATGGAGCAAAAATTTGGAAGCTAGAGAGCTTGAAATTGAATTAGGGCACGATTGGGAGACTAAAAGTGTAATTTGCCTGCGTTTCTTTCTTTTGTTCTTTATCCAGATACGAAGTCAAGATCAGGTGTTTGATTTTAGGATTTGTTAATTGTATTTTGGGGAGGAATGGAAGAAGGGGAAAGGTTCACGGGTAATTCTGCAACTCACCGTACTTTAGTCGATTTTCTCCTTTCTATTTGGCTTAAATGAAAAATATCTGCATAATGTAGAGCTCCTTTCCATTCAAGTGTCTAATTTTTTTTTTATTTTATTTTCCGGTTACAATTTTAAATGTATAGTAATTAATTATTATTAAAAATTTTATTAATCAATTAATACTTGACACTTAAAAAGATTTTAATTTTTTAAAATATTTTGAAAGAAGAAAATCAATTTTTTAATATTTTAAAAAACCTAAAAATGCTTCAATTTTTACAAAACAATCATTAAAACTTTAAAACTTCCCAAACCCAAACCTCAAATCACCGCTGCTTCTGCCACCGATTGTCGGCTTTGAGCACACTCCTTTGATTGTCGTCTTTGAATACACCTCTCAAATTGGCGCCGTTTTCGTCATTATTCGACATTTTCAACGACGTGTTGGGGGAAATGACCACCAAGATCTGGTGACTAAAGGAGTGTGCTTAGAAGTGGCGATTGAAGTCGGGAAGCAATAGCGATTTGGGGGTTTAGGGTTGGGAAATCTTAAGGATTTAAAGATTATTTTGCAAAAATTAAAAGTTTCGAGATTTTTTGAAAAATTATTTTGTTATAAAAATTTTTACGTTTTCAATTTAAAAAAAATAAAACAAATATCTCATGGGTTAAGCATTGATTGGTTAATAATTTTTTTTAAACGCTCCTTAACGGTCTGACACCTAATTACAACGGTGTAAACTTCATATATTTTTTTACTTTATGCACCTAAAGTTTAAAGAAGTGTACTTTGGACACTTATTTTTCATTTAAGACTTCATAAAAATCACAATTGATATACCGCATCCGGAAAAATCTAATCAAATGGTAGTTACTTGTATCGGTAATATTTAGTAAAAATGATACAATAACTATACCGGAAAAATTAACGGTTAAATAAGATACTTAAGGTTACAAGTTTTGGTATAATTAATCAAAAAATCGACAATAAAATTAAAAGTTAATTTTATAATGATAATGAACTATGATTTTTACTAATATGACAAAATTTTATAACACACAAAATGAAATATATACGACATTATCTAGTATGACAAAAACATTTTTTGCTCATTCAAGTATGATAAATATTGATTGTACAAAATTAATTCTTACATGTTCCTTACTTTTGACGTATATAGTGATTATTAATGGAGTTACATAAACTTTGAATTAGTTTAATGGAGTTACATAAACTTTGAATTAGTTTAATGGAGTTACATAAACTTTGAATAATCTGTGTTGTATTAAACTTGCATATTTTAATTTTGTCAAAATTTTAATTTCTTTACACTTTTGAAGACCTTTTTTAATTATAAATATGGCTTAAAGGTCTATGTGTCCCTTAAATAATTTACTTTTTTCCGAACAATTCTTTAAAATATTTTTCGAGACGTTTTGTCCCCTAAATTAAAAATAGTGACCCCATATGCCTGCTACGTTAACTTTCGGTAAAAGAATTTCTCATAGGCTAATCAAAACGCACCTTGTGTCATTTTATTAAAAAAATAAATTGACTTAAATAAAGGGGTAAATAGTACATTATGTATGCTAGATTTTATTTTATTTTTGTTCATTTTAGTCCCTTATATGAACTGTTCATCTTCTTCCTCTGTTTCTTGACTGCAACACGATCTCCGTTGCTTGATGGCAATTGTCCTTTATAAACCGTGCCGAAAGCACCCCTTCCTAGCTCTTCTTTGAATCCATTTGTGGCATGCTCGAGAACCGAATGGATCAAAATAACTTGATTTTGATTTCCATTGCTCCGATTCGATGTTTCTGTGTTTTTCTCACCCCCATTAAAAAGTGGTAATTGCTTTTTATAGCAAGTTGCATTGCCATCTTCTCTTGAAGTTGGATAAATGGCATTGGCAACTGCACAAGAACAGTCACGAAGGCAAGATTGCTGTAAAACCTAACACTTAATGTTTAAGCAACAGGTTAGCTGTAAACAGGATTAACTTGGTGACGTTTTCAGAAATGTTAAGACAAAGTTAGTAATGCGTGAAATCTGAAGGTAAAAACAATCGATTGTCATTTCTTTTGACCTCACTAACTTGATTTCCACTTCATACAATATTAAGCCTATTATTTATTGGGGTAAATGACTATGAAGCTGCTTGGAGGTTGGACATTTGGATTTTGGGGTTTTCTATCCTTACAGATTGAGCAAAGAGCAGCATTTTGGGTGTTTTAATATATTCAGGTATTGTGAAATTAACTTGAATCAAATATTGTAAAGATTCTTGCACGGGAGGAAGAAATGAGCTAGATTGAATAAATATAAAATTTGAGAGACTTAACATGCTCTTTATCTATTTTTTATTAAAGTTAGTATTTTTTGGTTAAAAGAGCCACACAGTGTGATCTAATTGGACCAAAAAATTTTAAACGGGCGTTATAAAAAAAGGGAACAACGAAAGTCACTACTTTTAGTTCAAAGGAAAAAACGTCTTAAAAAATACTTTAAAGGCTGTTCGAGAAAAATGCATAGTTTAGGGGGGCAAATGGGCCTTTAAGCCTATAAATATCGAAGACTTTATTTGAATTTCTTTGATTGATATTTTTTAAATTATTAAAACTAATAGTAATAAATAAATATATTATTTGTACTACTAGATGTAAAATAATTCATGGTTAACAGAGTATTCGTACCGAATAAACCAATTAACTATTTAGACGATAATAAGATTAAACGGAATAATAACAGTTCACTAAATTGTCAAACTGAGACTTTTGGTAATTATACCGATAAATCTTTCTAGTATAATTAACCCTCCGTAAACACCCCTAATTGTAACATATTTAAAATTATTTTAAAAAAAAACTTTTCATTTTTATCATGTAAAATAAAGTCGTCTCTGTCAATAATATCTTTTAGAAATGATTGATTGAGTGCATCTTCGTCTTATGTAACACTTCAATTAAAAAGTTTGACTAACGAAAAATGAAAGTTGGTTTAATGTTAGGGTTTGTTGTAGGGTTTTAGGTTTTTTGTATTGAAGAGTTTTAAGGTATGCAGATTTAATTTTAAGTATTTAATAGGATGTGAGTGTGTGGGCTTTTTATCATTTTTAAAAATTATTTTTTGAATTAAAACTCATCCAAGATTAATAATTGAAATGATTAGGGCCGTAAACGAACTAAACGTTCAGTGAATTGTTTGTGAACCGTTCGGTAGAAAGTTCGTTAATGTGTGTCTATTTATTAAACGAACAAATATGAACAAGATTTTATGTTCGTTTAATTAAATGAAAGAACACATGCACAGAGCTTGTTCGTTCATTTACGTTCGTGAACATTCGGTAATCCGTTCGTTTATGTTCGTTTAAATTTAATTACATATGTCCATTTATATTTATTATTTTTCATAACAAAAGTATTATATTTAAAAAATTTAAAAATATGAAATAAAAATTAAACAAATACTCAATGTATGAGACTTCAAATTTCTTAAGAATTTTTTTAAAAAACCTAATGTTTGTTCGCGTTCGTTTGTGTTCATTTATTATTTTAACGAACAATAAATTACATTAGCTTAGTTGTTCATGTTCGTTTATTTATTCGGTTAAAATTAAACAAACAAACAAACATAAATATATCTTTATTTATATTTATTCGATTCGTTTACTGTCCTAAAAATGACACTCTTTCTTGACATTGAGGGCAAAGACACTTTCAGTTTTCAGATAATTGTCTTCTGGAAAACACGCTTTGTAAGAAACATTTTTGTCTTGTGTGGCAGCCCACTCAGCATGAACCAGTCAACTCACAAATATGCCAAAGACATTTCTTTCCAATATCATCCATCCGGATTTTTTAAGAAAATAAACAAATAAGGGAGAATTAATTTGTTAATTTAAGAATAAGTTGGTGTAAAAAACGGACAAAGACATTTTGTTATTAGTAAAAAAATATAAAATACATTAAATAAAATTGTTATAAAGTTGAGAAATTAAAAATGGTTATAACTATATATTTAAAAAATAATGATGACTCTACTACGGGCGTCGAACACCGCTGAACACCACTAACGCAATACACTGTCGAACACCTTTAAATTTTTTAATAAAGAGTAGAAATCTCAATGACTTGAATTATAATTAAAATTATTTTAAAAGAAAAATAGAAATTAAATTTAAAAAACTTTTTATATTTCTTTATAGTATTTTTAATTGATATATTAGAATTAAATATCCCCAAATCTTCTTAATATTATAAACCCTAAACCCAATCTCTTTATTTTCTTTCTACCGCAGCCGTCGCCACCGTCGATGTTGACTATTGTCTCTCGATGATCTTGCACGGTGACCCTTTACCTGCGCCGTTCAAATTGGCAACCCTAGAATTGTTGTTCAAGTAAAAGTTGTTACGTTGAAATTGAAGTGTATGTTGGGTAGATGGAAGTGAAAAGCCATACGTGACTGATAATGAGAATTACATTGTGGATTTGTATTTCCAGAATCCGATTAAAGATGAGTTTGGAGCTGGGAATGAGATTTCTGCGTTGGAAGGTGTAGTTGAACATGGTTTGTTTCTGGGGATGGCTACCTCTGTTATCATTGCTGGGAAAACTGGCATTAAGATTATGACCAAGTGATAGAGATTTCTAGGTAATATGTTGTAGAAAATGAGAGAAATATTTGATTCTATCATATCAATTAAAAATACTATAAAAAATATAAAAAGTTTATTAAATCTAATTTCTATTTTTCTTTTAAAATAATTTTAATTATAATTCGAGTCCTTGAGATTTTTAATTTTTATTAAAAAATTTAATAATGTTCAGCGGTGTATTACGCTATTAATGTTCAGCAGTGTGCGACGTCTGTGGTAGAATTCTCCAAAAATAATATTATTAAAAATTAAAAAAGAAAAGAAAAAAATAGATAGTAAAAAAATAACAACATTGATTCAAAAATAAAAGACATTGTATCATTGATAACGCCTCTGTGAATGAGTTCCACATTGCGGTGGTTGTTGCTTACGTTCGAGATTTCTCCGTACTAATCGCCCTTGAACATGATTGTCATCATTATTGTCTTTGTAGTCTCGGAGAGTATAAAGAACGACAAGTTAGTATATGACTAATAAACAACGGGATGTTAGAGCCGTCAGATAGAAAAACTTATAATTTTGACTGTTAGATTTAGATTCTCATAAAAAAACATGCGGAAATGGGAAGAGGTCGTTGCCGGTATGTATCGAAACTTATTAAGCAATTTCGCAACTATATGGGGATGAAATTTGTGTTGCAACGTCAAAAGTTAAAATAAAGCATACGTTGCGGAACTATGAAGTATGTATTGGAACTGGTAGTTAATAGTTTAAACCCAAATTGTAACCCCCTTAGCTCAGTCAAGATGCAAGACCGAAACGAGCGAGCTACATTGGGTTTGCCGAAGTAAACCGTAAAGATTAAACTCGAACTAAGACCATTTTTTTCTTTAATCTTATCTAGATGCAACATATTAACCTATGGTGTGCATACTGGCAGCAGGTGAAAACTCAACTCAATCGGGCGTCGAATCAACATCTAATTGCACGCAATTGCAATTTAGGGACCAAGTTGCAATTTCTGGAAAATTAAAAAGACTTAATCCAATATGAAGTTACCAAACCTTAATTAGTCAGGTTTCATGCTCACATGTCAAATTCCAGCTTAAAACGACCATTTGAACTCATTTAATTGCATGCATAACAACCAGGGACTAAAACGAAAGAATCAGAATCTTCAAACACCACTTTAACTGAAATAACCGCTACTCGTATTGGTACACGAGCAAGTGTATCTATACGCTTTGCCATTTCTTAAAATCCTAGATTCCAGTAGCTCAAAATCGTATCGATACAACTATACGTGTATCGATATGCCTTGCCAAATTACCCTTGACCGTACCGAAACAGATTCTCGTGTACCGAAATGCAGTCCCAAATAAAGCTTACTCGTACTGGTACATGGACACATGTACCGATACGGTTGGACATGAAATGTCTATTTTTGCTAGTTTTTCATACCTTCAAGGATTCAAACACATTCTAACATGCTTTAATCATATAGACAACCACTAGGGATGGCAAAATTACCCGTCCCCGACCCGACCCGGTGTGCCCTGACCCGACCCGATTAGGTTTTTTCTTATGATTTTCGGGGATCGGGGCGGGGTGGGTATTTAAAAATGTAAAGTCGGGGCGGGTTCGGGTATGATATGAAAATTCCCCGTCCCGCCCCGCCCTACCCCGATATTTTATTTTTATTATATTTATAAAAATACCAGTATATAAAAATACTTTTAGGAGTTTCAAGCTTTTTTTTTTAGTTTGTGTTTATCGTAAATTTTTCTTAGATATTGTTCGAATTTTAACATATTTGATTCTAAAAGTCAATGGTCGAGTTTATTTTTTTAAATATGTATTTTTTCCTTCATATGAGTAATTTAATTGGTTTTATTTTATTTTTTATATAGTTTAAAGTCTGTGAAATTTATATTTTGTAAATATAATGGTCGTTCGATCGAATCTTAACATTTATCGTCGATGAAATTTAATATATATTTTTACATTTTCGAGTCGAGGTCGGGGTTGGGTTTAGGGTTTATAAATCGGGGCAGGACGGGTAAATTATTATTTTATTTCTGAGGCGGGGTCGGGTTTTAGGATTAATATATCGGGGCGGGTAATGATGAAGTTCCTAAAGACTTTGTTGATAAAGATGGTAATGAAGTTGCTGATAAAGAAGTTGCTAAGAAAGCTCTGTCTGAGATCCTGACCATGCGTGAGAAGGCGTACGAAAGGAAAACAATTTCTCCCTTCATGTAGTTTTAGTAAGTTGATATTTATGTGTTCTTATTGAATCGAAATGCAGAATTATTGAATGTATACCTTTGGTTTTTTTCATGTTTTACAGTAAAGGTGAATGTAAACGGATAAAGCAAACTGAGGAAAAAGTGACTCATGAGGTAGGTTTGAGTGCTTTATGATGCGTAAAATGTTAAATTCATTTGAATTTTTCATTCTTAGGTTAGGAAAGAGTTAGGCAAGAAATGGAAGGAAATGGACAAGAAAGATAAACAACCTTACATTGATGAAACTGAGAAGGAGAAGGCGGCATACAAAAAAATCTAAATCAGGACAACCGAAGAAGGTAATAGGGAATAGAAATCTAAAGACATTCTTTGTTTGATAGAGTATAATAGTTTATATTGAGATTGATGTAGGAAGTTGTTATCGTATCCCCTGTAGACATCTTTTGACACAAGGTGTAGTCAAAAGTAATTGTACGATTTCATAAAGGGAATAAAGACAATGAGGATTGATCATGTTTTTGATGAAAATTGGTTTTGGGTCCTTAGTTTTTATAAAATTGCGTATGCTACGCTAAACCTATGTGGGGAATTGATGAAAAGTTTTGATTTAGATAGAAGTGTTATTCAGTTTGAAGGACACAACATTCCTATATTAGTTGAAGATGTATAAGCTATATTGGGCCTGAAGAATAAGGGTGTTGATGTTAATGAAGTGATGTCAAGGGAGAATGGTAGAGAACTCGGTGAAAAGCATAACATCGGCACGGTTTTCACATTTGGTAAAATCAAGCGAGATGTATTTTCTGGTTCTTTTGAAGGGGATTCTTTGAAAGCAAGGGTGTTGCCATACATTATGGGAGTTTTTCTGTGTCCTACTACCTAGATACACCCAAGTCTAGCTTTCTTGAAGTTGTTGCGCGAGGATTGCTTATAGGGAAAAGTGAATTGGGTCAAGTATGTTTACGATACGCTTATTGACGCAATAAGCTTTATACAGAGGCCAGGAAGACTTGTTTACCTAAAACGGTGCATTGCAGTCTTAAAGGTAAAGTTTAATTAGCATTAGTAATGAGAAATGAGTAGAATTGAGTTTTGTCATATAAATTAATGTTATTTTGTGAATGATAGGGAATTAAGGTTAGGTTGTATGATTATTGGTCTGGATTTGATAGCATAGCCAGTGTAGCTTCTAATGGTGGTAAGGTCCGCATTCTGCACTGGGTGCAATCAGAGGTCGCGTGTGTTTATGCCCGCTTGAAGAGCACCTGAGATGTAAATATACCAAAGATATCTACTGGATTATTATTCGTCTATTATGTCAATTGCGATCATGGTTAATTAATTATATAATTTCACAGTGAAGATTATTGCCTGGAAGCAGCCATTACCTAAAACTGTTGAAGAACCTAAAGTTGGCGAAGTCATGGAAGCAAGCAAAGGCAGGAAAGCTTCGAAGAGACATAAGGTAATACGTAATATGTCATAGTATTAATCATTTATTTTGGGGAAGGTGAAATTTTAATATTTATTTATTAAGGTTTCTTCCACGGAGTACAATGTTGTAGTATACAACGATGGCGATGCAATGAGGGAAATGCTATCGGAGATGCTTCAATAAATGATGTCCAAGGTGAATGAGGTAAAACAGGCTATCAATACGAGAATTGAGAAGAAATTTGAATGTAGGGAGCAAATAATGTTCAAGGTGAATGGGCTAAAAGAGGTTGTAAAAATGGGAATTGAGAAGCAAATTACAGGCAAGGAAAAATTGGATAGTATGAGGGGTTGATGATACGAATATTGGGAGAGAAATTAAGTAGTCTTTCTAAAGATGTTGCAGAAGTGAGGGCTGAGATAACCATCTTGAAGAAGATTGTGGAGGAGAACAGGGACGGTTTTGAACTAAAAATAAATGATTTAGAAGTCAAAAGAGTTGGTGTTCTGAAACAAATGTGGGACGACATGAAAGATTCTCTGCATACGATGTCAAGGAATATGGAGCTTGATAAGGCCTATATTGTGACTGAAATTAATAGGGTTTTTGATCGTAACTTTATGTGGGCATCACCTATGAGAGAGAATAGTCAGGGCTGTATTCCTACAGAGACAGCAAAAACTGTTACTCATTCTTCCAATTTCAAAACACTCCCAAGTCGAGTTAAGTGGAGCATAGATGGAGATAAAAAATCAAACTGTCCAGCACCAGTGAAGAAAAAGGTAAAAGCTACAATTAAATTTTAAGGATCAATTTCATCTTTTCTATGGACCTATGGGCTTAGCCTTGAGTTGTGTATTGTTCTGTTGTAGGCTAACAGGGATGGCAGTTAGATTAGTCAAAAATCCCCTCGGCTCTCAAAGGATAACCATTCAACTGTATAAAGTTTCAAATTTTAATTGGGAAAAATTATTCCATGTAATTACCATTCGCAATGGTAATTGTTGGTTGTGTGTACCGTGTACGTTAATAATAGCATATGGCGGTTGCCATATACATTGAAAATTTGCCATCAAACATTGAGCCTTAAGCCTATCGAAGGGAACATTGGGAAAAATACAATTTTGGTCGTTAAGGCCATCTAATTAAATGTTGTCCCTTAATGGTTATGATTTTTGTTTTCGTTTACATGAATTATGATTGTCGTGGTTACCATCATATCATTCTTGTGAAAGGTTAAAGGTTAAAGATGAAGGGTCAAAGACATTAGCGTATGTTGTTCTACCTGATGGGCTTGGTGAACAAGAACGGACCTACTGCAATTATTTATGGAATACCCTATTGACGCAAGAATAGTCCTTAAACTTTATAACTTTAATTTGTCATATTGTGAAATGTAAAATCATTACCATAATACAATGTTTGTATGCAGCTATATGGTGATTAAATGCGACATCCGCGATGCCAAAATAACTTATATGGATGTGTTACGACAAGATACATGGTTCGACGATGCGGTTAGTGTAATAAATATTGTGTATGGCTTGAAATTATGTGAAACACTTACAACCTATTTTGCATTGCGGTTATTATTTTTTTTTAAATTTGCAAGATTATTGATATGGTGTGCCTCTTCGAGAATCGCAAGGTGGCGAAAGAAGGGAGTAAACGGTGGGTTTTTATGCCTTGTAGTATTGGTGTATGTTATTTTTTTCATCTTATACAGTGTTTATGCCATATTTGTTTGTTGATAAATTGTTCTTGATTGCAAGTAACAAACTATATTTACAGTAGCTATGCGAGCAAATCCAACTGCCTTAGTGGAACGGTTTGTAGGTTTCTATAAGGCACAAATCCTGCATTGGGTGGACATGACTGGCACTGATATTGTAAGACGTAATTTGTTAAAGGAAACATGTTAAGTTGTTTTGAGATATGGTAAAATTTAAGAAGTTGATGACACAATATTTGCAGGTATTCTTCCCCATGAATTATGAGAATAATCACTGGTACTTGTGCGTGATTCATATGGAACATCATGAAGTTTGGCTACTAGATATCTTAGGGGATAATCCAACAAGTTTGCTTAGGGTGCAAGCAGTTAAGATAATGGTGAGGACACATCCATTTCCCGTGTCACCTTGTTAGCATTGTATGTTATTAGCGTGCATGAATGAAATTTATTGTTATTATTGTATGGTATTGACGTCCAGATAAGTATGTTAGCAGAATATGTTAAGAATGAGGTATTCATTAAGGTGTTTGGCACACCAAGGGTGGCATTTGACAAGCTGAACTTTAAACATTCTCATGTCATGACACAAAGAAATGGGTATCCAGCTTTCTATATTCTTTATTGCTATCATGAAATTAGTAATTAAATGACTAGAACCGCACCGAAATTGATAGATCGAATTGTGGTATGTTCGTCATTGCATGGATGAGAGGCATACGGTCAGGTACCGAAATAGAATACCAGTCGGATATCGTAAGTGAATGATTGCCATTACTGTTTCATGTATAATCAAACGTTGAATGGTCTTAATGTTCTATTTTTTTGTACTAACATATTTTTTTTATTTCCAATTATAGGTAGTTAAAGAATGTGACAAGATGAAGTTGGTATACGATCTGTGTACAAATCAAGAAAACTAGAAGAGGGTGGATCTGCACCAGGGATGTAAAAAACTGACCTGACCTAAAAATCCGACTGAAACCTGCTCTAGTCAGAACCTGGTTTGACCCAAAATCAATATGTAACCGACTGTTGTTGACCCAAACCCAAGTTGGACATGTTACTGTAGTAACCGAACCTGACCTGCATCCGACCGAGAACGACCTGAACTCGAATTGAACTTGTAACTGTGGACCCGAAACCCGACCTGCACCCGACTAAAACGAACATGAACCCGAGACTAACCTAGAAAATAATCGATATTACCTGACTAAATTGACCCGAGAATCGATTTTACCCGACCTATTTTGAACCCGACCTGTTGTTTACTTGAACTAATATTGACCTGGCTTGATTTACCTGACATGTAATTGAGGAAGGTTATGATTTGATGAATTTAAAGTGTTGATAAATGTAAACTATTAAGTGTTGGTAAATGTAAAATATTAATTTTTTAAATCAATTTAAAGTGTTAAATAATCTTTTTGTTATATATACATATATAATTGTAATCACTCATTTTTATCCAGTTTGTAAATATGGTTAATATATTAGTATAATAATTAATGGGGAATTATTATTGCATGTATACATATTACATTATATGTTTATGATTAGCGTACGTATAGTGTGTGTGATGTGTGCATGTATATTATAAGCTATGTATATGCATTAGTAATTAGTATGGTGTATGTGGTCACGTATGTTTGTATGTATATATTAATTGATGTGTGTATTCGTATTAATTATGTATGTGCTACATGAGAGTATCCGAATGTGTGAGTGCATGTATATTACACATATTATGTTTTAATATTTATTATAGTGTCGCATGTATGTTTATGTGTGCATTGTGTGTGACGGTGTAACATGTGAATGTTATTAGTGATGTGTATAATTAGGTGTGCCTATGCATTTATGTTATATTAACTAAGGGCGTGTAACGTATATTAATGTCAGTATGCCATACGTATATGTTTACGCGTATGAATATATATATGTAGGCATTATCATATTTGGGGTATTGTTATTATTATTATTATTATTATTATTATTATTATTATTATTATTATTATTATCACACACACACACACACACACACATATATATAAACAGATAATAAAATAAGACCCAAGTTTATTAGTGTCCAATCCAATATATTACAAAACCCGAAATTGTGTCACATTGGGCCTAACTCAGCCAATCCCTAATCTAATCCAGAAACCCTAATCCATATCTGACCCCCTCCCTTCATCTTTGCGCAGTTGATCCAGAACCGTTGGATCAGGCGTCGATCCAACGGTCGTGATTAAAGGGAGACGTCCATCCAAATACCGCGTGAAGGCCCCGCTCGGGCCTGCCAACTCCCCAAGCGCGCGTGTGTCGCACGCGCGAGACTCCTCGAGTTCCCCAGAAGCCACGTGTCGTCATCTCGCAAGATCTCCTACCCAAAGATCAGATCTTGTCCCTCCATACAGTAAAGCATCTCAGCCGTTGGATCAGATCTGATCCAACGGCCAGAAACAAGTATGACCGGATGACATCTCCACCAGGCTGCCTTCACTATGCCGCCGTACAGCTCTCCCTCAACCACTGGACATGCCAAACATCACAAAAAAGGATGGGTGTCAGAGACAAAATCAAACAAAAATTACATTATGTTTTTACCAACCAGATCAGAGAGGATATATGTAAATGAACCAAAATGTGTAAAAAAAGGAGGGGGTGATCAGTTTCAAAAAATAGATACAAGTTTCCATCGGTAATCTACTTTTTTCTTTTTTTCGCATACATGCATGAACAAATAATAGACAAAAATGAAAAGGTAGAGTTTACCTAAGGAAAGATCCTCCCCTGCCGGCGATAAACTCCGAGGAGAGAGCCCCTGCCGGTGATAAACTCCGAGGAGTGAGCCACAAGAAGGGGATTTTCCTTTGTTTTCGTCTCGAAACGTCAGGAATCTAGGTCTTGCGGTCTCAAAATAGAAGGATTTTGGGTTCGGCCTTTTGAAAGTATAGAGGTTTCAGTTCTGGCCGGGAGTCATGGCTAGGTTTTAGGACGTTTGAGTGTTAGGGGGCAGTGGCCAGAGTAGCCGGACCACCGCCGGCCTCTAGAACCATGGTGACTGAAAGGGGTTTGGGGGCTGCGTTCTCTGAAAAACAGAGAGATTGAAGAGTCTCTTTTAGGGTTCAAAAAAAATGAAGGAAAAATGAAATAGATGGCGGTTGGGTGAGTTTTATAGACTTAAAATAAAATGAAAATGGGTAAATTGCTTCACAAATCCTGCCTTACACTTGAAATTTTCAGTTCTGTCTCGCCCCTTGGGTTAATCGCAACATAGATCCTCCTTTATTTTCAATTTTTTTAATTTCGCCCCCCTAAATTAACCGAAACCAGCTTTCGAATGGTAAAATTGCCCACTTAGTCATCTGTGTTTTGAGTTTTTTCGGTTCAAGCCTGCCCCCTTGTTTTATTGCACATCCAGTCTTTGTGGGTTTTGTTCGAATCTCAATTGGATCCCTAAATATCTCTTTATTCATTTAATTTCTGTTCTCTTGTTTTATTTCATTCCATTTCGGTCCTTTTTTCACATTTTAAATATTTATGTCATATGTTTTCTTTATTTTTGTTATTTAGGTATGCTTACAGTATTTCCTTTTGTGTCATTGTTTTTATATTTTATGTTTTTCTTGTTTCCTTTAAATAAGTGTTTAATCTATGCTTTTATGTTCGTGCTCGTTCTTTATATCGTACATATGTGTTTTAAGAGTTATATTTTAGTTCATTTACGTGTAGTGTTTTGTTTTATTTAGCATGTATTATGATAGTTTCGTATCTTAGATTCATGGTAGAAGCAAGTGATAAGTGTTACATATGATTATGTGTGCATGTATTGTGTCATATGATAAAATTTTAGTACAATCTTGCGGTAGTGTTGCGTTATTAATTAAATGTTGTGTTTTTATATATCACACATACGTGTTGTTTTGTAATTTTAATATGCTTAGGTATGTTAGATATGTGCTTGTTTAATTTTGAAAGACGTTATTTCCCTTGTATTTTCATGTTTTAATTGGTGTTAGCCTTATGATATCTAGGTTCGTATGTATGATTATGTTCGTATTTATATGTCCCATGTTAAAGTATTAAGCTATTGTTAGCACCTTGATTCGGATTTGTTAATTTAATATCATGTTACACGTATTTCATGCATTTGTTGTTTGCGTTTTTTAGATGTTCAAATGTCGTAGTTAATTTATTTTTTTGAAAATATGTTCCTTTCGCATGTTTATATTGGGTTTTATTATTGTCATATGTTGCGTTGTTTTTGTGCACACATTATTTTTAATATTATTATATTTATGTTTTTATGTTTTAGATCCATGTTAATGTGAATGTATATTTTTATTTTTCTAAGTTCGCATAATGGAAATATATAAACTGCCAATGCGGTGCCCTTTTATCCGAGTGTAAACGGGGCCAGTATCAGGCGTAGTGATGGTGGTTAAGCGTTTACTCTCGAATAACGGGGCCTTTGAAATTTACCCGCACTCATAACCAAATTTTAAATTAATCGTTATTTTAATCCGGAAAATTTAATATTAATAAAGCGGTAATTATTAAAGTACCAATTTTGGGCGGTGTGGAGGTGCTAATCCTTCCCCATCCGTAACCGACTCCCGAACCCAACAGTTTTCGAATCTCTGGTTTTATGGTGTCCGGCCTACCTAAGGGGCCGGTGGCGACTCCCTTTCTTAAAAAAAATACGGTATTTTTAAAACCCCACAGAATAAATATTTTAATACCCGAAAGACAACAAACACTTTGAAAACTCGTTTTTTTAGCGAAAGGGACATCGCTACAGATGGCGACTCCGCTGGGGACCATTTTAGTTTTTTCAAAAACAAATGAGAGTCAAGCTTTTTAAATAATTATCGCTTTAATAATATTAGAAATTCTAGATTAAAGTGACTATTAAATTAATATTTGGTTGTAATTGCGCATTTATTTTAATGCATTTAAAATTTGGCATATAAACCCGTCCTTTTAAGTGGGGGAAAACGCTAATGCTTTCGTGGAGGTATCGTTCTCCCGTGTATGCCCTAGCAAGTATCCTTCGAGGCTCGAGTACCTTATGCTTTCGTAAGGATATCGTTCATTCGTGTAGGCATAAGCGAATGGGTTCCCCTGAATTAAACCCGGTTGAAAGAAGCCTATAATTGGTGATGATCGGGTGCCTTACTACTCTTAGTAGAGGACAACGAGGACAATTCGGGTACCTCCTAGAACCAAAACTGCATGTAGAGAACACATAGAAACCCACCCTATTAGAGCCATACGGATAACCTAGGTGTCTTAGATGGAATGTAAATAGGATTGCCTTATTTGTTTATCGCATTTAATTTGCCCCTTTATTATGTATTTATCATTTTTGTCCGGTACTAACTTGTTTTCCTTTTTTGTTTTGTCTTTTGCATATCATCGCATTCGCATTACACAAGGCATTGATTCCTGAGTGGTTTCTCCCATAATAGAAGATTGTTCATGAAGGACCAAAGGTTCTTTGACCTGAAGGAAGGGGGTCCAGTTCTAGAATTCCATCCCGAGACTAGGCCAGGGACAACAGAAGAAGGATCGTTCAGGGACTCAAGAACAGATTCAGTAAGCAGTGTCAGTTCTGGTAACAAGCAAGATGAAATACAAGAACTAAAGAAGCAGATGTCCGAGATGATGGACCAGTTGAATGCTATGATGAAAGGCAAGCAGCATGTCGAACTCAGAAAAGATTTGATCGAGGATCCGAATATGGAACAGAATGGTCATAATGTCAAAACAGACAACACCGTTAAATACGACAAATTGAATCCCTTTGTGATCAATCTCAAGAAGCAGACAAGCAACATATCTAGGGTAGATACCAAGGGAACAAAGACAAGACCAGGGGAAGCTCGAGAATCCAATGACATCAAAAGGCATTATCCTATACCCATGAGATACACCGAGTTACTTCTGTTGCTTGTTGAAAGGAGCCTTATCATACCAGTGAAGTTTGTACCAAGGAAACCTCCTTATCCGAAGGGTTACAACAGTCGTGTCTGGTGCAGCTACCACATAGGCAATTCGAGTCATCACACTGAAAATTGTAGGGCCTTGAAGGAAGGAGTTCAAGATCTTAGCAGAATGGGAGTTTTGGGTTTCGAAGATGGAAAACCCTGATTCTACAACGAGCCAGCTGTTTCCCGAGGGGTAAAGTCGAAGGAGGGTCAATACCCAGCCCAAGGTTCGGGTAACACAGAAGTGGGTCACTCAAGCGGGATAAATTCAGGAGTCAAGAATAAAAGAGTCTCAGAAGATGAACTTGCACGCAAGTGCGGCCAGCTCGAGCATGAGAGGCACGATCTGAGCATGAAATTAAAGAGAGTACAAGATGAGTACGAGAAGCTACACTTTGAATTCAAGATTGTCGTTCTGGGTGGCACTGTTGAAGAGTGGATTAATGGTATGATTCGGTTGAGGAACGATTCAAAACGCTGGAAGCAGAAATGCAAGAATAGTAAGAATAAAGTCAGATCATTATCACAAAAGTTGAAAGAATCTGAGAGCGAAAGCGATATCCTCCAAAATGATTTGGAAAGCAGTCTAGCCATGGATGATATCCTGTAATCAAGTCTGCAGCAGGAAAGGGATGAATCACAAGCGTTTCAAATGGAAAACGCAGCACTCAAAAAACAGATAGCGAGTCTCAAGACTTCTTTACGTACTAGCGAGATCCGTGCTGAGGCGGTGACCGTCAAGTTACAAAAAGCCGAGAAAACAATATAGGAAAAAGACCGAGAAATGAAGATCATTATGACTCAAGCCCGACAAGTAGCTCAACAGGTAGCAGACTTAGCCGATGCAGCAGCGCCGATAAGCTAGAATATGGATCCAGCGTTGGACCGCGAAAGAAAGCTGACAGAATTATTGTATGAGGTCAAGAAATTAGGTGCTAGGGCTCACCGCTATCTGTAAACCCCTAATACAAGATGTAATGAAACCTTTTGGCCTGAATGAAAGATGTCCTATAGGGACAAATAACTTGCGGAATCATTGCCTTATTGCATTCATACATTGCATTTGCATCACGTCCTTTGCATTGTTTAATAATTTTATCATCGCATGGCACTTCATCATTTAATACTTGGGGTTCGATGACAGAATTAGTTGGAAAATGGAACGAACCGAAGAGTCGAGGCTTGACCAGCTAGAAGAAAAAATCGAGAAAGAGCTGAGGAAGAAAGAAAAGATAAATGTTTTCAATACGAGGGAACTCTGCCTAGTCCCTGATTTGGTCATTCCTCTGGATTTCAAGGTTCCCAGATTTGGGCAGTATGACGGAACTAGCTGCCCGGAGATTCACTTAATCATGTTCTGTAGAAAAATGGAAGGATATATGAAGAATGAAGTGTTGTTGATCCACTACTTCCATGATAGCCTGACGGGACCTGCAGCAGTATGGTATAACCGTTTGAATAGAAACCAAGTTAGGTCATGGGGTGACCTCGCTAATGCCTTATTGAGTCAATACAAATATGCTTTAGATTTAGCACCCTGTCGTCAGTTTCTTCAGAATGAGAAAATGAGACCAAGTGAAAGCTTCAGGGAATATGCACTAAGGTGGCGATGTTTGGCGACCCAAGTCCAGCCTCCTATAGCGGAAGAAGATTTGACTCCCCTCTCCTTTCTTCGATGTGATGTTGGAGAAATCGAGAAACATATTTGAAGATTTCATGACGATTGGAGAGAGGATAGAATATGCAATCGAAGAAGGAAAATTGGGGTCTAAGTCTAAGGACTGAATCGAAAATAAGATAGATAAAGATGGAGAGGTAAATGAGTGTCATCTCCAGGGTTCGCGTGGCTGTAAAAGAAGAAGACAGACTGAAACATCAAGGTCATCAAGGAAAATTCCTCGGACGAGCGCAAATTTGGAAGTGTTCGGAACATCTATCTCAGACATTTAGCCTCATTTGGTAGGGGTCACTATCTTGCTCCTAGGCCGATAAAGATTGCACCTGATCCGTCTGCCCATAGTTTCGACTCGAGTAGCAGATGCGAATTCCATATGGGGGCACCAGAGCATCCCACCAGAAAATGTAGACCGTTATTGGAGGAAATCAAGAAGCTGATCAATGATGGAACCATGACACAAGAGCTGATCCAGCAGTGGAAGACCAAGGATGAGGGGCAAGTCTGCATAGTGCTGAGGAAGCCAGAGATATCTTTACATTAAAAGACTTCCCTGAAGTAATACAAGGAATCAACTTTACCACTTGTAGCCCACATGTGGTAAAGATCATTTGTGAAGGGGCATGTTTGTTGATTTTTATTCCAATGAAGAACATATTTTGCTTAACATATAATGTTCTTAAAAGCACATAGATGTATATTTTCTCGCCGTTGTAGGACACTGGATATCAATTGCAAGATGTGACATTAGATGGATGTTGTGACAACGATGAGGTGTGATCTTCCCTACCAGACTTTGGTCAGCAAAGCGAGATTACTACTCTTTCGATGATGTTCAAGGACGAAAAAGCTTCAAATATCAACCACGTAGAGTTGCTTGAAATTGAAACCCTAGGCATAATCTTCTAGGTAATAAAGAAGTAAAAATAAGAATTAAAAAAGGGGAAGAATTGAAGAAGAAGAAGAAAGAAAAAAAAGAAAAAAAAGAAAAGAATAATAAAAAGCAGTCCTATGTTCGAAACCTGGTAATAGGCTTGTTTGGATAAGAGTGTGGGAATTTTGGGGCACTTCGCTGAAGCGATAAGGTGGAGATACATCATCCAATTCAAGAAGCCTTAGCTTCATGAGTGATGGTAATATTTTCAAATCGTGACTATGCCGAGTAACTTGGGGCAATGTTGTTTGCTCCATCGTTGCCCTCAAGACAAAGGACTGTGACGAATTGATTTCCTCAAATAATGATAAAAGCAAAAAAGAAAAGAAAGAAAGAAAAAGAAAAAAAGAAAAAGAGAAAATAATGAAGAAAGGAAAAAGAAAAAGAAGGAGAAAGGAAGAGAAAAGAAAAGAGAGAAAATAGACGATAGCATAGGTAAAATCAAAACTTGCACCACCTAGGACTCTATTCATAGAGTAATATTTCTGCGCTCGAGTGGTCATACAAGCCCACCCTTTGTAGGGGTAGAGCAGGTAATGAGAATTGAGGAAGAGTAGTATTCTGCATCAACGCAGTGATCGTGAGGATGAACCGAGTCACTAGGGAAGACTTCACATCCTTAAATTACTGAGTGGTTGAATCTAAGCCGCTCTTGCACTTGATATCCAGAGCTCTTATGCTGTGTTTTCAAGATCCTGTATGTTAATCTAAATGATACCCTTCAGTGGAATGCCAATCAACAAGTTGACAAGCTAAAGCAACAAAGATTTCCATGTATTACTTCAGGGATAAGATCTAGAACACAAGGTTGCGAATATTATTGGAGCACCTAGCCAGAAACGACCCCACAATGTATAGGATAAAGATGATGATAAGAGCATAGGTGTTAGACAGCTCAAGAATAAGAAGCGGGTTTCAGCAATGATGCCTTGGTTGGTTCAAGAAAATGAAGGACGAACCAGGACGAGAACGAGATTACAAAATATGGGGGACGGTAAGAGGTAAACATCGAGTCTCCAAAGAATTAAAGCATAGAGATTGACAAATGGTTCCCGTCAAGAGGCAACAAGAAGATTGAGGTTAAGTTCAGAATATAGAAGCATTTTACTCACCCCAATGACGAAACTAACAAATACTCAGAATATTGGGTCAAAGGAGTTGGAAGGTAGCTGAGCTCGTGATCGAGTGGGGCAATGCAGAACGAGAAGAATGGTAAGAATCTCTGCACATGCATGCTATAGAGCTTGTTTGTAAAGCGGGCAGAGCCCCCGAAGAAAAAAGGCAAGTACTCGTGCAAAAGAACAAGAGCGGGTACTCATTTAACAAAATTTGGCAGAAATGAAGATCAAAACTGAGCATATTGCAAAAAAGAAAGGAACGGAGAAATCTGAAGAATGACTTTTCAGGGCATGGGATTTTAAAACATGTATAAAAAATAAAAAGAAAAAGAAAAAGAGAAAGAAAAGGAAAAAGAAAGAAAAGAGAGAGAGAACTATATCGCGAAAGGGTTAAAAGACATGAATCAGATAAATAACTGGTCAAAGGACATACTGCAACAGGAGAGAAGGAAAGAAATCTGAGAAATAACCTTCCAGGGCGTAAAACTTTAGAACAGAAAAATGATGATAAAAAGAAAAGAAAGAAAAAAGATAAAGAAGAAAAAGAGAAAAGAAAAAGAAAAAAAGAAGAAAAAAGAAACAAGAAAAAGAGAAGAAGAAGAAGAAGAAAGAACAACATTGTATGCATCATATAGATAGAGGTATGTCAATTTTTTCTTGTTCCTAGACAGGTATTTGAAGAATTGTCAAAGAATTTATTAAAGAAAAGAAAGATCGGCAACCATAGCAGCGTGAGGCCCAGATGTTAAATCCTTAGGGTCATCGGTAAATCCTTCAGGCCACCAATAAGTCTTTCGAGCATGGTGATAAGTCCTTCGGGCCATTAGTAAGTCTTTCAGGCATGATGCGACAGCATTAGTAGCGTGAGTCCAGAAAGATCGGTAGCCATAGCAGCTTGAGGCCAGATGTTAAATCCTTCGGGTCATTGGTAAGTCTTTCGGGAACTGTGTTAAGTCCTTCGGGCCACCAGTAAGTCTTTCGAGCATGGTGATAAGTCCTTCAGGCCATCAGTAAGTCCTTCGGGCATGATGCGACAGCATTAGTAGCGTGAGTCCAGAAAGATCGACAGCCATAGCGGCGTGAGGCCCATATATTAAATCTTTCGGGTCATCGGTAAGTCTTTCGGGTACGGTGTTAAGTCCTTCGGGCCACCAGTAAGTCTTTCAAGTATGGTGATAAGTCCTTCGGGCCATCAGTAAGTCCTTCGGGCATGATGCGGCAGCATTAGTAGCGTGAGTCCAGAAAGATCGACAGCCATAATAGCATGAGGCCCAGATGTTAAATCCTTCGGGTCATCGATAAGTCCTTCGGGCCACCAGTAAGTCTTTCGAGCATGGTGATAAGTCCTTCGGGCCATCAATAAGTCCTTCGGGCATGATGCGGCAGCCTTAGAGCGTAGGTCCAAAGGAGTCAACAACCTCATAAAAAAGGGAAAAAGAAGAAAAAGAAGAAAAAAAGGGAGAGGAAAAAGAAAGAAAAAAAAGAGAAGAGAAAAAGAAAAAAAAACAAAAAAAGAGAAGAAAAAGTAGAAAAAAAAGAGAAAAAGAAAAAAAAGAAGTAGAAAAGAAGAGAAAAAGAAGAAAAAGAGAAAAAGAAAAAAGGAAAAAGAACAGAGAAAGAAGGAAAAAGAAGAAACGGGGAAAAAGAAGAAAAAGAAAAGAGGAAAGAACAATCGAAGACAAAGGTTATACAAAGGAGAAGCCTACGTTTTCGAACCCCAGTGAAAGGCTCCATATAGGAAGAGCCCTAAGTCCAGAATCTCAAAAAAGAACCAAAGGTGAAGAAGTTCTATACAGGGAGAACTTACGAGCCTAAAGATTCGGCCGAGGAAAAGCGGAGAGTTCCAGAAGAACACGTGATTCCGAAGTCGTGAGTAGGGAAGTCGGATAAAAATGAGTGCTTTCGGTCTTTGCTTTGTTCTCGTTTCACGAGAACAAGCAAAGAGGGGCAACTGTAATCACTCATTTTTATCCGGTTTGTAAATATGGTTAATATATTAGTATAATAACTAATGGGGAATTATTATTGCATGTATACATATTACATTATATGTTTATGATTAGCGTACGTATAGTGTGTGTGAAGTGTGCATGTATATTATAAGCTATGTATATATATTAGTAATTAGTATGGTGTATGTGGTCACGTATGTTTGCATGTATATATTAATTGATGTGTGTATTTGTATTAATTATGTATGTACTACATGAGAGTATCCGAATGTGTGAGTGTATGTATATTATACATATTATGTTTTAATATTTATTATAGTGTCGCATGTATGTTTATGTGCGCATTGTGTGTGATGGTATAACATGTGAATGTTATTAGTGATGTGTATAATTAGGTGTGCCTATACATTTATGTTATATTAACTAAGGGCGTGTAACGTATATTAATGTCGGTATGCCATACGTATATATGTGCGCGTACGAATACATATATGTAGGCATTATCATATTCGTGGTATTGTTTTTATTATTATATATATATATATATATATATATAAACAGATAATAAAATATGACCCAAGTTTATTAGTGTCCAATCCAATATATTATAGAACCCGAAATTGTGTCACATTGGGCCTAACTCAGCCAATCCCAAATCTAATCCAGAAACCCTAATCCATATCTAACCCCCTCCCTTCATCTTTGCGCAGCTGATCCAGAACCGTTGGATCAGGCGTCGATCTAACGGTCATGATTAAAGGGAGACGTCCATCCAGATGCCGCGTGAAGGCCACGTTTGGGCCTGCCAGCTCCCCACGCGCGCGTGCGTTGCACGCGCGAGACTCCTCAGGTTCCCTAGAGGCCATGTGTCGTCATCTCGCAAGATCTCCTACCCAAAGATCAGATCCTGTCCCTCCATACAGTAAAGCATCTCAACCATTGGATCGGATTTGATCCAACGGCCAGAAACAAGTCTGACCGGATGACATCTCCACCATGCTTCCACCAGGCTGCCTTCACCATGCCGCCGTACAGCTCTCCCTCAACCACCGGACATGCCAAACATCACAAAAAAGGATGGGTGTCAGAGACAAAATCAAACAAAAATTACATTATGTTTTTACCAACCAGATCAGAGAGGATATATGTAAATGAACCAAAATGTGTAAAAAAATGAGGGGTTATCAGTTTCAAAAAATAGATTCAAGTTTCCATCGGTAATCTACTTTTTTCTTTTTTTTTCGCATACATGCATGAAAAGATAATAGACAAAAATGAAAAGGTAGAGTTTACCTAAGGAAAGATCCTCCCCTGCTGACGATAAACTCCGAGAAGTGAGCCACAAGAAGGGGATTTTCCTTTGTTTTCGTCTCGAAACGTCAGGAATCTAGGTCTTGCGGTCTCAAAATAGAAGGATTTTGGGTTCGGCCTTTTGAAAGTATAGAGGTTTCGGTTCTGGACGGGAGTCATGGCTAGGTTTTAGGATGTTTGAGTGTTAGGGGGCGGTGGCCGGAGTAGCCGGACTACCGCCGGCCTCTAGAACCACGGTGACTGAAAGGGGTTTAGAGGTTGCGTTCTCTGAAAAATAGAGAGATTGAAGAGTCTCTTTTAGGGTTCAAAAAAACTGAAGGAAAAATGAAATAAGGGGCCGGTTGGGTGAGTTTTATAGACTTAAAATAAAATGAAAATGGGTAAATTGCTTCACAAATCCTCCCTTACACTTGAAATTTTCAGTTCTGAATCGCCCCTTGGGTTAATCGTAGCATAGATCCTCATTTCTTTTCATTTTTTTTAATTTGGCCCCCCTAAATTAACCGAAACCAGCTTTTGAATGGTAAAATTGCCCTCTTAGTCATTCCGTGTTTTGAGTATTTTCGGTTCAAGCCTGCCCCTGGTTTTATTGCACATCCAGTCCTTGTGGGTTTTGTTCGAATCTCAATTGGATCCCTAAATATCTCTTTATTCATTTAATTTCTGTTCTCTTGTTTTATTTCATTCCATTTCGGTCCTTTTTTGCATTTTAAATATTTATGTCATATGTTTTCTTTATTTTTGTTCTTTAGGTATGCTTACAGTATTTCCTTTTGTGTCCTTGTTTTTATATTTTATGTTTTTCTTGTTTCCTTTAAATAAGTGTTTAATCTATGCTTTTATGTTCCTGTTCGTTCATTATATCGTACATATGTGTTTTAAGAGTTATATTTTAGTTCATTTATGTGTAGTGTGTTTTGTTTTATTTAGCATGTATTATGATAGTTTCGTATCTTAGATTCATGGTAGAAGCAAGTGATAAGTGTTACATATGATTATGTGTGCATGTATTGTGTTATATGATAAAATTTTAGTACAATCTTGCGGTAGTGTTGCGTTATTAATTAAATGTTGTGTTTTTATATATCACACATACGTGTTGTTTTGTAATTTTAATATGCTTAGGTATGTTAGATATGTGCTTGTTTAATTTTGAAAGACGTTATTTCCCTTGTATTTTCATGTTTTAATTGGTGTTAGCCTTATGATATCTAGGTTCGTATGTATGATTATGTTCGTATTTATATGTCCCATGTTAAAGTATTAAGCTATTGTTAGCACCTTGATTCGGATTTGTTAATTTAATATCATGTTACACGTATTTCATGCATTTGTTGTTTGCGTTTTTTAGATGTTCAAATATCGTAGTTAATTTATTTTTTTGAAAATATGTTCCTTTCGCATGTTTATATTAGGTTTTATTATTGTCATATGTTGTGTTGTTTTTGTGCACGCATTATTTTTAATATTATTATATTTATATTTTTATGTTTTAGATCCATGTTAATGTGAATGTATATTTTTATTTTTCTAAGTTCGCATAATGGAAATATATAAACTGCCAATGCGGTGCCCTTTTATCCGAGTGTAAACGGGGCCAGTATCAGGTGTAGTGATGGTGGTTAGGCGTTTACTCTCAGATAACGGGGCCTTTGAAATTTACCCGCACTCATAACCAAATTTTAAATTAATCGTTATTTTAATCCGGAAAATCTAATATTAATAAAGCAGTAATTATTAAAGTGCCAATTTTGGGCGGTGTGGGGGTGCTAATCATTCTGCATCCGTAACCGACTCTCGAACCCAACAGTTTTCGAATCTCTGATTTTATGGTGTCCGGCCTACCTAAGTGGCCGGTGGCGACTCCCTTTCTTAAAAAAATACGATATTTTTAAAACCCCACGGAATAAATATTTTAATACCCGAAAGACAACAAACACTTTGAAAACTCATTTTTTTAGCGAATGGGACATCGCTACAATAATCAATTAAAAATATCAAAAAAAGGAAATATTGGATTTAGATATTCATTTGACACTACTAAGTTTGAAATTTTGCTAAATAATTCAATGCTTAGTAATAATTCAATATGCTTAGTAACTCATTCAATATAAATTATTTGTCAAATTTGAACTAAATTAAAGTTTTAACTTTTATGTTAATGTTATCATGTGTACAATTACATGTTTACATCCATATCAAAATTTTGTATAATTATATTTAATCAAAGTTTATTATATGTTATAATAATAATAATAATAATGTCCGGATTGAATTAACTTATTAAATTTATGATCTAATTGAGCTAAACTAAAATCTAGAAGGATACATTACGGACATAATTAAAAGAATTCTAAAACTAAATTAATCTAAGTTGAATTAAACTAAAATAATTGGTAGAAAAAGAAAAAGGAAATTGGTAAAAAAGAGGGAAAAGATAAAATCTTGGAGGGAAATAAGTCACCCATTTTTTAGGTTTGAGATTAATTTACTTTTAGTCTAAAATTTTTGAAGAGATAAAAACCACCCAAAATTTTGGAGGGAATTAGATGAATAAGCCACCCAAAGTTTTAGAGGGAATTAGTAGAATTTTGTTTTTGGTAATCTAGTCTAATAATATTTTTGTTTATTCTATTCCTTACAATTTAATTTTTAGTCAAAATTGCGTCATATTTATTTATATTTTTAACAATTTAATCCAATTTATTATAGTCCCTAAAATTTAATTTTTACTCCAAATTGACCCTTATTCATTTTTTTGTATTTTATTCTAATCCCTAAAAAGTAAAAACCTGCTCGCCCATTTTTCAAGTTGTTATGCTCGCAGTTCGCCCATATTTAAAAAACAATTGCCAATTGCTGTAACAAATGGAGGGAATCTTACCCGCCCATTTTTAAGGGATTATTAGTGGATTAGGCCATTACTAGTTTAGGAGCTTTACGTTGTCCTTTTTTTATTCTTTAGTTTTAGTTTGATTCATTTTAGTCCCACTTTTAGTTTAGCTTACTTAGACCTTTAGGTTTAGTTTTTTTAATTTGATCCCCTTCATAAAATTGTTTAATAATTAAAATGTTTGATGGGCTTTTGAAGGCCCAATTTATTTCGTCAATGATGAAAACGACGTCAATGTATTAAATTATAATTATTAGTGTTTGGGGTTATGAGATTAGTTTAGGGATTAGGGAATTAGTTTAGGATTAGGGGATAAGTTTTGTAATTTAATTATTAGTGATTGCAAAATTTAGGGGTTAAGGTTTGGGGTTTAGGTGTAAATGTGTCAGGTTGAGTGTTTGGGGTTATGGGATTAGTTTAGGGATTAGGGGTTTATTCTTGCACTTTAATTATTAGTGATCATAAGATTTAGGTGTTGAGGTTTGGGGTTTAAGGATAAATGTGTCAAGTTAAGTGTTTGGGGTATGAGATTATTTAGGGATTAGTTTAGGGATTATGCTTGTACTTTAATTATTAGTGATTATAAGATTTAGGGGTTGAGGTTTGGGGTTTATAGGTATAATATATGTTTCAAGTTGAGTATTTGGGGTTATAGGATTAGTTTAGGGATTAGGGGATTCGAGGATTAGGCTTGCACATTAATTATTAGTGATTGTAAGATTTAGGGGTTTGGGGTAAATGTGTCAAGTTGAATGTTTGGTAAGAGTTATGAGATTAGTTTAGGGATTTGATTTACACTTTAATTATTAGTGATTGTAATATTTAGGGGTTGAAGTTTGAGATTTAGGGATTCAAATTAACCCCTATTTATTTTAAAATTTTCTAATATAGTCTAATGTTTTTAATATAATGATATTTTTGTTCATTATAGTCCTTGAAACTTTATTTTTAGCCGAAATTGACCCATATATATTTCTATTTTTGGTAACTTAATCGAATAATATTTTTGTTTATTCTAATCCCTACAATTTAATTTTTAGTCAAAATTGCCCCATATTTATTTATATTTTTGGCAATTTAGTCCAATAAATTTTTTGTTTATTCTAGTAGCTAAAATTTAATTTTTACTCTAAATTGACCCTTATTCATTTTTTTATTTAGTCCAATATTTTTAATATGATGATATTTTTGTTCATTATAGTCCCTAAAACTTTATTTTTATTCCAAATTGACCCATATTCATTTTTTTGTAATTTAGCCCAATGTTTTTAATATAATGATATTTTTGTTCACGTTAGTCCCTAAAAATTTTTTTTTCACCGAAATCAACCCTTGTTAATTTTAAATTTTTATAATTTACTATAATATTTTAAATATGATGATATTTTTGTTCATTATAGTGCCTAATGTTTATTTTTAATGTGATTCGTGTTCGTGAAAGGCGTTAAATAATTCACTCAAAATGACCCTTCCCAAAGTCTATCGATTATTTGTACCAAACTCAAACTTAATACGAATCCGAAACTTGAATTAAGCCGAACTCAAATGAAACCAACTTGAAATGAACTGGACCTGAAATGAACCTGACCTGAAATGAACCCGTCAATTAACTGATTCAGACCCGAACCGTTTTGACCCGACCTGAAATAAACCCAACCTAAAATGAACCCGACCTAAAATGAACCCGACTTGAAATGAACCAAGCCTAAAATGAACCCGACCTAAAACTAACCCTCACCCGACCCGAATCGAGTCAAAACATCAAATCGACCTGAAATAACCTGTATCCGATTTGACCCCACCTGATAGGACCCGACCTGAAACCCATCTGATTACCTGTTTTTACATCACTGATATGTACAAACATGTGGAAACACATAAGAAATGGATGAAGAGAAAGGGATATAAATAGCCGACAACTATTACGCGACCAAAGAAGGTGCATTGAACCATGATAGAATGAGTTAGGTTCATTTCTAAACCATTATCTTTCCACAATTACATCATATTAATTCGATTTGCAATCGTAGTTATTGATTTATGTTCTATTCAGGTCTAACAAAATTGGGTTTTGATAAATTTCTAATCCGAGGGTATTAGTCCGACACTTGGACCCACTTTCGCTTGGGTTAACAGCATATTATGCTTTGACTCGTAATCGTCGAATAACTTTTTGTCAGAAACGATCATTGGTCCCATATTGACGAATGATAAGTGTATGTTTTAAGAAATGTTAGTGACAATTAGGTAAGTTTATCCCTAATTAATTGAGGTCATATAATGCATGTGTAATCACTCATTTTTGACCGGGTTTTAGTGTTATTAGTATTATTTTAATAATAATATTATTAACATAAAATTAATGAAAAATTAAAAAATAATAATAATAAAAAATATATTATTAAAAAAGGAAGAAAATACGTGGAACATGTTGCTCCACGTCACCCTATTTACCCACCCCTTTGCCTATAAATACAAGGCATTGGGGGCAGCCAATTTGGAGGGAATTACACGCCAAATTGCCAAAAAATGGCGATGAAATTGGCTCCCCAATTGGGAGCTAGGCCGGCCACAAGGCTGGTCGGGTTGGGGGCAGTGCCCTTGGCCCCAGTTGGTTCGATCCAACATTCGATCGGGGTCCTATTTTAGGTCCGATCTAGTTAACATTTTTGGAGAGGTCGTGGTAGATCCCGGTGGGGTTCAGTCGGGGTTCGTCATTCGAGCTCCTAGTTAGGTATATTTTCTTCCCTTTTTATTAGTGTTGTAATTTTTATAATTTAATGAAGTATTATTTATTTTAAAATTTTATTCTTATTTTTTAGTTTGTATGTTTATGTTTTAGATTAGTATTTAATATGTTTTAAATTTTTGTTTTATATTAATATTTTATTTATGTTAGATTCATTTTTATTTATGTGTTAGATTAATATTTATTTGTGTTTTAAATTAATATTTATGAATGTTAGCATTTTATTTATGTTAATTTTTTTTATATGTAAGATTAATATTTATGTATGTATGTTTTAGATTAGTATTTTATTTATGTTAGATTAGCATTCTACTATGTTAATATTTATTTGTATTGTATTTAAATTATTTGCCATGTTTTATATTTTGCTCACTAAGTTTGCATAATGGAATATATAATGTCAATGCGGTGCCCTTTTATCCGAGCGTAAACGGGGCTAGTATCAGGCGTAGTGATAGTGGTTGGGCGTTTACTCTCGGATAACGGGGCCTTTAAAATTTGCCCGCACTTATAACCAAATTTTAAATTAATCGTCACTTTAATCCGGAAAGTTTAATATTAATAAAGCGGTAATTATTAAAGTACCAATTTTGGGCGGTGTGGGGGTGCTAATCCTTCCCCATCCGTAACCGACTCCCGAACCCAATAGTTTTCAAATCTCTGGTTTTATGGTGTCCGGCCTACCTAAGTGGTCGGTGGCGACTCCAATTTCTAAATAAAACGCGATTTTTAAAACCCCACGGAATACACATTTTTTATATCCAAAAGACAACCAACAATTCGACACCATGGTTTTTTAGCGAGACGGACATCACTACAGATGGCGACTCCGCTGGGGACTATTTGTTGTTTTTAACAAAATAAAGAGAGTCAAGCTTTTTCAAATAATTACCGCTTTAATAATATTAGAAGTTCCGGATAAAAGTGACTATTAAATTAATATTCGGTTGTAATTGCGCGTTTACTTTAACGCATTTAAAATTTGGCATATAAACCCGTTTTTAAGTGGGGGGAAAACGCTAATGCTTTCGTGGAGATATCGTTCTCCCGTGTAGGCCTAGCAAGTACCTTCGGGGCTCGAGTACCTTATGCTTTCGTAAGGATATCGTTCCTTCGTGCATGCATAAGCGAATGGGTCCCCCTGAATTGAACCCGATTGAAAGGAGCCTATAATGGGTGATGATCGGGGGCCTTGCTACTCTTAGTAGAGGACAACAAGGACAATTCGGGTATCTCCTAGCACCAACACTGCATGTAGAGAACATATAGAAACCCACCCCTTTAGAGCCATGCGGATAACCTTAGGTGTTTTAGATGAGATAAATAGGGTTTTTTTTACCTTATTTTATTTGTCTTTTTATTTATGTATTTATTATTTTTATCCGGTACTAACTCATTTTTTGTGTTTTATTTTACACATACTTTTGTTACATTATCATTGTATTCACATTACATAGAGGAGTTGATTCAAGTGGTTTGCCCGATTAGAAAATCTTTCATCATGGAAAAAAGGTGTCTTAGGAAAGGACAACATCAATCCAGTCGCGCGACATCGGTCAGAGATTAATCAACAGATCGAAGTAATGATTTGCCGAGCAAGCGTGTAGTGCCAAAGTATACATACGAGACCCTGATGGTGGACATACAACGAGCTACAAGGTGTGTGAATGCCTTAGCTACCGAAGCCGCGACTCTCTGACCTTTCGTAACCCCGGACATGGAAGAGGCACCAAGGTTTATCAAGTTGCTCAGAGCTGTCGAGGAGCTATGAGGTAGAGCTAGGGCTTATGTGTAGAAATTTATTTTGTAATTAAGACTTTTTGTAATAGAGACTCTTTTTGTAATAGGGACTCCTTTTGTAATATGAACCTTTTTTTTGTAATTTGGACCCTTTAATTCCCATGAAAGTCGGTCGAAAGGGTGATTACCAGCGGAATCAACGCCTTTATTTGCATTCATGTTGCATATCATAACATGGTGTTGATTCAAGAACAGTTCATTAAAAGGCTTTCAAAATAGAAAAGTCTGCTTTGCCAGAAATGATAATATTACAGTATCAAGTTAGGCCGAGCAAAGAACAATCGCGAAAGAAGATGGTACGATAGTAAGGCACGTACGACGCAGAAGATTCAGTCAGGGCCACAGAACCCCAATTTTAAATCTTCACATTTGACCATTTTTAAAAAATCTCAGATTTTAATTTAACTCATTTAAAAAAAAGAAATTTTTTTGAAAATATTATTATTTTGCTTTGAAAATTCTTCCCTCATAAAACTTTTAGAATAATAATAATAACAAAAAGAAACCTAAAAGTTTCATTTTTTAAGTAAGTTAAAACTTTTTGATAATAAAAAGGGGGAATTTTTAAACCAAATGATCCTTGAAAATTTTAATTTTAACCCCCAAAAGTTTTAAAGTACTCCCATAGGATCGATAGAATCCATCCCTGTTTAGACGTACCCAGATCTACAGAAGAAAATATATTGTCAGATGTCCTTTTCAGAAGCCACAAAAATAAAGATCATGACGTCACGAGTCCATAGAATAGAATAAGAGGAGAAGACGGAGTCATCCATCATACTGAAGACGACGTCGAGACGTGGAGCACAGGTTTTGCTTCCCGAAGGCAAGGTCTCCAGAATAAATTCAACTGTTGACTGTAATTCATTATTAATTTCTTGCAAACATACATTTTCTCTATTGAAAGTTTTTCAAAGACTGTTCAAGAATCAACATCGCATTTGCATGCATTCTCGCATTTATAGGGTATTGATTCCCGAAGTGGTTCCTCAAATCTCAGAAATCGTTCATAATTGCCAAAGGGTCATCTGGTCAAATATTAGAGGGCACGAATCCAGGGTTTTATCCCAGAACAAGATCGAAGACAATAGAAGAGGAACCATCTGAAGACTTCAGGTCAGACACGGTAAGGAGACACGGTACTGGTAATGAGCAAAGTAAAGTGCAAGAGTTGAAAGAAGTAGAGGGAAGACGTGATGAATCAGATGAATACTTTGACGAAAGGTAAGCGATCCATCAAACTGAAAGAAGAACCGATTAAGGATCATAATAGAGAGCGAGATAGTCAGAATTCTACCTCCAAGTCAGCCAAATACGACAAATTGAACCCTTTTTGTGATCTACATCAATAAACAGGCGGAAGGTATGCTTGTGTCGGCCTTTCAAAAAAATAGAGCTCGGTCCAGAAGAAACTTGAGAAGCAAGTAATGAAAAGAAGTATATCTCGATTCTTGTGAGTTACACCGAACTACTCCTAATGTTCATAGACAATAGCCTTATTACCTCGGTGAAGTCTCTAGCGAAGAGACCGTCTTATCCGAGAGATTACGACACACGTGCTAGAGGCAGTTACCGTTTAGGAAGTTTGGGTCACGATATTGAGGATTACGGGGCCCTGAGGAATGAGTTCAAGATCTTATCACGATGATGATTTTAGGTTTCGAAGACGGAGTTCCCCAATTCTATAGTGAGCTAACAATCACCCGAGGGGCAAAGTTGAGGAGGAATCGATATCCAGGACAAAGTTCGAGTAATACCGAAGTGGGTCACTCAAGCGAGTTAAATTTGAAGATCGGAGATAAGGGCATCCCAAGAGAGGGATATTCTTTCGAGTTCAGCCAGCTCAAATAAGAGAGAGATAACTTGGATAAAATTGAATTTGCAGAATGATCACCAGAAGCTTTACTAAGTGTTTAAGAATATAAGATTGGGTCACCTTTAAAGAATAAACGGTGTTATCCAGTTGAAGGGTGACTCAGAATATTGGAAGAAGAGAAACTAGTCAAGCAAGAATCAAGTCAGGTTGTTATTAGGTAAGTTTGAGGAAATTGGGATTAGGTACGACAGTCTCCAAAGATGAGCTATATAATAACTTAGCCATTAACAAGAGTTTTGGAAACAAGTTTACGACAGAGCAATGACAATCCAACACTCTTCAGTAGGAAATGACAACTTCCATGCTGCGAAAGACTAAGCATAGGATAGATGAAGACCCGAAGATCGATATTACTCGAGCAGGTAAGGTGGCTCAACAAGGTGGCAGGCTTAGTCAGAACATTGACCAAGTGTTGGACTACAGAGGCAAGCTGACTGGACTACTAGATGAAGAAAGTAGGCACTAAAGCTTATCAGTAACTGTAAATATCTAATATCTGATATAATGAAACCTTTTGGCCTCAATGAACTTCGTTTTATGGGGATCACTTTTGGAATCAATACCTTATTGCATTCATGGATTGCATTGCATTGCTTTGCACGATCCTGGCATGTTTTACATGACATTATCATTACCTTGCATTATTATTACCTTGCATAAATTTTATGAGGAGTAATTCAAAAACCAATTAGGGTTTTATCATGGATAAAAGAATTGAAGACACTCAAAAAATCAAGATTCGAGTAGTTAAAAGATGGGCTCGAGAGGAAAAAAGAAAAAAAGAAAAAGTTTGATGCCTTTGATGTAAGAAAGCTCTGCTTGAACCCTGGTTTGGTCGTTCCTCCAGATTCCAAAGACTCCAGATTTGCGCATGATAACGGAACAAGATGCCCAAAGATTCACTCGACCATATTCTGCAAAAAGATGGAGGGTTGCATTGAAAAATTGCCGATCCACTATCTTCCCCGACAGTCTAGCAGGACCTACCCTGATATGATATGCTTTGGACCTAGCACCAAGTCATCAGTATCTCTAGGGTACGAAGATGAAACCTGATGAAAGCTTCAAGGAATGTGCTTTGAGGTGTATGTGTTTAGCGACCCAGGTGCAGCCTCCCGTAGATGAAGAGAAAAGTGACTTCCATACCACATTTCTTATTTCTTCTTTAATAAGATGCTCGAGAAAATGAAGGCCAGCTTTGAGGACTTCATGACATTCGGAGAGAGAAACAAACATGCACTCTAGGATCTAAGTTTAAAGACTAGACCTACCTAGGAGCAGAAGGAAAGAAAAAGATAAATGGGTACCACTTTCGAAGGTTATTGTGATCGTAAGAGAAGAAGGCAGGCAGATTCCTCCGAATCACCGAGAAAAATTCCTCGAACAAGTACATATTTAGAGATATTCGGAGTATTCCATCTCGTACATATGGCCTTATCTGGTCAAGGATGTGTGAGTTCTAAGCTAACGCACCGGGGCATGACACCAAGAAATTTGGGGTCGTTAATATAAGAAATCAAGAAGGTGGTTGACGAGGGAGTCATGACAAGAATTTATCCAGCAAGGAAAAACAAGAGAAATGGCACAAGCCTACACTACCTTGAAAGGGCCGGAATGAGTTAGTACCCTGGAGATAGTTCAAAGGTCCCTACGGTTTTCTCATCATTTCACAAAGAAATTCTCAACAAAAAAAAAACTCATTGTTTGTCAGAATAACAAATCCATTTCCATTTAGAAAGCATTTTTACATTCTTGATTCTTTAAACATTTTATTTTTATAGGGTAGTTTTCCCATATGCATATACACGCATTTTTGAATGGACATACGTATATTTCATTTCTATATCAGGTCCTCGAGTTTTGAATGCAACAGTACATTTGCTTCAGATCCAAAGATCAACTCTAAGTTGCATATATTTAGAAGAAATTGAATGTTGTGGGGATACTGTAAATGTGAGTATCTGCTAGTTTACTTAGGCCAACAGAGGAACAAAGTGAGCGTTTAGACAATGGGCAGTTCCCATTTTAGGAATTTATCTTCTCAGGCGCTTGTCGTTTAAGATCCTTGAAATGAGAGTTGACCCTAAACCTCTACCCCCTGTAGGCATTCTCAGGACATCTGTGAATTTGACAACGAAGGATATTCTTTTACTTTACCAGAAGACAGAGATGAGACCAGACATATTGGATACGAAGATAAGAAAATCATCAGAAGAAAGTGATTGAAAGCAATGATATTTCCAAACGAAGAACCAAAGAAAAGAACAGAAATGGCAATCGGAAGGCCGAAGCAATCCAGATCGAGTAAATATCAGAAGAGCTGCAGAGAGGCAATTAACTTCGAGCGGAAGATCGCATCAATACCCAATATAGATACGTGTTGATTCGAGGATACATTCATAGACTCGAATAAGAAAAAAGAGATTCAATGCTAAAAACCCAAAATGGGCAGTCTAATAAAGAGAAAAGAAAAAGAAAAGAAAAAAGAGAAGAAAAGAAAAAAGGAAGAAAAAAGAAAAAAAAGAAAAAAAAGAAAAAAGAAAAAGAGAAATGAAGAATACTGTCTATGCTTCACACACAGATTAAACAATACAAGAATGAGACTTCAACTATGAGCAAGAGACACAAGGAATCCACATTTCAAGTAAATATCAGTTTAGAAAATTAGTATAGAAGCTCGAATTGAAGCCAAGTCAAGACAAGTCGGCCCGAAGATTGCCAATTTTGAAAAAGGAAATGACCTCTAGGGTGAAAACCCAAAAATGGGCAGTCTAGAGTGATCATAAAAATGAAGAAAAAGAGTAGTCTGCCTGAGCCTGCTGGCATCGATATCCAACCAAAATACACTGATATGAAGGTACATAAGAAGGAAGTGACCTCTAGGGTGAAAACCTAAAAATGGGCAGTCTAGAGCGATCCAAGAGAAAAAGTGAAAAAGAAGAAAAGAGAAAAAAAAAGAGAAAAGAAGAAAGAAAGAATAATATTTCATATGGGCGTGCCAATAACTAGAATTCTCAGAAATGTATTCATAGTCCTTCATTCAAGAAATCTCAGTTTCGAGGAGTATTGAAGGATCAAACATTATTGAACAGAAAACGAACATCAGTATATAGCCAGAATGCAAGACAGCCTACAATAAAAAGAAAGGAAATGAACTCTAGGGTGAAAACCTGAAAATGGGCAGTCTAGAGTGATCCAAAAAAGGGAAGGAATAATGGGCATATCCAAGTTACACAAGTACATAAATATTGTTTCACTTAACCATAAACCAAAGGCCTACATTACGAGCCCCAAAGACTATTCTGGTCATCCATAGATATCCAAGTTGAATGAGAATGTCTTCAGATTTCATTCCGCCTATAAGGGTTAACTTTGCTTCAAGGAACGTCAAACTTCGAAGTGCTTGATCGACACCCAAATGAGGGAAGGATGGGGCATGGTGAGATAGTCAGATTAAGAGAGCCACCTTAAACGGGGTAGAAATTAGGTAGGGTTGTTCCTCTCAAAAGCATATTAGACCAGAAGAAACTATACATTGGCATATATCTCCACAATGGTCAAGATCTTCTAAATATGCGCTTCATTAGAGTTGATCTCTGGCAACTTGAAGCAGATGCGCTACGGTGTTTGATATTTCGGGGGCAAACATGTTTTAAAAGGTTTGACATTTTCTCCCAAAGTTTTGATGTTTACCATTTCCCCCAAACATTAGTTTTTAAAATGTTTGCAATATACTTCGAATTTTGTTTACCATTCTCCAAATATTATTTTTTTAAAAAAAATGTTTGGTCCTTAAAAAAAGAAGAAGAAAAGAAAAAGATGTTTACCATTTGTTCCAAACAATGTTTTCAAAATGTTTGGTATCCCCTCCAAGTTGTGATTTTCAAAATGATTGCTATCTTTTCAAACAACCATTATTTTTTGAAATATACACAAGTAAATTGCCTTTTACTTTACTTTAAAAATGAATGATGATGAGATTTAAAGCATAGGGACCGAGAGTTAGTTCCCGTCGAAATGCTACGAGAAGATCAAGGATGAGCTCAAGGGATGGAAGTATTTTGGCTCACCCTGGTAACTAGAAATAGATCAAGGCTCTATATGATGGGTCAGAAAATTCAAAGCAGTGGAGCCCGTGGTTGAATGGGGCAACGCCAAGCGAAGAAGATGATAAGGGTTCCTATAAGAATAATATAAGAACCAGAAGATCATTTATGAAGACGAGTGATAACCCCGAAAACAAGAAAATCCTTCCGCACAAAAGGTTTAAAAGCATGTTCAAATGAGGATTTAAGAGCATACAATGAAGAAGTAAAGAGATGAAGAAATTTGAGAAGCGACCTTTCAGGGTGTAAGACTTTAGAACTAAAAAGGGGCTAAAAGAAAAAAGAAAAAAAGAAAGAAAGAGAGGGAGACGAAAAAAGAAAAGAAAAGAAAAAGAAAAAATAAGAAGAAATTGAAGGAAATAGAAAAAATAAAAAAAGAAGAAAAGAAAATGAGAAGAGAAAAAAAAGAAAAAGAAGAGAAAGAAAGGATTACATTGCATGCATCATATAGATAGGGGCATGCCAATTTTTACTTGTTTTGGACATGTACTTGAAGAATTATCAAAGAGTATTAAGAAGTGGATTTCATTAAATGCAGAAAAATTGGCAGCCACCTTCAGCGTGAGTCCCCAAATTAAAGAAAGTTTTGGCAGCCATTTTCGGCGTGAGTCCCCAAATTTAAAGAAAGATCGGTAGCCATTTTCGGCGTGAATCCCCAAATCTGAAGAAAGATTGGCAGCCACCTTCGGCGTGAGTCCCCAAAATTTGAAGAATTTTTGGCAGCCATTTTCGGCGTGAGTCCCCAAATTTAAAGAAAGATCGGTAGCCATTTTCAGCATGAATCCCCAAATCTGAAGAATTTTTGGCAGCCACCTTCGGCGTGAGTCCCCAAAATTGAAGAAACTTTGGCAGCCACCTTCGGCGTGAGTCCCCAAAATTTGAAGAAAGATTTCGACAGCTATAGTAGCGTGAGTCCTAGAAGATCGGTAGCCATTTTCGGCGTGAATCCCCAAATTTGAAGAAAAATCGGTAGCCATTTTCGGCGTGAATCCCTAAATTGAAGAAAGATTTTGACATCTATAGCAGCGTGAGTCCTAGAAGATCGACAACCATTTTCGGTGTGAGTCCCCAAAATTAAAGAAAGTTTTGGCAGCCATTTTTGGCATGAGTCCCCAAATTTAAAGAAAGATCCGTAGCCATTTTCGGTGTGAATCCCCAAATCTGAAGAAAGAACGGTAGCCATTTTCGGTGTAAATCCCCAAATTGAAGAAATATTTCGACAGCCTTAGCAGCGTAAGTCCAAAAAAATCGGCAGCCATAGCAGCGTGAGGCCCATATGTTAAATTCTTCGGGTCATCGGTAAGTCATTCGGGCACGGTGTTAAGTCCTTCGGGTCACCAGTAAGTCTTTCGAGCATGGTGATAAGTCATTCGGGCATGATGCGGCAGCCTTAGAAGCGTAAGTCCAAAGATATCAACAACCTTGTAAAAAAAAGAATGAAAATGAGATAGAAAAAAAAAGAGAGAAGAGAAAAAAGAAAAAGAGCCGAAAAAGAGGGAAAAAAGGAAAAAAAGAAAAAAGAAAAAAGAATCGAAGATAAATGTTCTATATAGAAAGGGCCTATATTTTCAAGCTCCCGTAGCGAGAGGTTCTATGTAGGAAGAATCTGCCGCTCCGAGGCTTCAGGAGCTGAAAGTTTTATATAGGAAGGGCTTGCAGCTCCAGGGTGAAGACTAGCAGTTCTATATAGGAAGAACTCCCAGCTGAAGAATTCACCCATGACACATAAGGTTTTATATAGGGAAAACCCGTTGTGTTAAAGGCGAAGAGTCCTATATAGGAAGGGCTCCGAGCTTTACTGTCTTTGAGTGAAAGGTTCTATATAGGAAGAACCTGTAGCTCCGAGATTTTAGAAGCTAAAAGTTCTATATAGGAAGGATTGGCGGCTCCCAGGTTTGAAGACTATTAGTTCTATACATGAGGAACTCCCAGTCAGAAGAACCCATCCGTGGCACAGAAGGTTTTATGTAGGAAAAACCAGCCGTGTTGAAGGCAAAGAGTTCTATATAGGAAGAACTCCAAGCCTTACCGTCTCAGAGTGAAAAATTCTATATAGGAGAGACTCATAACTTGAGGCTTCACAGTGAAGGGTTCCATATAAGAAGAGCCTGTAGCTCCAAGATCGGAGGGGGAAGAAGTTATATAGGAAGAACTTACAAGCTTGAAGATTCAGCTAAGGAAGAGCGGAGAGTTCCAGAAGAACACGTGATTCTGAAGCCAAAGACGAGGAAATAGGTAAAAAATGAGCGCTTTTGATCTTTGCTTTGTCCTCGTTTCACAAGAGCAAGCAAAAAGGGGCAACTGTAATCACTCATTTTTACCGGGTTTTAGTGTTATTAGTATTATTTTAATAATAATATTATTAATATAAAATTAATGAAAAATCAAAAAATAATAATAAAAAAATATATTATTAAAAAAAGAAAAAAAGGAAGAAAATACGTGGAGCATGTTGCTCCACGTCACCCTATTTACCCACCCCTTTGCCTATAAATACAAGGCATTGGGGGCAGCCAATTTGGAGGGAATTACACGCCAAATTGCCAAAAAATGGCGATGAAATTGGCTCCCCAATTGGGAGTTAGGTCGACCGCAAGGCTGGCCGGGTTGGGGGCAGTGCCCTCGGCCCCAGTTGGTTCGATCCAACATTCGATCGGGGTCCTATTTTAGGTCTGATCTAGTTAATATTTTTGGAGAGGTCGTGGTAGATCCCGGTGGGGTTCAGTCGGGGTTCGTCATTCGAGCTCCTAGTTAGGTATATTTTCTTCCCTTTTTATTAGTGTTGTAATTTTTATAATTTAATGAAGTATTAGTTATTTTAAAATTGTATTCTTATTTTTTAGTTTGTATGTTTATGTTTTAGATTAGTATTTAATATGTTTTAAATTTGTATTTTATATTAATATTTTATTTATGTTAGATTCGTTTTTATTTATGTGTTAGATTAATATTTATTTGTGTTTTAAATTAATATTTATGAATGTTAGCATTTTATTTATGTTAAATCTGTTTTTATAAGTAAGATTAATATTTATGTATGTTTTAGATTAGTATTTTATTTATGTTTGAAGACTATTAGTTCTATACATGAGGAACTCCCAGTCAGAAGAACCCATCCGTGGCACAGAAGGTTTTATGTAGGAAAAACCAGCCGTGTTGAAGGCAAAGAGTTCTATATAGGAAGGACTCCAAGCCTTACCGTCTCAGAGTGAAAAATTCTATATAGGAGAGACTCATAACTTGAGGCTTCACAGTGAAGGGTTCCATATAAGAAGAGCCTGTAGCTCCAAGATCGGAGGGGGAAGAAGTTATATAGGAAGAACTTACAAGCTTGAAGATTCAGCTAAGGAAGAGCGGAGAGTTCCAGAAGAACACGTGATTCTGAAGCCAAAGACGAGGAAGTAGGTCAAAAATGAGCGCTTTTGATCTTTGCTTTGTCCTCATTTCACAAGAGCAAGCAAAGAGGGGCAACTGTAATCACTCATTTTTTACCGGGTTTTAGTGTTATTAGTATTATTTTAATAATAATATTATTAATATAAAATTAATGAAAAATCAAAAAATAATAAAAAAATATATTATTAAAAAAAGAAAAAAAGGAAGAAAATACGTGGAGCATGTTGCTCCACGTCACCCTATTTACCCACCCCTTTGCCTATAAATACAAGGCATTGGGGGCAGCCAATTTGGAGGGAATTACACGCCAAATTGCCAAAAAATGGCGATGAAATTGGCTCCCCAATTGGGAGCTAGGTCAACCGCAAGGCTGGCCGGGTTGGGGGCAGTGCCCTCGGCCCCAGTTGGTTCGATCCAACATTCGATCGGGGTCCTATTTTAGGTCCGATCTAGTTAATATTTTTGGAGAGGTCGTGGTAGATCCCGGTGGGGTTCAGTCGGGGTTCGTCATTCGAGCTCCTAGTTAGGTATATTTTCTTCCCTTTTTATTAGTGTTGTAATTTTTATAATTTAATGAAGTATTAGTTATTTTAAAATTGTATTCTTATTTTTTAGTTTGTATGTTTATGTTTTAGATTAGTATTTAATATGTTTTAAATTTGTATTTTATATTAATATTTTATTTATGTTAGATTCGTTTTTATTTATGTGTTAGATTAATATTTATTTGTGTTTTAAATTAATATTTATGAATGTTAGCATTTTATTTATGTTAAATTTGTTTTTATAAGTAAGATTAATATTTATGTATGTTTTAGATTAGTATTTTATTTATGTTAGATTAACATTCTACTATGTTAATATTTATTTGTATTGTATTTATATTATTTGCCATGTTTTATATTTTGCTCACTAAGTTTGCATAATGAAATATATAATGTCAATGCGGTGCCCTTTTATCCGAGCGTAAACGGGGCCAGTATCAGGCGTAGTGATAGTGGTTGGGCTTTTACTCTCGGATAACGGGGCCTTTAAAATTTACCCGCACTTATAACCAAATTTTAAATTAATCGTCACTTTAATCTAGAAAGTTTAATATTAATAAAGCGGTAATTATTAAAGTACTAATTTTGGGCGGTGTGGGGGTGCTAATCCTTCCCCATCCGTAACCGACTCCCGAACCCAATAGTTTTCAAATCTCTGGTTTTATGGTGTCCAACCTACCTAAGTGGCCGGTGGCGACTCCAATTTCTAAATAAAACGCGGTTTTTAAAACCCCACGGAATAAACATTTTTTATATCCAAAAGACAACCAACACTTCGACACCATGGTTTTTTAGCGAGACGGACATCGCTACAGCATGTAAGCTGGTTTGGTTTGATGTTCAATAAGTCAATAGTCGATCTTCGTTCGTGCTGAGTAGCTGGGATCTAGCAGCGTCCCCATTTTTTTATACAATTTTGTTGTACAGTCACCAACCAAAACCAATTGTAAAGAAGGCAAATTGTATTGTACAATAGTTTTGAACTCACGATGTAAACGTTTGATACTAGTCATGTTACGATAAGTCGATCATTGAACATTTATGGAAAATTTAATATTATTATTTATTTAAAAAATGTTATGCCTAAAGGAAAAATTAGAAAATAGGTTCGCAAATACGGATGCGGGTTTGCAAAACTGTAAAGAAAAACTTAAACTGAAATAGTCAGGAAACCATGTTACATATGAGGTTTCACGTGATCAGTTTCATACAGTATTTGCAAACGTTCGATACTCATTGCATCAAATGGATATAGCAATTTCTGTGAGTTAAATGTCATTTAAAGTCAAAATGACAATGCATTAATCAAAAGGGGCCTACCCTTTGTCTTCTTCAACCTTCTAAAAACCAGGCTAAAGATCAACCTTAATCTCCTATCCCTAAGAAAACCAAGTCACTACAACAAAACCTATCAAAGTAAGAACCCAAGCAATCTTTTTCATTTCTTCTTCCCCTACTATTCACCGGGACTTTCCTTAAGAGTCCAAGAATAAGTACCTCAACATGCGAAATCATTGGTGGTTCAGACCATTGGAAAAAAGTACATGAGTTTCGAAATCTAGTCCCATGGTTAGAACACCCAAAAAATCTTTTTCCCTGATTGTTATCTAACCAAGATATCTTCAACATGGCTGGCTTTCCACAGCTGTAGGTGAGAATTTTGGTCACCTCAGAGACAGAGTCCATCTATCCACTTTTGTTTCTTCATTATGCTTCACGTACTTTGGTAGATAGAGTGACCTGCACTTTTTAGTTTATTTTGAAAGTAGCAATTAGGGTGGAGGTATTTCAAGGGTATTAGTTTAATAATATAACTGACAAGACTATATCAGGTTGGAATCAGAAATTAAAGATAGTTTTGAGATTGAATATTGCAGTTTAGATACTTGTAATTTCCAACTTAAACTGAAATCGTTAGGCAATAATGGTTCATTTGTGATTTCACATTATAAGTTTGAAACTTTATATAGAGACATTTGGTACTCGTCGAATTAGTGAGACACCACATTTTGCCAGTCATATATGTGACGTTTAATATTATAACTGAAAAGACATTTTCGGGCGGGAACGACACATTTAGCTTTGTATCGAAACTGTCAATGACTGTTTGGATACTTTTAAACCACAACATAAACTAAAATCATTATAAAAACATGTAATATTTTAGGTTTCCAATAATAAGTGCGAAACTTTATATATAAACGTTCGATATTTGTCGTATTAATAAAAAGCCACGTTTTGCCTTGCCTAAATGTGCCACGTTACATATTAAATACTGACCCTTCACGTGCTTAGGTGTAATAATTTTTCGTAACCAATAAGGGGTTGACATATGAACAACCACGACATTATAAAACTCTAATCTAGATGGGAAACTGGCCCGCTCTTCTCTATAAATACCCCAACAAAGTGTTGTAAATTTTTATTCTCATCTTTGTCTTATTTCTTCATCTACTTTGTCAGATCATCATGGATAAACGTGCATTTATTCGCAGGGAGTTTCGTCGTGTTGCGTTTGAGAATCTGCTAGTATCACCTTATCTGGTTTCTAGTAAACAAACCTTTATTCGTTGTCTTTTAGGAAACATTTAAATGTTTTAAGACAGTTTATAATTTTCATTATTTTTCTTTAGTTATGGCATATGTCGATGATTGTCCGTTTCGTTATCGACTTGAAATGGCTGCACCGGAGGGCAGCTCATTCAAAGGCCATAATTTTTAAGTTAGAATTTTCTTCCCACCCGATTACCCTATGAGACCTCCTAGGGTAATGAAATAAACCTCTAAAGATTGTTGTTTTACATTGCGAATATGTTTTACGCTGAAGCATTTCTAAGATAATGGTTATCTGTTTATGAAGTTTACTTTTCAATTTGATGCAGACGTCTTCTATCCCAACTTCACTGAATCTAGTGGCGTTAGGCTGGATATCCTTCATGAAATGTGGAGCCCTAGTATCAGAGTTGTAGATATTCTTGCGTGTATACTGGGTTTGTTGCATGTTCCAAACCAGACGACCCTCACCCGGATTGTGAGTGTGTTGCTCTGATTTACAGGAACAATCCCCAACACTTTGCGAGGCATGCGAGGAAACTTTTTTTGGGTTGAAATGCATTGGCCACATCTTTAGAAAAAAGGATCACTTTTGAATGTTTATGTATTGTTCCATTCATCTTGTATTATAAATTTTTTATATAATAAATTGAATCTTATGGTAAATTTTGGAAACAAACTACTCAAAATGTGCAACCGTGAATCTCATAATTGTCGTTAATAATATCAGTCCAAGACATAGCATACAAAAACTTTGTATAGTTGTTATATGACATTTATTAAAATTGCAACTACAAAGACAGTTTTGGCTGGCAACACCAAATTTAACTAGTGTCCAACCTATGGAAATGGGTTTCAAAAATTCTTCAGAGCAACGTATACTCAAATAATTTGGATAACATATAATATTTTAGGTTTCATGTGAAAAAGGTTGATACTCTTTATGTAAACGTTCTTTTCTCTTTATATTTTATAGCACTCACTTTCTGCCCGCATAAAGAAAAGGCAAAAATTTTAAAAACATCTTGTCGGCTAAATTACATAGTATAACATAATTGATGACCATCATGTGAAGATTTATAAAAGCTTATATTGATAGACAACCATGTCAAGAATCATATATACAAAGACAACCATGTCAATAATCACCGTACCAATCATGTGCACATTTTGCCTAATATCACATAAGTTTGGTAAGTATAATGATATGCATCTTGAAGCAATAATGTTAAATTAATATTTAAAGTCCAAGTTGGTAAAACGAACAAGGACATTATACTCAAATTTGCCTTAAAGTAATCAATACATGTAAAGGAAACACTCCCCTTTTAGCAGTAAACTTGAAATTTAAAAATCATACAAATGCCTAACTTTTGAAACTTGCACCAGCAATCGAATTAAATGACCAAAAAGTAAGATATCCCTAAATCATCATAAGTATAAATATTCAATATTTTCCAAGACCACATAGAAGACATGATTGTTGTAGCCTTCATCATCGGTTGCCTCTTCAAGCATGATACACGGATCCTCTATTTACATCCACTTTATGGAACAATTTTGCAATATATTTGTATTCGTCTATTTTCTTCATTATGGACACAACTGAGCTGCGTGTGTGGGCATCTAAACAACCTTCACAGATTTATAGATATTTAGAAAGACGGTTAATTCTACCCCCTGATCATCATCATCCGCAATGGTAGGGGCTTTGACTACCTGTTCATGCGGTGGTCTTCATCTAGCCTCCACGATTAAGGTGTAAAAATAAGCAACCTGCAACCTCCAAGAAAAAAGTTGAATAGTTTGCCGACACTTGAAAAAGATCACTCATTTCCAGGTATTGTGATTTTTTGTTCAACTTGAACAAAACCCGTAAGACACATCTCACAAATACTGTAAACCAACCAAAAGCATGTAGTGATCATACAAATGCAAGTTACACAACTACATATACAAATGTCTTTGTAAAAGAACTTTCCAGATACGTCGTTTGTTTCCATTAATAGCTACAAATGAATTTTTCTTCAGATTTGATAGCAATTGACAGCAGCTGAACAACTGTAATTGATAGCAATGGTAGAGGGTTTGTTTGCCGCTAGTATTTATAATAGAAAAAGATGGCCAGCGTGTATTATAGTATTTAATTGTAAAAATGATTTTGTATAAATTGTTTTAAACCGAAGAACTTATTGGACACATTTATTTTTTGGGTTGATTCAATGGGTTTCGAACTTTTCATCCAGATTCGTAACTTCTATTTCACACTTGTCAGAAAACTCTTGTACCCAATGCAACAACTGAAAAGAAAAATCAATGCTACTAGCGTAGCATAATGGGTTTCAGATATTCGAAACTGACAGAGAAAAGACGCATATATATTGGTAACATGCTCCTTTTGATTTGACAAATCAATGCGCCTCTTAAGAGTTTTACTTTAATATTAAAACTGATAAGACTATAATGGGAGGGAATCATAAATTCAATCAACTTTGGAAACTGTGTATTGAGGTTTAGATACTTGTTATTTCCAACATAAACTAAAATCATTATGCAAACTTGTTGCATTTGTGCTTTCACATTATAAGTTCGCTACTTTATAGACAAATGTGCGGTACTCGTCGAATTAATTAGAAGCCACTTGATTTGCAGTCATAAATGTGACGTTTAATATTATAACTGAAAAGATAGTTTCGGTGGGAACGACAAAGTTAGCTAGTTTTGAAACTCTGAAAGACAGGTTGGAAACTTGTAAACAATATTTTTAGATTTATACGATATTTTTTTGTATGTATAAATTTAGTTGGATAATTTATTTTTATCATTTTTACTACTTGTAGATTTATTTGTATGCGAGGAAAAAAATTGGGTTGAAATGCATTGGCGATATCTTCAGAAAAAAAGGGATCACTTTTGAGTGCTTATGTATTGTTCCATTCGTCTTGTATTATAAGTTTTCTATATAATGAGCGAAATGTTGTGGTAAAGTTCAGAAACAAGCAACTCAAAATGAGTAGCCGTGAAAGTCAGAATTGTCGTTAATAATTTCAGTCTAAGACATAACATACTGAAACTTTGTATACCTGTTATACAACATTTATTAAAACTACATCTGCAAAGACAGTTACAGCCGGTAACACCAAATTTAACTAGTGTCGAACCTATGAAAGTGGGTTTTGAAACTTCATAAGAGCAATGTATACTCAAATCATTTGGATAATTTTGATATTTTAGGTTTCATGTGAAAAGGTTGATACTCTATATGTAAACGCTCGAAACTTTGCATATTATATATAGAAGTCACTTTCTACGAGCGTAAAGAACAGGCACATGTAACCCCATTGACCCGGTCTAGTCGCAAGACTGAATCGAGTGAGTCACACGAGGAATGTCAAAGAAAACCCACGAAGGTTCACCTCAACAAGCGACCATTTTTTTCCTTTTTATCTTATCTAGATGCTTTTATTATTTCCTAAGGTGATCATACTATCAGCGGAAAAGGCATGACACAAACCGGGCATCAATTGGACATCTGATTAAGCCCAAACGAAGATTAGGGACCATTGTGCAAAAATAAACTTTTACAAGGGCCTTAACCAATTTAAGGTTACCAACCTTTAATTTGTTTTATTACATGCATATATGTCAACTTGTAACTTAACAAAACATCCCCAACTCATACGATTTGATCCACAATATTCAAGGACCAAAATGTAACAAAAACAAGCATTACATTGCCTCAAATAACGAACAAAACGGCCAGGTGTATCGGTACACCAAGTCCCATATCGGTACAATTCATCTCGTCAATTTCTCATATTTCCAGTGTTAAAACACCATACTGATACGCCCCCGCGTATTGAAACGCCGTCCCATTTTTGCCTTGTACTGTATCAATACGGCTCCAAGTATATCGGTACGACTGGGCTATTTTAGGCATACCGTATCGGTACGCAGACCTACGTATCGGTACACCTAGGCCTATAATGTCACAATTTTCTGGTTTTACAACTTAAAACACATCCACAACCAATCTAACATGTCTCTAACATAGGCCCCACATGGAAAACCTTCATTCCATAGGCATTGAACACCTAAACACTCATCAACATAATTTCAATCATTAAAGGGTAAACTATAGGCATGCTCCCTAGACAAACCAAACACTTCAAACCTTAAATGCAATCCAAACTAGAAACCAACTCTTAAAGGCCATTTACAAGTCTATATAGGCAACACAAACTTGTGCCACAACATGAAGTTTCATAAAACATACCCCCAAACCAAATAGGTACCCTCTCATTGCCAATTATTACAATCGAACTAGTTTACTCTATTATACTTATACGTGAATAAGCCATGTGTTTCCTGATGATAATTAAGGGGTTATAGGATTATAGCCTATAGCTTAATGTCACACGTAGTGTTGAGGAGATTAGGTTAGGGATGAAATTGAAGCACACATTATTTTTCATTTATATAATTACGTCTAATAAATTAAAGATGGTGTATAATATATAGATTTGAGTCTAGAAAATTATAATTCTATCCAAAATTGACCCATATTTATTTCTTACTTTTACTATAATTTTATCCCAACCCAATAATTATTGTATCGGACATCAAACAGTATTACTTATAAGTCCACATGGAAAAAATAATGAGATGGGTGATTTTTAATGGTTGGTCCGATGGATGACATGGCGGGAATGACCCATGATATAATTTCTCCCATAAAGAATTCAGAATCTACACCTCCACTTTCAATTGCAAACTAAATTGGGGCTTGATTCAATTAAATAAAAACCTAAAAGTTCATTTCATGCCATGACCGGACTTAAAGTTCAACTGAAACTGAATTAACCAGTTAATTACCTGATTCGTACATGGTTTGGTGTCAAAATAATATAAAAAATTGTTTTAGTGTAAAGAATAAAAGTGAGAAAGTGAAATTACTAGTCTGCTGGTTAGAAAATCTCCAACCTTCACCAACACTATAACACCATTTTAGTGTCAAAAATAATATAAAAAATTGTTAAAAGTGACAAAGTGAAATTAGTGTAAAGAGACAAACTCCAACCTTTGTACTAAAATAATGCAAACTAAGATATTTAATATTATTTTAGTGTAAAAAATAATACTATTTTGGTGTCAAAAATAATACTATTTTGGTGTCAAAAATAATATAAAAAATTTTAAAAAGTGAAATTAGTGTAAAGAGACTAACTCCAACCTTTGCACTAAAATGTTGCAAACTAAGATATTTAATATTATTTCAACATTATATTAAATCATTTCATCCATTTATTAATGTATACTTTCATTATAAATTTCAAAGCAATATGTTTTATCATGAGAAGTAACAAATAAAAAATATTTGTTAAAATTTAACTTAACAAAAATAAAAAATCTTACACATTAAAGAGAAAAAATACAACAAATATTAAAATATGACTATGATTATAAATATAAGAGAAAACCATAATTGATATAAAATTATAATAAAAAAATACTTCAACATAGACATTAAAACATTATACTTAAACATAGAACGTAAACAACAAATTACAACACCATAAGCCATTAAACAACATTCCTCAACAATCATATTATGCATGATAATACATGTAGTGTGTTTTATTAAAAAAATAATCTATGATGCAATCTATGTTGAAACTTATTAGACATTTAAAAAATAAGCCTTCAAGTAATGAGTTTTTTTGGATTCTTCATACAAATTAATTGAAAATAGGGTAAACCTTCTTGATGATATATATACGGGGAAAACAGTCAATTTCCAACGTATTTCAACTGTTTCGACAATGCGAATGTGCGATATGCATTGGCCTTCATCTTATGAGTTTGCAATCCATTGGTTGGAGACCATCTGGTATGATCAACCTTGGTCTCCTTATTGCGCAATCTTCTAGACTCCGGTTTGTATTGGTCGCCTCCCGATGTAGTTCAAAACAAAAACAAACAATAGTATTTGAAAAATCTAGAGACCAAGGTTTTTCAAATACTCTATCTATTGATGTTCATCCAAACAAATGGCTACTCATAGCCTTTTTTAGCGACCATGATAATTATCCTTAATTGGAAGGGCTTTATCAAGTTGGTGGGTTCAAATTGATTGGTCATTTAATTAATAAGGTTGATGATACATCGACCATAGATTAAACTGACATCATATAAGCCTGACTGCCGTGTTGATTTATGGTTTGAATCTCGTACTTCACCTTTATGCATGGTACAAGCAGCTAAGATATGATGTGATGATTTGTCAATTTTTATTTATCATTTACCTCGGAATGGTAAAGATTAATTCAAATACTCGGTCAACATCTTTTAAGCTCAGACTATTACGACACGAATATCGAAATTAATAAATACCTGTTTTTTATGATTTTAATTAATTAACATGCAATCAAAATGAAGGGTCTAATATATGACAATTAAAAATGGATGTCACAAAAAGGCTTAAAATTAAACACACAAAAGGCCCACCAAAGACCTAACCTAAAATGCCCAAATTATGAAAATTTAATTAATTAATAACTAGGTGAATCTAATATTAGCCCTAATTTAATTAAACCCTAAAAACTAGAAAACCTTAACAAGTTATGGATTATCTTGCACCATGATAATTAATTTGATCACTTTTAAAATAGTATTCCAATGAGACAAGAATACTATTTGTAAAACCTATGTTGATTTTGATATAACAAATATTTTTCAAGGACTTAATTGTAAAGCAAATAAATTTTTAAAGTGTCCAAAACTGACAAATATTTTAAAGCATATTTGATTTTAAGTCAGAAACTTAAAGCCCTAAATTTTTCTAAGTGTTTTAAAGGTCAAACTATAGAAATACGCCCAGGCATATCGATACACCTCCGAGCGTATCGATACAATTTTTAAAACATTGGCCACTGTAAGCATCAGTTTCGATACGGTTCCATCCGTATCGATATGGTCTTCATATGGGTTAAGTATTTTTCTCAGGCGTTTCGATACGGTTACATCCGTTTCGATACGACCTTCATACTGGTTTAAGATTTAAGCATAGCGTACCGATACGCCACTAAGCGTTTCGATACGCTTCAAAGATTTTCTCAAATATCAGCATTTAATGACTTAGTCGTTGGAGTAAGTTATTGGGAAAGACCGATTTTAAAATACCGTTGGACCCGTTTCGATACACCCTCAAGGCGTACCGATACAGGTTCGGACAGTAGCTCAAGTGAGCAAAATTGCATCGATATGACTTTTCCCGTATCGATACGCCTCTTTGTTTTACACTGAGACCGTACCAATACACTTCGTCACATATCGATACGCCCCTGCATAAATTGTACATAACGACTCTTTCTATTTGAGACATGTATCGATATGACTGTTCGTGTACCGATACGAGTGGTTGCAGAAGTATATTTATGGTGGGAAAAAGATAGCTCAACGTCTATATTTATGTTTCCAGCCACCACAACGATTAAAAATCAATGAGAATGTATAAATACAACCATCTGAAGCTACAACAACCAATCATTCAACTTCCAAGCACATTCAATCAAAATCCAAACCTTCTTGAGATAAAGAGTCAAATACTTGTAACCCCAATTGAGTGTATTTTCATTGTTCTATCTTTTTATCAATTTGGGGAGTGTGATATATTGTAATTGGTCAAAAATCCACCTATTTGAGAGGTTATTTATTGTTTCCCTATCTCTCTTTGTAAAGAGTGAAGTGGATCAATCTTTGGGTAGAAAGATTGATCGTATGTAACAATTTCCTCCTAAATCGAGAAAAGGGAAAGAATTCTGGTTAGTGAATTGTTGAAATCCTTAGTAGGGTGCTGGGTAGTGGATGTAGAGCTTGTTCAAAGCTTGAACCACTCTAAAATCCTTGTGTCTTCAATTTCCAATTTTAATTTTGCACCCTTCAATTTTTAAACTACCAATTCACCCCATATTGGTGATTTGCCATCATTTGATCAACTCAACAATTGGTATCAGAGCTACACTCACTAGAAGGATTAACACCCTCTTGAGGAGATCCTTGGAAGAGTTCGATCAACCAACATCAAGCAATGGCATCCATTTATGGGCCAAGCATGTACGAGTCACAATCGATCACCAAACCACCCTTCTTCAATGGAGATAACTATCCCTATTGGAAGAATAGGATGAGGCTCTTCATCAAGTCCAACGATTACTTACTTTGGGATGTGGTAGAAGATGGACCAACAATCCCTACAAAGAGAGATGGAGAAGGAATACTCATTCCAAAGGCAAAGGTGGAAATGGGTGAAGATGATAGAAAGAGATTGCAAGTCAATGACAAGGCCTTGCACATGCTATTTTGTTCTATTGGACCGGACATCTACTCAAAAGAATCCACTACCTCAAGCGCAAAAGAAGTACGGGGCACACTTGAGACAACCTATGAAGGGACAAGCGATGTCAAAGAGACGAAGATCGGGATTCTTAATCTTAGTTATGAGAATTTTAAGATGGAGGCCGATGAGAGCATAATAAAGATGTTCGACCACTTCTCCATCATCGTATATGGTCTCAAGGGCTTTGGTGAGATTATTTCTGAGGACAAGTTAGACCAGAAGCTCCTCTACTCTCTTCCGGAATCATGGGACAGCAAAAGAACACCAATCATCGAAGCTAGAGATTTGAAGACTCTCAAGCTTGACACTCTTGTTGGATCTCTCCTTACTTATGAGATCATGAAGCAAGGAAGAGAAGAACAGAAGAAGAAAGAAGAGAAAAAAGTGGAGAAGAAAGAGAGTGAAAAGAAGAAGCTTGAAATTTCTCTCGAAGCTTCCTTTGATGAGAGCGATTCAAGCGAGGAGGAAGACGAAGAGATGAGCATGCTAGCCAAGCGCTTCACTCAGTTCATGAAGTCCATCCGGGGTAGGAAATTCAACTGAAGGAGAGACTTGAAGAATAAAGACAAAGAAGAAGAGAATGACCAACTCATATGTTATGAGTACAAGAAGTCGGGGCACATCCGAACCGAGTATCTCTAACTCAAAAACAAGAGCTTCATGAAGAAGAAGAAGAAGAAGAAGCTCAAGGCCCAACTTGCCACTTGGAGTGATGAAGAATCATTCGTGGAGGAGGAGCAAGAGGTGGTCAATCTTTGCCTCATGGACTTTGAGGAAGACGAAATGGTAAAATTTAACTCATCATCTCTTAATCTTACTTATGATGAATTATATGATGCATATGATGAGTTGCAAGATGTTTACGATGAGTTAGTTGAAAAATTCAAAGAATCAATTTTGAAAAACAAGAAAACTACTTCCGATTTGAAAACTCAAAATGATTCTCTTTTAGAAACTAACTCGGAATTGGAAAAGAAAGTTTTATATTTGATAAATCTTTCAAATGAGCTTGAAAAGAAAAATCTTGATTTAGAAAAACTTCTTTCCGATTTCCAAGATTATCACATAAAGGAGGTGGATAATCTTAAAACTTCTCTTACTATTGGGAAAAGTGTTTTTGAAAAAGAAAGTTCTTCAAAAACCCAATATGTTAAGAGAAAGCCTTTTAACCCCAAACAAAGAAGCTTTCAAAAGCAATCTAGAACTAAAAGAGTTAGGAGTGTATGGGTTTCAAAGGAACTTGTTATTTCTAACAATATGAATGCTATTGCTTCTTGGATTTCTAAGGGAACCAAGCTTTTGGGAGCTAATACTCATGGACCCAAAATGTTTTGGGTACCAAAAGTCAAGAATTAGTTCTTTGTTTATAGGGGAGCATTGCTACAAGGCCAAAGCTTCAAGCAAAAACACATGGTACCTTGATATTGGATGCTCAAGACACATGACCAGTGACAAGAGTAGATTCATGGTGCTAAAGCCAAGGAGTGGTAGAGTGGTGACATTTGGTGACAACTCTAAAGGCCACATTGAGGGTATTGGTTCCATTGGTAATCTATCTTTTATACTCATTGAAGATGTTCTATATATCAATGGTCTAAAACATAACTTGTTGAGCATTAGTCAACTATGTGATAAGGGTTTTAATGTTCTATTTGATGTTAATGGGTGTAAAATCATGAACATTGAAACTAATAAGATAATGCTCATAGGTCATCGTATGGGTAATATCTACATGGTGCATCTAGATGACATCCATCCATCCAATGCATGATTTGTGGCACATAATGAACATGATACATGGTTATAGCATGGGAAACTAGGACATGCTAGCATTAGTGTTTTAGAGAAAATTGTTTCCCTAAATCTAGTAAGAGGTTTACCTAAGCTAAATTTTTCTAAAGATAAAATTTGTGATGCATGTGCTAAAGGTAAACAACAAAGAACCTCATTTAAATTCATTAATGATGTTTCTACTAATAAATGTTTACAATTGATCCATATGGATCTTTTTGGGCCAATTAGGACTATGAGCTTGGGTGGTAAGTCATATGCATATGTGTTAGTAGATGACTATTCTAGATACACTTGGGTTCTTTTCTTAATTACTAAGGATAATGCTTTAGAAAAATTCATCACGTTTTCAAAAATCACCCAAAATGATCTTGATCTTAAAATTTCACATGTTAGAAGTGATCACGGAACCGAATTTCAAAATATGGGTTTTGAAGATTTTTGTAATGAAAATTGTATTAGCCACAATTTTTTGGCTCCTCGTACTCCTCAACAAAATGGGGTAGTTGAGAGGAAAAATAGAACTTTAGAAGAAATGGCTAGGACCATGCTTTGTGAAAATAATTTACCTAAATATTTTTGGGCGGAAGCCACTAATACGACTTGCTATATAATTAATAGAGTAACGATTAGGCCTATTTTGAAGAAAACATATTATGAGATTTAAAATCCAAAAAGCCTAACTTTAGCTATTTCCATCCTTTTGGTTGTAAATGTTTTGTTTTAAATAATGGAAAAGATAATTTAGGTAAATTTGATACCAAAAGTGATGAAGCTATTTTTCTAGGTTACTCTTTAAACTTTAAAGCCTATCGGGTATTTAATAAAAAGAACTTTGGTTGTAGAAGAGTCTATACATGTTTTGAATGATAACCTCCTTCTAAGGAAGGATTCTTGTGATGATGATGATGTAGGGATCATTGAAGCCATTGATGGAGGACAAACATCAAAGGTGGATGAGATTCCAATAAAAGAGGAGGAACCACAATATCCACCTCTTGAAGCCTTGAAGGACATGGCTCTTGAGGAAAAGGATGTCACCTACCCAAGAAAGTTCAACTATGTCAAAGGTGGTGGAATTTTGGGTGATCCATCCAAAGGGGTAACCACTAGATCCTCTCTCAAACTTATGAATAATGTTGCATTTATTTCATGCATTGAGCCTAAGAATATCAAATAAGCATTAAAAGATGATTTTTGGATATTGGCCATGCATGAAGAACTTAATCAATTTGAGAGAAGTAAAGTATGGACATTAGTTGATAGGCCTAGTAATCAATCTACAATAGGAACTAAATGGGTCTTTAGAAACAAACTAGATGAGAGTGGTAACATAGTGAAAAACAAGGCTAGACTTGTTGCTCAAGGTTACACTCAAGAAGAGGGAATAGATTTCGATGAAACATATGCACCCATAGCTAGGATAGAAGCTATTAGGATACTTCTTGCATTTTCATGCTTTCATGATTTCAAGCTTTTTCAAATGGATGTAAAAAGTGCTTTTCTAAACGGTTTTATAAATGAATAAGTGTATGTAGAACAACCACCAGGTTTTAAAGATTCAAAATTTCCAAATCATGTTTTCAAACTCACCAAAGCTTTATATGGTTTAAAACAAGCTCCTAAAGCTTGGTATGAAAGGCTTTCAAACTTTTTATTTGAAAAATGTTTTGAAAAAGGCAAGGTGGATACTACACTTTTAATTAAAAGATATGGCAATGACATCTTAGTAGTTTAAATTTACGCTGATGATATTATTTTTGGTTCTACTAATGAGTTTTATTGCCAAGAATTTTCTAAGCTAATGCAAGGTGAATTTGAGATGAGTATGATGGGGGAGCTTTCATTTTTCTTAGGGCTCCAAATCAAGCAAAGAAAGGATGACACCTTCATCAATCAAGCCAAGTACATCAACGATATGCTCAAGAAGTTTGGTTTGGAGAATGTAAAGTCTCAAGCCACTCTAATGAGCTTATCTATTAAGCTTGACAAAGATGAAAGAGGTAAGTGTGTCGATTCTAAGCTTTATCGCTCAATGATTGGCTCTTTGTTTTACCTTACCGCAAGTAGACTCGATATCGTGTTTAGTGTTTACTTGTATACTAGGTTTCAAGCTAGCCCTAGAGAATCGCACCTAGTATCCATTAAGAGAATCTTTAGATACCTTAGAGATACACCTAGTTTAGGTCTTTAGTATCCTAGAGATTCCTTCTTTGATCTCCATGCCTTCTCGGATGCAGATTATGGGGGATGTAAGATAGATAGGAAAAGTACCTCTGGAACATGCCAATTCCTAGGTAGTATGCTCGTATATTGGTTCTCTAAGAAACAAAATAGCGTAGCCTTATCTACCACCGAAGCAGAGTACATATCCTTAGGGAGTTGTTGTGCTCAAGTCCTTTGGATGAAGCAACAACTCTTAGACTGTGATGTTGAAGTAGATATCATACCCCTTAATTGTGACAACACTAGTGCCATTTGTCTCACTAAGAATCCTATTCAACATTCTAAAACCAAACACATAGAAATAAGGCATCATTTCATTAGAGATCATGTCTTGAAAAATGATTTAGTTCTAGAGTATGTCGATACCTTGAACCAATTAGTGGATATATTTACCAAACCTTTAGATAAAGGATGATTTTGGACCCTTAGGAGAGAGTTAGGTTTAACAAGCCTTCCTTGACCCTTTAGAGTCCCAAAAGGCCAAAAATTTACTTGAATTGATTTGATTGCCATGTTTATGTATTTTTTTCCTCTTGATGCATCTATGCCTTTAGTTAGGGGGAGCTTGTCTCTATTCTTAACCTTCATGTTGTTCATACATCATACACATACATTTCGGTTCGAGTAAAATCGAACTTTTGAGCAACTTGTGGCCCAAAATGCTTTTTCTGGGTTATTCATATCAAAACAGATGAAGGTGTTTCGATACATCATTCTTAACTCAACCCAGATTGCATTCCTCAGCACAAGTGTATCGCTACGGGTCCAACCGTATCAATACGGGTTCAAGAACAAGTTTCGATACAGGTAAGTTCGTATCAAAATAGTCCATGTGTTTCAATACACCTATATCGATACACCATGTGGCGTATTGGTACGTTCAGGATCATATTCTTTAAATGAGCCTTTAATGAGTATCCAACTTTAAATAAAACTTTTAAACCCTTATTCATCCAAAACCCTAGCTCTTCAACTATAAATATCCATCAAATCCTATTGTTTTTCACACAAATTTTTGAGGGTTTTTTTCCAACAAACCAAGTCTAAGATCTCTCATCAAATTGGTGCATTATCATCCATCCATTCTTCCAATTTCCTCAAATCAAGGTATAAACTCTTTCTTTTTCTTTTATGTTTTCATTTAGATTTGTATACTGTTTTAACTATTTTTTGTACAAAAAGTATACGTATAGTATGGTTTTGAAGTCTTTGCAAAAATTCTTTCAAAATCTAAATTTTTTTATTTGAATATAAAAAATATATTGTATATTTTTAAATTTGTTTTTCAAGATTTTTTTTACCAGAATCTTTCTAAAATTATAGTATAGTTCTTCATTAATAACTTGAATTTTGGATTACATATTCGATTGAATTTGAAGATTTATGCATACATATGTTTTGTGCCTAAATTGTTTTTCAGATTCTCTATGACACCAAGAAAAAGAGCTAGAACAAACGAGGTTGGCGAGTCTTCCACCGAAGACAATTCAGCATGTCATAACCTCAGTATTATTTATCAAAAATGTTTTTTGACCCCGGCGACTTTAAACAACTTCAAGCAATATCAAAACTACAAAATCCGTCGTGAAAGAGTAACCTCTGTTCCTTTTTTAAACTTCGAACGCTTCAAATTCAAACATCTTCATCTCTTGCATCGTTGGAACTTTATTCTATTTTTAACTATTCCCAGGTTTTTGTACAATAATCTTGTTTTGATCTTCTTTGCCAATGCCCGGTGCATCCCCAATCAAGACCGTTTAAGGTTATTGCCATTGAGTCATTCTTAATGGGGAAGAAATTCCGTATTGATGTTCAAACTCTAGTCAATGTCTTTGGGTTCGAAGATGAGGGAATCGATGATGAAGACTCCTTGATACATGTTCTTGGCAGTTCTGTCACAGTTCTTGATGCTCATGATCGCTTCTTGCATCTCATGATCACTTGCTGGTTTCAGGCATCCGGTGGTAAGTTTTCCACTATCAGACAAGTGGATGGCTTTTGGATAAGATGCTTTCGTGATGAGAAGCAGCCCAACCTTGCTCAAATAATGTTCGCGGAGCTAGTTTACCTCATCCAACATTGAGACACCCCTTTAGTTTCATCCTTCACTTATGGGACAACTTTGAGTTACTTGTTTACTCAATTGGAGATCGGTTGCTCGCAAGACTTTCTCGAGCCTCTTACCGATCCCATTGATGAGTGTTCTCTTGTTCGTGCAAAGTTTCACTATTTCAGTGGTGAGTGGCTACGTCCCGTCGAGCTTCCGCATGATGCAATCCCTGGAGAACCGGAAGCTCCTCAACAAGCCGCCCCTCAAGCTTCGGTAGCTCCACTGGCTATGGGTGCTCTCATGGCTTATCTCAATGAGCAATTCACATCATTGAAGACAACCATGAATGAAGGGTTTGCAGCCATTGATACTCGGTTTACTTCCTTGGAGGATCGAGTTCAAGCCATTGAAAGCCAACAAAGTTCGATGGACATATCTCTTACAGCTTTTCATGGAGAATGGAGACAATCTCAAGCTACTAAAACCCATGACGAAGATGAAGATCAAGAGAACGAGGATGATGAGGATGCTCCATAGACATACATTGCATCTCATTTCATATCATTCTAGGATTTTTATTATGTGCACCTATGTTATTTTGAATTTAATCCTATACTTATGTTATTAGGACTTGAAGTTTGGATTCTTATTTATGTCTACTTTAACTTATTGCTTTAGTGCTTCATGAATATTATGGTTGATTTTGCTTTAATCTTGTTTATGCCTTTACTTTGTTATACATTGATTTTGATCTAACAAAAAGGGGGAGAATGTGTATAAGTAAAATTTTCAAACTATTTCAAAACCTAGCTTACTCTAAAGGGGAGTAATTTCAAAATACTTAAAAATTTGCTTTGGGTTTTATTATATCAAAAAGGGGAAGGTTATAAAACCTATGTTAATTTTGATATAACAAATATTTTTCAAGGACTTAATTGTAAAGCAAACAAATTTTTAAAGTGTCCCAAACTAACAAATATTTTAAAGCATATTTGATTCTAAGTCAAAAACTTAAAGCCCTAATTTTTTCTAAGTGTTTTAAAGGTCAAACTATAGAAATACGCCCAGACGTATTGATACGCCTCTGAGCGTATCGATACAAATTTTAAAACATTGGCCACTGTAAGCATCAGTTTCGATACGGTTCCATCCGTATCAATACGACCTTCATATGGGCTAAGTATTTTGCTCAGGCGTTTCGATACGGTTACATTCGTTTCAATACGGCCTTCATACTGGGATTAAGATTTAAGCATAGCGTACCGATACGCCACTAAGCGTTTCGATACGCCTCAAAGATTTTCTCAAATATCAACATTTAATGACTTAGTCGTTGGAGTCAGTTATTGGGAAAGACGAATTTTAAAATGCCGTTGGACCCGTTTCGATACACCCTCAAGGCGTACCGATACAGGTTCAGACAGTAGCTCAAGTGAACAAAATTGCATCAATACGGCTTTACTCGTATCGATACGCCCCTTTGTTTTACACTAAGACCGTACCGATAAACTTCCTCACATATCGATATGCCCCTGTATAAATTGTACCCAACGGCTCTTTCTATTTGAGACAGGTATCGATACGGCTGTTCGTGTACCGATACAAGTGTATTTTCATTGTTCTATCTTTTATCAATTTGGGGAGTGTGATATATTGTAATTGGGCAAAAATCCACCTATTTGAGAGGTTATTTATTGTTTGCTTATTTCTCTTTTTAAAGAGTGAAGTGGATCAATCTTTGGGTAGAAAGATTGATCGTTTGTAACGATTTCCTCCTAAATCGAGAAAAAGGGAAGAATTCTAGTTAGTGAATTGTTGAAATCCTCAATAGGGTGCTGGGGTAGTGGATGTAGAGCTTGTTCGAAGCTTGAACCATTCTAAAATCCTTGTGTCTTCAATTTCCAATTTTCTCTTTGCACCCTTCAATTTTTAAACTACCAATTCACCCCCTCTTGGTGATTTGCCATCATTTGATCAACTCAACACTATTTAAAATGAATCAAGTGAATTGATCATGTTTTTAAGTTAAAATGTACATCTAATATCAATTTCAATTTTATCCTAAAAGATAATTAAGTGGTGTTCAACTAGTTTAATGGATTTAACATTTATCCCAATAAGCTAAGGGTAAATTTAAATTCACTAAACTAATTCGAATCTTAGGTCTAACTACGGTTCAAAAGCTAACCTTAAAAGACTAATCTACTAAAGAAACCACCGATTAAACACTAAAGCATTATAAAAACTATATTATATATAACTAAAAGTTATATATTATATAAAAAACATATATTGTATATTATAAAAATATATATTATATATATTGTAAAAAAATATATATTATATAGGTTATAAGAGAAATCATATATTATACACATTGTAAAAAAACTTATATTATATATATTAAAAAACCTTATATCATATATATTATAAAAACTATACATTATATAAAAAACGTGTATTACATATTAAAAAAACTATACATTATACTTCATAAAAATTATATTATATATACTATATATTATGAAAAATGTACATTATAAAAAATTAAGCATATTATATAAACGTATATTATGAAAATATATATTATGTGTAATATAAGGTATATAATATGTATTTATATTTCGTAAAGAAAAATGTATATTATATATTTGAACTTTGTATCATGTTTATATATATACATATATATACCTATTTAAACTATATAATACATACATATATTATGCCCTATATTACATTAAAAAAGCTTCATAATGTATGTATATCATGGAAACCATATATCTCATTAGCATCAAAGTTGGGCTAATACAAAAATAATGGTGAAAAGAAGGTACCAAAGCCCACTGATCTAGGCTAACCAAAATTGATCTGAATTGGGTCAGGTCAACAACTGGGCTGAATCAAGCCCTCCTCTGTTAGACCAGGTTGGCACCCAGATATGGGCCGGGTCACCCGACCTATGCGGGTTGACAGATGATGGGGCTTATTTCCCCTTTATCCTTAAACCAACACTATCCCCCTCAATCAAAGGAAAAACTTTCTCCCTGAAAAACCCTAGCCGTCGTCACCTTACCAGCTCCCTACCGTCGCTCCAGCTGACCAAGACCACCGCTTCGAAGCTCTCGATCCCCTTTTCCTTCAATTCGAATGGATTTCTCATAAAACGGCCACAAATGCCTTAAAATTGGGCTGAACCCATGAGACCTTCGAGGTGTGATTCGTCGTCGTCCACCGTCGGATCATGGTGAATCCGAGATATATTACGTCCCACAGCAAGATGCTTCTACTCACTGTTGGGATTTGCCAATGAAGCTCCAGTCACCGAAACTCGTCACCACCAATGGTTTTGTTTATATATCCCCTGAATTCTATTGATTAAGAAAAAAAAGAAAAACTATCTAAAAAAATCTTATTGGTTGCTTCTTTCTTTTGTTTGTATCCATCTAAAATCTTTGATTTTATTGTTTGTATGTGAGGAGAGGTGTACTGGATGAAGGGACCATTCTCAGTATTTTTTGTCTAGTGGTAGAGGGGGTGTATGCAGTTGCCGATTGGGGACCAGCAAGTATGTTGTTGTGGCATGTGGAAGGTTATGGGAATTGGGAGGCCTTGGATGAGGCAATCCGGACCATCGAATCCCTTCACAGATCTGATGACAGGAACATGCAGCACAAGTTCAAAAATAGGGCAGCTAGGGCTTTCTTGATGAGATGGAATTTGGGTCGTTCGATCCTCCTTGATCTGATGGTCACCACTTGGCTGCACAAAAAGGAAAACAAGCCAACAAATTTTTAGATTAGGGTTTAGGTTAATCAACTTGGGCTCAAATTGGGCTGAATATGTATATATGTAGTATTTTTTTATTTTTTCAAATGTAATGGACTATATATGTATTAATAGACTTTGGGCTTTTATTTAATCTAATTGGGTTTTAATTAGTGTATATTCATTTTGTTTTTTTATTTAATTTAACACAATGATAATAAAAAAAGACAAATAAGCAATAAAAACAACAAAATAAAAGATGGGTTATCAACCCGGACAAAAATTAGTGATTACAATTGCCCCTATTTGCTTATCCTTGTGGAACAAGAATAAAGAAAAGGCCATAAGCACTAATTTTGTCCCACTTCCCTGCTTGAAGATTCCGAGCTGGGAGTTCCTCCTATATAGAACTTTTCACCCTTCATCTCCCTAAAACCTGGGGCCATGAGTATATGCCCCCTTTTACCCCGAAGTCCTTGAGCTATGAGTATCTGCCTCCTTTGATTTAAAATCCTTGAGCTACAGGTATTTGCCCCTTTCGCTCTGAAAACCTCGAGCTATGAGTATCTGTCTCATTTGCTCTGAAATCCTTGAGCTAAGAGTATCTGCCTCCTTCGCTCTAAAATCCTGATACTGTGAGTTTGAAATCCTTCGCCTAAAATCCTTGAGCTCTGAGTGTCTGCCTCATTCGTTTTAAAATCTTGATGTGACGAGTCTAAAATCCTTCGCCTGAAATCCTTGAGCTATGGGTATCTGCATCTTTCACTTTGAAATCCTGAATCTTTTGCTTTAAATCTCATTTTTAAGTTTTCGCTCTAAAAGTTAATGGACTGTTTTGTATGCTTATATGTGAAAACTGTATGATAAATGTTGTGTTGCATTGCTATGAAGTTTAGTGGACTGTTTTGAATAATCAAAATAGTAGAAATGCTTTAAGAATGGGTATAGGGGCTGATTTAGAAGTTATGGACTGATCTGCATTAAAATAGATGTTTGTTGGACTGGTTTTGTTGTGTATTTGTGTATACATATAATTGAGATTGTTTTAATAATTTGTTAATTGGATTGGGGTACATGTCATGATAAGGAAGAGTAGGAGATTGAGTTAGTGAAAGCTAAGGAAATTGTGGATTCAGGTATCCCATAACTTCAGGATAAGAGGTGAGTGTAGTTGTATTTATTTTGGGTGATACAGTGTCATCTTGATCCTTGTTTCATTTATGTGTTAAGTATAACCATGAGCATAAGCATAAGGGTCACATAGAGCACAATGTGAGAATGCATTCATAGCATGGCATCTTTGATAAATCGTTTGGTTATGTTACATCACATATGCACCTTGTTCCTTGCTATGCTATGTTTGTAATGGATGATTATGTATAGTTTACCATAAAGCATGAAGCTAACTACTAACCAATAAGTCCATAAAATTCTAATAAAGGAATGGAATACCAAAGTCGTAAGTTCATGAATTCTAAAGCCTTAAAAAGCTAGAAGCTCAACTTGTAATAAGATACTAAAAAGAAGAAATGAATAAGTTTACTTGTGACATAAGAAATCTCTTCTAACTTTAAAACATAAGATATCTAAGTTTCCTATTCAATGGAAGCCCTTGTACACTTTGGCATAATACATGGTATACTTTGGGATTACGGTCCATGAGCTATGGCTCGGGTGACGACCCATTATATGTTATATAGTGGCGACAATAGGAGGTAACAGGGGACATGTAAGGAGATTGGAGACAGTTTGGTTGGATAGTGAGAAGTTAGGATTGTTATGTTCAGTCACTAGCCATTTCTATGTGCTTTGTGCTATGTGTAATATGGACTTATACGGTCAAACACGGACCAATGATATTCATGACCAAATGTGATCCAAGGCAAACTTTCTAAAAGACATGAACATTGTGAGAAATCAAATAAGAAGTCAAAGAATTTTGAAAGTACTCCGATAAACTTTGATAAGGCTCTTGGCGAGCATGACACTTTGATAAGGCTCTTGGCGAGCATGACACTTTGATAAGGCTCTTGGTGAGCATGACACTTTGATAAGGCTCTTAGTGAGCATGACAAGTTTTGTGATTCATAAGTCTTGAATAAGCTTCTGAATTAAGCCTTTTAAAAATAAGACATTGTACTTTAAGTCTAACCTAAATGCTTATAAAATCTTGGTTGATCATTTTTGGTTCTTTATTAATTATTACTTTGTCCTATCATGGTTACTACCTCACTTAGGCTATATAAGCCTAATGCATTCATTGTCATGCATTTCAGGATTTGTGAAGCTTTGCATTTTGATCGTGTTCGAAGGTTGCAAGTTACTATTCCAAAGTTGTTGTACATCATATTATGATTTGTGGCCTATGAACTCCTGGTTGATGGCATATATGTATTAAATCGTACATGATGCAATTTGAATGTCCTTTTTGGTTATGTATGTGTATTTAAGTCCATGAGTAATTCATGCTTTTGTAAACAATCTATTATGTCCTTTGGGAGCTTGTTTGATGGGCATGTGGCCTTATATTTATGGTATTCGAATGCTTGCTTGTGACTTAAGCTTGATAGCATGTTGGAAATATGATTAGATTTTGTTATATGCATGTTTATTAAACTATAGTGTCTCGAATAATGGCATGTCAATCTTGTGAATTGTATAATTTACATGTTTGGGATATGGTGATTCAATTTCGTAGTCATAAGAATGCTAAAAGTAGGTTCAAATGGATTGAATGAGACTAAATTGAATGAGACTAACTCACATGAATATGCTAATGAGATAAAAAGCATGAAATTTAAGTATAGGCTTAATTGCGTATTTGATCTTGGTATGATCAATCAAATGCTTGTTAGAATACTTATAAATGTTCCCTTGCAATGATTTGTATAACAAATAAGATGTATCAAATAAATATTCTTGAATATCCTTTGGAAGAATATGTATGCTTTGTGATATTTAGGTATGTGTGATCGATTGTTTATCTATATACATAAGCTTGGATGAAACATATTCATATACACATATAGATGTTTGGTTCGAATGGCTGTTGTCTTAATCGGCTAATAATCCATGTTATGATGAGCTAAATTGATGCCTTATTTAAACAATAATCCATGTTATGATATGTTAAGTTAGATGATTTGTGTGTCTAGTATTTCATGTATTGGTACTCTATGATAAAAAGGAACCAAGAAAGTTTATAGATTAAATTAATAAATTATAGTAAAGTCTTGCATATCAAGTAATGTCTTTCTATTGATTAATAAGTACCCAATTGATTGAATAAATATGATTGATCATAAGCCAAAGTATAGTATATATATATATATAGAATAAATTCGAACACTTTTATGCATACATGAAAATGCTCTGTTGGGTACTCATGTATATATATATATATATGCTTTGAGTGAGTAATCATGTATATGTATATGTACTTGTTTCGTTTACTCATGTAACAATATATTCACTTGTTTGAGTGGTCTTGATCCCTATTGATTTTAGATAATTCATACTTGAGTTACAAGAAATTTGTTGAAACATTATTCTACCCCTCTTGTTTGAACCCTTAGGGGTAGCTAGTTCTAAATTTACTTTAATATGTATGAATGATTCTAGTATGGTCTTAAAGGTGGTAATAAATTTAAGTGTACCCGGAATTTTACAAGAGTTTTGGAGTGTATGTTTTGAATCAAATTATGTTTAAAAGCTAAGTTTAAGTTATTATGGAAACAATGACCTTGATACAATAAAATGTATGAATGACCTTTATCCTTTTGATCTTTGATGTAATACTTTTGTGGTAATGAAGACTATAATGAAAGAAAAAATTTGTTAGCCAGTTCTAAAGCTTGACCAAATTCTATAATTTGGCCACATAAATTCTGGTTTAAGTTCTCAGTAATATCTTCAATTCCTGTTTTCTCCTGAACTAGGTTGAGGGTGTTACAGTTCAGGATAAATAAACACAAAAGCGTTTAAGTTTAATACAAATTTCGGTTCCTATGCTCAGTTTTAGAATTTGATAACCGGTTTAGGAACTGCTTACTCAATTCAATTATCTGCAAAGTGTTCTGCCCAATACAATAATTGAAAAGACGTATTTGTTGACGACGTTTTGGAACGGGTTACGAAGATTCAAAACTAACATTGAAAAACTTTTATATTGGGAACCACAACTTTTAAATAGTGCCAAACCTAGGAAATTGCGTTTCCCTACCTATATAGCAAACATTGGAGATACTCATCATTTTATTATACTCTATTTAAACCCCAAATATTCCTTCAGCACACGTTATGCTTGTTAATTCTCACAGACATTAGCATTCTTAAAATATTATTTAGTTCCTAAGATTTAATTTTCACCCTATTACTTTCAATATAGTGCTATTTTTGTTCATACAAATTCTTAAGATTTAAATTTTACCCTAAATCGTACACAAGAAAAACAATTTATACAAACCCTATAATTATAGTTAGTGGTTTACAAGATTAATTTCTATGTTTAAGGTTTTTTGTTTAGCTTACTGTATGCGATTAAACTATACAATCTATATAGACCCTATAATTATAACCTAAACTGGGACTCAATTGAATTAAATGATATAATTACTCCAAACCCTATAATTTTTGTACTTTAGTGTTCACCACATTAATTTTTATTTCAAACTATAGTAATTTACCCCAAAACCCTATAATTTTTGTAATTTTGGTTCAAACAATTTAAATTATAATTTAAGCTAAGAACTCAAAGGAATCTTACTTATAATAGACCAGTCTCTTATTTACTGGGAAATCGTCTTTCGAAATTATTTTAATTAACCGCCACTTTCAAATTTTGTATTTAACACGCCAAATTAAATTCCTACCCATTCTTGCAGTGACGGTAGGTGATAATATTGGGTTTTCGGGTAAGGAACAAAATTTTAAATCCTATCCAACCATTGAAAATTGGGTTTCAATACTAGCCATTCACACCTTAAACTAAAATCGCTAGTACAACATGTAATATTTCAGGTTTCCCGTGATAAGCTCCAAACTGTATGTGCAAACATTCCGCACTCGTCACATTACAGAGAACACACTTTTTGCAACCAGTTATATTGCACATCTCTTTTGATGTTTACTATTTTATTGTCTTATATATGCAAAGACAACCATGTCAAGAAGCATACAGATCATGTAAAAAATTGGTCCACTATCTCACCTTTTTTAAGATTAATTATATCATTAATGAACATAAAGTAAATCATGCAATGTACAAGGTCCAATTTGTAAGCCTATAACAAATTGTAATATGCACGCTACATCGTCGTCATGCTCAATTCACCATTTGTTTTCATTACCTTACTTATACATTTTTTAATTACTTGATAACATAGTTTACTCTTTATAGAACCAAATCAAACCAATTATCGATTATTATACAGATCATCACAACATATATACTACTTACAGATTCTTCTAATCAAAACATTCATAACCAAAGATAGGGATTGAATCGAGACAAGATGAGCATATCAAAGTAATTATAAGTCAAAATATGAATTAGGGTATCAAACTTGAATGTCCATAGTCCGGTAAAAGAAGAATTAAGGACCAGCTCTAAATGTAAGAACAATTAGTAACATTATTGATTTGACTTTTTCAGTTTCGACCCAACCACGCTAGGTTTTGAATCTAAATGTCTAAATGTTCCATAGCGATCGTCACAGTTTTATTAAATAATTTAAGTTGCGCTTTTGCTAAGTTCCAGTAAAATTTTACCAGTATCGACATTCATAATCTGAGTTCCAATTTAATTAGTGTTATAGTATATGCAAACACTATCTCCAATAAACATTATATCTCTACACTAAAATGCATACATAATTATCTTTCAACATATAATTAAATGTCGTTCAAAAGCTCAAAAAATGATATTCTTCTTCCACGGTTTGAGTGGATTATTTGAAGCTCCACAGTTACTCATCCATACTTCCTCCTACTCCTAATAAGCCCAAAAAATTATTTTACACGTTATAATTGACCGATGAATAAATGCAAACATGTAATTTAATAAAATATGGACTACCGTTTTCATCGACCGGATGCATGTTATCCGTCACAGCATCTAAAAATTCCAAGTTCGGAGCATAAAAATCATCATTACATGCGGATGATGGTGTTGCCAATCCTAAGTTCAAATCAGGACATGTCACTTTATTGTGCCATTTTGATTTGCAAATTGAACAATGGCGCCTACTTCTGCTTCCAACTTTTTTCGACCTTATATCTGGACTTTTGCCTTTCTTCCTTGACGGGTCCTGAACTCTTTTGAACGGTGTGGTTTGATCATGAGAATCATTCAACATAGAAGATTCCTCAATTTCAGTCACCATTCTATGAATCACATCTTTTGTTCACCGATAGCTCTCATCTTTCGAACACCAATCCTAACTTTAAATCAGGACATGTCACTTTATTGTAACATTCTAATTTGCAAATTGAACAATGGCGCCTACTCTTACTTCCAACTTTTTTCGACCTTGTATCTGGACTTTTTCCTTCCTTGATGGGTCTCGAACTCTTTTGAGCGGTATGGTTTGATCATGAGAATCATTCAACATAGAAGATAACTCGATTTCGGTCACCAGTCTATGAATCTCATCTTTCGTTCTTCGGTAGCTCTTTTCCGTATTTGCTGGAAGATGGAAAAGTTTATTTGCAAGCGATGAGAAGAGAATTGAGCCATGCGTTTCGCTTCAGTAGGAACATTGAAGTCAACAAATGATGGGGCAACAACCTTCGCATTCTTTGTCCATCGATTTAGAATCAATGAATTTGAGATATGTGTTCTATCCATGATCTTAAGCACGTGTAGTTGATGTCTACATAGAAACCCGAATGTCTCAAATTTACGCTAACAACATGTTAGGGTTTCCGTGATAACATCAAATTGTAATTCATATTTCTTGCCCGGTTTTCTATATTTTGTCAGATAAATACGGCTATCACCATTGACGTCGTCTTCATGCCATGATACTCTATACAATGTCTCACGCATATGTTCCTCTTGAAATGTCTTATGTGATTTTCTTGTATACACTTTAGCTGTATGGCTTCTAGCTCTTTCAATTGTGACAACAACATCAGCTTACTCTGTGTACAAGAAAAATCTAATTTCAACTCTTCTAGGCAGATTTGACCTATGGCATCTTCAATTGCACGAATAAACTCTAAACATGTCTTCTTGCACTTAAGAAAAATAGCCAGAGACACATTCATCGATTCACACCTTAGGGTTGATTGTATTTTCGCAAAAAAATAACCTCTCATATACGCTTGTACCCATAAGTATCGGGTGTTGCTCTTCTCCAACACCCACTGATGCTTTTCCAAATTAAACTTCTCAATAGTTGTCTCCCATTGTTCATCAAATTCCTCAGGTGTCCACCAAGCATGAATGCATCTGCTAAATTCTTGTGTAAAATTTCGATCCCCAATATTTGCTTGTGCATTGTGAGCTAGATGCCAATAAAATATTAGATGTTTAGCATCAGGAAAAACATTTTTGATCGCCCTCTGCATTACCCTATCTCCATCTGTAACAACTAAAAGTGGAGACTTCTTCACCATAGCTTCCGTAAAAGTATTTAAGACCCACTCAAATGTATCTGTGGTCTCGTCCGCAAGGACAACAACATCAAACACAATTGTTTGATGGTGGTGATTTAAACCAACGATGGGCATAAGAGGTTGACCGTATGCATTACCCTTTGTAGGTGGTGTCGAATGCAATAACATCACCGAATATGGCGTAGTCACCTCTAGAAGTTGAATAACCCAAAATAGATTATGCTAATGATTCGAATCATCGATCGATATTTCATGAATAAACCGGGATATAAATTTTTCTTCACGTCGAAGTAACCTAGTACGACATTTACATCCCCATCAATAACTTCATTAGCTTTTATTTTGTCGAGGGAATTGTATAGGTCTTTCTTAGTAAAACTAGTAGTTTGATAACCACTAAACTGTTGCATGAAGAATTTCATAATTTTTGATGTTCCGAAATTGACATTTTGCAAGGCTGAAGCCTTTACAATATCGACCTCCGTCATAGATCGATGCGAACGAAGGAAGGGTGCCATGGATGGTGGAAAACGTTCATGGTTATGTTCATTATCAAACAATGTTATTACCCATCTATCCGGAGCTTTTGCATGGACCACTACTCTAGCCTTACAACTGCTCTTTGTCTGTGCACGTGGAGCACGTGAATGCTTCGCCTCGTCTCCTTTTGATTTCCTTTGCCCTTGTTTTGAACAAAGAAACTCTTGCTGGTATTTATTTGCATTTCTAACCCGAGTTGTTATGCGACATACACTAAATCCATTTTGATTTGCGTATTCCTCATAAAATTCCCATGCTTCTTCTAGTGACGCAAAAGCCATGCCAACGATTTTATTCGAACTCTCCATAGTATCTCCTCCAACTTTAACATCACCTACTATACTTAAAACTTCCATGATGAGTATACTACGTCGCCTGCGTAAATGAATATGAAATAACTGAAACATTGCATGGAATCTATATGTCTAAAAGTACTAAAATGCTTCTTATGAACTTGCTTAGCTTCTTAAGATCGTCGTTGCTGCTGGAAACAAGGTTTATGAGCTTCAAGATAAACAACTTCTTCAATAGGAAGGGGATTAAGAGGACACAGACGTGTTTTGAAGTTGGTAGTACCTGCCCTGGGATGGTAGTTGCAACATTTATTCTAACTTTTACTCAACATTTTTGTTGGAGAAAATAAATTTGACCATTTTGCATAAACTTTTTCCAAAAGTTTCGAAATTTTAAGTGTAAGTTCTGACACTAACTATCTGTCTTATGTTGAAGTGATTGCAATCACGTCTTAGAACTAATATTTAAGTTTCGATACTTAAAAAATATATAAACTTTGAATTTTAAGAATTTCAGTTTTCAACTTTAAAGATATTACTTTTTCGATTACCGTTCCCGCTTCTGTTTCCATTACACGTAGCGAAACCTAGGATCCAATTCTGCTACTTAACGTGGAGTACATATATCAAAGTGGAATGTCACAACCAAAAATTAATGTCCTATTTCTTCTCTCACTCAGTTATTCCATCTGATTCCTCCATTCCTTCCATTAACTTTATCCTTTCACCAATCAAACCTTCAATACACCATCTCCTCAACCAATTCAGTTTAATTTTAATCTGCAGGCATCGAACTGGAAATGCTAGTTTTCTTAAATAGACATCTTAGTTCAGTTAAAATGAACGGAAGAAGAGTATGTTTCTGTACTGTTGTAGTCTATAGATATATCAGATATGACATTCAATTCCTCAATTATTTGTTCTTTCTCATGTCATCTCCTAGAATTACGTACACAAACAGTGTCTCCATCTGCGAAAGGAGGAGAACCTCCTGGGATTCTTGATGAACTATCACCTTCATCAAATTTTACATACAGCTCGATGTTGGTACCCCTACACGGTTTTATCTCCTAAACATCTTGCGAAGGTTGCTTGCATTACATATCTATAGCATGTAAAGAGTTTCAGGGCCGGCCTCATCGACGGGGATTCTAGATTCTAATGAAGACAATTTCTTCCTTGTTGATCTGCTAACCTCCATGGAAATCAACTCAAAAAAATCATCATTCTTGATGTTGTTGTTGAATGAAGTGTTGAGGTATGTTCCTAAGCAGAAAGCTGCAGAAAATCTTGCCATAATAATTTTTAATAAAGAATTACTACACAAGGTAGTGTAGGAATATTTATAGAAGATTTGTAAGGGTAGAATTAGAGTTTCACACCTAAAATGTTATCGATAATCAGTTTGTGGTTCGACATCTAAAATGTTATCAATATTTAGTTTGAGGTTTGGCACCTAAAATGTTACTGGTAATTAGTTTGGGGTTTGGATCCTAAAATGTTACTATTATTTAGTTTGAGGTTCGGCACCTAAAATGTTACCGGTATTTAGTTTGAGGTCCGGCACCTAAAATGTTACCGGTATTCAATTTGAGGTTCAACACCTAAAATGTTACCGTAATTAGTTTGGGGTTCAGATTGTAAAATGTTAATGAAATTTAGTTTGGGGTTCGGCACTTAAAATGTTACCCAAAACAAGTTTTAGCTTGGACACCTAAAATGTTATCGAAAAATTAATTTGGGGTTCGACACTTAAAATGTTACAGGCAATGAGTTAGGGGTTTGTGACCTATAATATGAATGAAAATTAATTTTGTGTTTTAAATCTAAAATGTTGGCAGAAATCAGTTTAGCATTCGGACCCTAAAACGTTAATGAAATTTAGTTTCGGGATCAACACCTAAAATGATACCTAGGTTTCAGTTTGACTCTAAAATGTTAATGAAATTTAGTTTCGTGATCGGCACCTAAAATGTTACCTATATTTAATTTGGCGTTGGAGAACCTAAATTATTGTCGAGATATTAAACTTTTTAAGTTGAGTAAAACATTTCATTCACCACCTAAATGTTACCAAAAAAGAGTTTCACTGGTTAGGGAACCTAAAACATTACGAGCATATTCCACTTTCTAAGTTTAAGAGAAACGATTAACTCGGCACCTAAATGTTAGAAAAACCCAATTTAAGGGTAAAATATTGTATTAGCCAATTGAAAATCTAAACCAAAACCTGTTTGAATTGGCTGGTAACATGTAACTGGGAAAATAGGTGCCACCATATAGTAGCCTCATTTTAACTTGCCGCATAACAGACCTACCCTTGTAGTCTTGTTCTGCACTATGTCCAATATTGTCGACATCACAATGTGTTATAAAATAACAACTCAAAACATATTTTAAATGTAATTAATAATAAAATAAAAATAAAACAATTCATTTTTAATATTATATAATTCAAAATTTTAAAAAAACAAAACATTAATGAAAGAATTTAGTAATTTATTAAAAAGATTTGGATAAAATATCTATAAATGCATGCTAAGAAATAACCCAAAAACACAATAATAATTCCAAGTCTGAAAATACATCAACTTCCAAAAACAATATTAATAGCGAAAATAATATGAAAACTATAATATGTCCATACTAAAAGACAGTAAAGTGGAAAACACAAGAGATCCTTTGAGTACTATACTGCCTAACGTCCAAGTCAATATGCAAGAGAAACTAAAGGGGCATAAGTTAAAGAGCTCATTGTGTCTCTAAAGTGCAAGAAAAACCACAATCTCAAAACACAATAATTTTTATAGAAATTTTAAAATCTCTGATGATACTTCACAACACAAATGTTTTAATTTTATAAGGCAATGCAATTATCATAACTACACCACACGAATTTTAGAGGAAGGTACCCTAAAACCCCTCATTATACCACACCAGTTGCTAGTGGCCAACCAATTAAGGATGAAACCACAATTTCCATAATGCAATCTCCCCCATGCACACTGTAGCGACCTTTTTTGGAAATTTGTTTGAAATTCGGGTTCGTCCGGTTCCTACGGGTTATTCCCAAACCATTTTATGAAATTAGGTTTAAATGGGAATTATTTTTTTGAAAATTCTTTTTTCTTTTGAAAATCATAAAAACCTGGAAAATCGATTTTATTTGAAAATAAAACTTGGAGTCGCCACCGGCCACTTGGATAAGGTAGGTCGGACACCAGAAAACCAGAGATTCAAATTAAAAGGGTTCGGGAGTTGGTTATGCGTAGGGAAGGATTAGCACCCCCATAACGCCCGAAAATCGGTACCAAAATATTTTTTGCTTTCAAAAGGATGAAAATTGTTGAAATTTAAATTGAATTTAATTTGGCGTTCTGAATTGAAAATTAACTTTAATCGGATGATCTTTATCAAATTGGTGAGTTCAAATTAATTGGACATTTAATTAATAAGGATGACGATACCTCAGACCATAGATTAAACCGACATTGAATAAGGCCGACTACCGTGTTAATTTATGGTTCGAATCACGTATGTCACCTTTATGCATGATGCAAGAGTTTAGGTATGATGTTATGATATTGTCAATTTTAATTTTAACCTGGGTCGGTAAGGATTAATCCAAATATTCGGTCAACATCCATTGAGATAAGACTGTTACGACATGAATATCGGGATTAATAAATACCTTCTTTTTTATGATTTAGATTGATTAACATGTAATTAAAACATTAAAAGTCATGTGAATGACAATTAAGAGATGACAATCAAGGGCACAAATATAAACACACAAAAGGAAGCCCGCCCAAACTCCTAACCTTAAAAGCCCAAGCTGTGGAAAGCCCAAGTAGTGATCTAATTATTAGCTAAACCACTCTAATATTTAATCCTAAGTTAATTTGGCCTAAGAGACTAAAACCCTAACAAATTATGATAATTAACTTGAAATTTGATGTCAATCTAAATTTTGAAAATAATTTTATCCTAGAAGTAATTAAGAAATCTTCAATTAGTTTAATAAATTTAACATTTATCTCAATGAAGCAAAGACAAATTTAAATTCACTAAATTAAACTGAACCCTAGGTCTAACTATGGCTCTAAAAAACTAAACCTAAATTAATCTAATTAATTTAGATATCGCGCCCAAATGAGGTGAGCACGCGATTTTAAAAAAACTAAAGGCCCAAACTTATAATCTAAAACTCTAGCAAGCCTATAGCCCACTTAAACTAAACAAACCTTAAGGCCCAAACTTCTAAAACTAGGCCCAATACTAGAACCCAAAACTAAAGGCCCAAAACTACTAACTAAGCCTACACAAAAAAAAAAACTTAGCCAAGCCCATAAAAACATGAACACCTATTATGTTAAGAATATATATTATATAGATTTAAAAACCAAATTAAGTATATTAAAAGAAAATATGTATATTATATCCTTTATAGAATTAAATATATATTGTATATTTGAAAAACTATATTATATATTTTATAAAAACTATATAGTATATATTTTATTGGAAAAAACTATATATTATATATCTTATAAAAAACTATATGTTATACCATTTATTTAAAAAACTATATATATATATATATAACTATACTTTGTACATAAAACTATACATTACATTAAACCCATGTTTTATATATACAACTATAAATATATACCACATAACACAAATAAAGCACAAAATACCTACATATCACACATTTATCATACATGGCAAAAATAAAATACTGAACTTAAAGAAATTTATATACTGAACTGAAACTGAAATATGCATGATTAAAAATGGTTCAAATACTAGAAATAGACTCAATTGAACAGATAAAAAAACCTTGAAGACCTAATTGAAAGAAGAAAAAAGGACCATATTATAAGGCGTTTCAAACTTAGGAGGACCAGGGACGGGGTTTCAAAACAGATCCGAAAACCTTTTTTCAAAATCGAGCCCCTCTTCCATTGAATCCCCAAAACAGACACAGAAATCCCCTTTTTGATCCTTACAATAGCTCACCCTTCCGTATTCTCGGAGGAAAACAGAGCGGGCTTGTCGCCGGAAGGGAGCGAATGGCAAAGGGAAGTCAAAACGGAGAAGGTAAAAAACTGAAAACCTTCACCCTATTTTTATGTATTTTATGCTCCGAAAACAACAATAGAGATGAATGTACCTTAGAAAATGCTCTGTTTCTCTTTGTATTGATCTCAACATCCCCGTCTCTCAAACTAGGGTTTACAAATGTTGTTGGCTTTTCTTATGTAGCCGAATTACATGTATTTAGAATTACATGAAAATCCTCTTATTGGTTGCTGCTAATTCTGATATTTGTTGTGCGTTTCTGAAATCTCTGAAAATTGTTGGGGATGCATCTGACACCCTTTGTATTTTGTTTTTCTTTCATGTGTCACCATTGCTGGAGGAGGGGACCAGAGAGCACGACTTGGGGAGCAAGCCTTTGACGTGGCCGTCGTCATGGCGGATTAGTGGTGAAATGTCATCGGGTCATTGGACCATTCGACCGACGTGGAGGCGAATGTGAAAATGGAGAAGGCGAGAGGTTGGGCATGTGGGTTGCACGCGCGCGTGGGCAACACCAAAGGTCACGCGTGCAACGCATGGCGAGCTGAATGGGCATCTGGTGTTCATCTGGACCGTTAGATTAGCAGCCAGATCTAACGGTCCAGATTTGGCTGCGCACAAAAGAAGGAATTATTAGGTTTAGGGTTTCTGATTGTAATTTAGGGTCCTAATGGGCTTAACATGTAATGGACTGTAAAAAATAAACTTGGTTTTTATTTATAATATGGGCTTTATTTAATTTATGTTAGTGGGCTGACTCTTATATTATATATATAGATGCAATGTTTTGGGTTTTTCTATGTTGGACAAATGATATGGGTTTTATTCTAAACACACATATATATATATATATATATTTGTGTTTTTTGATCAAATAATGCAGTATGACATTATAATGATAATCAACCGTAATAATACTATTAACAATAAATATAACAATAATGATAATGATAGTAATAAAGCCATAAGATGACATAAAAGAAAATGACCTACTATACCAATAATATATATTTTTTAATTAGAGGACAACATAATAATAGGTAGTATTAAACATATATCACTAATATATACTAATACTTAACAAATAATACTAGTAATCAACCTTTTGGGTTTTAATAAAAGATAAAGTAATCAAGGCTCATAACACACTTTTTTATTTAGAGTAGTAACATATACATGTACATATTCATACATATAAGACCATTGTTGTAAAAACATAAATAAAAAGAACAGGTCTAGCCCGGATAAAATTAGTGATTATACACAATATAAAAAATCAAGTTATCAAGTCTTAACACAATCCCGTAAATACAATTCGGGTTCACAGTTCATAAAATTCATTGCTTAAATTAATCTCAATCTTAAGTATGGATGCACGAAAAATCCTTCATGCAACAACACATCACTTGAAAATACACGTAATTTGTAAACAACTTCATATAGTAAAATCATTTTCATATAGCACAATAAAAAACACACCTCGCTACGGTAAAGCTCTAACGGCGTGGAAGGTGGCTCCTATGCTCAAATCTAGCACTATGTCTCATTGAATTGGATCCTAGAAGAATCAATTCTACATTAATAATTATTAATATGCCATGAAACTATAATCACAAACACTAATCCGAACAATTAATACCCACGTGCAACGCTCACAGATCGAGCGGGTGTAGTGTGCACATACGAAGGAACACAGTTAAAAAGGTTTTGATCGCAAGGATGAGATGGTTCCAAAGGTAAGGACCATGGAGTAAAACGGCGATAGAAACTCGAAAGGTTTTTTAATGAATTTTCACTATTTAGAGCAAACAACTGTTGATGAGGAGATTAGGGGTTTGAGGTTTTATTTGAACGAATCAGAGGAATGTTTTGGTGTAGGCGATGACAGCTACGAACGACAAACTGTGATAAGTCAAATCTCTCGTTGGAAAAACGAGTGGGAAGGGAAATGATTTCTGGAAAGGGAGAAGTTTAAGGAGGCTAGTCAAATGGAAAATAAAAGGACACATGGGTGAATTGACCCTTTTGTAGCTTATAAACCAAATGGAATATGACTTAGGTCTAAAATAGTTTACGGACCAAAACATAACTCAGTTGCAACTTGCAAGGTTGGTTGAAATTGGAAAAGCTTGCACAAACAAAGGGGCACCGATTCAAAATCCTGATGCCCTTTTGTTATTGTTTTTGTTAAAAATATTTTAAAGTTAGGAAATGAAAAAGGGAAAAATTACACATTGGGTCCCTAATTTTTGAAGGGTTCATAATTTAGTACATTTTAAAATTTAGGTTTTTGAGTTTTAAATCTCCAAAATTCAATTAAGGTTTCGAATCAATTTTTCTCCAATTTCTAAGGTTTTAAATTGGAAAAAATACAAGGTGTTACAACCTTCCCCTTAAAAGAAATTTACTACAATTCAATGAAAACCCAAGTCACAAGCTTCAATGTTAACAATACAAGAAATATGGGTTCATTGGTGATTATAGCAAAAATAATTAACCAAGTGAATCATCAATGTACCTACTGGCTCGTCAGACGCGTCATCATACTACCACGAGCTCCAATTGCATATACCAAACTTGTTCTTCTAGAGGTGTCTGCGTACCGGCATGTATATACGGCAAGCATACACTATCGAAATAAGTAATAAAGTAGACACACACAAGGTGTGTGTCGGGTTGTTGAATCCAACGAGAACTAGAGTATTCTTAGCCACTATTGAATGTAAATAGATTAAACAATTAGATAGATAAGTTAAGAATGAAGATGATATGGTATAGATAAATTCTAAGGGAAACTGGAGAGGGAGATCCTGGCACTTCCGGTTGCAACCAACGAGTTGTTATCAAAATAGATATCTAAACCTAACGCAGCACTTGCCAGACTTTTATCATTTTTTACGGTACAACATAGCTGCTGGGAGATGCTCTTTCGATCCCACAAATGGAATACTCAGGCTAGCACCCTATTGTGTCACTTGACCTAGCCCATCCGTACGCCATCCATTTAGGTGTTCGTACGACCATCCCTGACTAAGCCCTATAGTGTCACTTGACTTAACTAGGCGGTAACTTTCGTTACTCATGGTGCTAAACCATTTATCGTTCTGCTATTGGAATGCTAATTGCAACTACTACATACACATACACATGCGCATATATATATACAAAAAGAGCATCAAACCAAGGGTAACTACACTAATTAAAGAGTTAAGTTCTACAAAGATGAAGAAATATAAGTTCAATAAACACTAGTATTCTCACATCATGCATGATCAACGACAAGTAACACATCTCGTATCGGGTACATGAACTTGGACTAGTGAGGCTCGCGACGAACACTGCAACAACTCGTCGATCTAGGGTGCCTTTCGACTACCCTATTACTCCCTTCGGCAACAAAACCTCCAAGATTTCTAAGCTTCCATGGACATAATCATTTTCTCGGGAAAATTTCTTTAAGAAAACTCTCCAAATAGACCCTCTTTCTTGCATAGATGTATTGGGGCACCATGAAGGCCATGATGTCTTTGTGGTCTTGAGTGGTCCTAAGTTCTCTTGTGTGAACAATTGTGCTATGGTCCTCACAATATAAAAGAAACTCCTTTACTTTCTATCTTATCTTCACGCACTAGCACACATGTCAAGTAGCTCCGTATTGACATAAACATGTCAAGTATCGACACAAGAGACACAGATCATAAAACTATACAAAATGCATGGAAAGGTTACATAAAGGAAAAATTATAGACATAAAAGAAAAAATTAAGTAAAGGAGCTGCAGAAATACATGCATATGCGAGAGTTATCACACCCCAAACCTAAGCTTTTAATTGTCTCCAAGCAAAGATTTCTAGTGTATCAAAACTAGAATAATGTACCGACAAGCAATTCATAAAACATATGAGCACATATTCAAGCATTTTTACATAATATACTAACCTTAGTCCTAGACAGGCCGGAAAAATATAAATTAGCTAGGGTTACAAAAATTTTGCAACTTGAACAGATCATAGACTCATGTCATAAGTAGAATAGAGTACGTTGTGTGCTCTTGTGTTGACATGCTAGTTTTTTTGTGACCAACCGAAACTCTATACTTGACCTTGCATGCTTTTTATTTTAACATAGTTCTCAAGTCTATTTTTAGAGTATTGAGAGAAGGGGGTCATTACATAAACATTGGCTTTGCCATGTTTCAAACTGATCGGAATAAAGAATTTTTTTATTTGTTTGTTGATGTTTACACTCATGTCGGCACAGAGGAGTGTCCCTTATTTTGCTCGCGATTGCATCAGTATTACCACCTTTTTTATTATCGAGCATTCTCTTCGGTATTACCACTTTTTTTGCTCAACTACTCATAGACAAGTCTATCGTGACAAGGTTAAATAAGTCTCACGGTTGAAACATATACTAACTTATTCTTAAGGTTCATTAATATCTACACAACTCTAATGATCTTTCATCTAATTAGGTTTAAGCCACACAATTCAAACTAACCTAAGTTATAATTTATAGGTATCCAACGCGTCTTCATCAAACTTCCTAGGATAAAAATTCAACTATTTTTCTAAAAAGCTTAATTGAAAAATATCGACACAAAATGAAAATTTTATATACAAAAGAAAAAATAATAACTACGGGATTGCACTCCCAAGCCTACTTTGTGCAGCGTCCCTGATGTATAAAAAATATAAATATGCTAGATTTAGAAACAAAAATTAAAACACTACCTTAGGTGTTGGCGTCGACATGAGTAGTAGAAAGTTCTTGTAGCTGCTGCTGCGGTTACTTGATATAAAATTTCTCCTTCATAACATTTAAAAATACTAATGTTTAAAAGAAAAAGCTAAAAACAAATCCTAAAAAAATTATTAAAAGTATTAAAAAGATAATGTGATTGTAGATCGGGATGGGAATTTACCTCGGTGAAGCGTCTGATCAAGATCATGACCTTCACCCTCCATGATAATTAACCTTGTTGACATTGGATCTCATGTTTCGGTCCTCAGTAGATTGATTGCCTCCTTTCTCGAAACATGTCGTGTGACACTTACGTCCAGGTCCAACAATATAGAGACTTGGTTGATGAATTCCCATTTAGCAGTCATGTCGACACTGTCATTGGATTCCTCTTGAATAAGTGTAACTAGGTTGTCTTCAGAGAATAATCGAAATGTGTCGACTTGATTGACAATAGAAAAAAGCTGATTATTTAGAAAATCATCAGAGGGTTCCAACTTTTCTCCAAACCTATTTTGCGCTTTCTTCATCTCTTTTTTCAAAGTGAACATCTTTCCCTCAATTAATGTCTATGTTCAAGTTGGCACAAGGGTATAGCCTTTCATGGACATTTTTGTCCTAACTAGCCATGGCTATACAACTGTGTGTATCGACTCCCTTGGTGTTCCCAACATGTTGGACGTTAAGCTCTAGTCTTCGATCTGCATTGTTAACTCGCCCTTCCCTACATCAAACAGGGATCTTCTAGTTGCTAAGAACGGACACCCTAGGATAATGGGGATGTCTTCATCAACTTCACAGTCTAGCACAACAAAGTCGGTTGAGAAGATGAAAGTCTCAACATGAACTAAGAAATCTTCAACCTTTCCTTCAAGACGGGCGATCAATTGATCAACAAACTATAGTGTGACCGTAGTAGGTCTGACGTCACCGATCCCTAATTTCCTGTAAATTAACAAAGGCATGATATTAATGGATGCATCTTAATCACATAATACCTTACCAATATAAAGATTTCCAATTGAACAAGGGATAGTAAAACTCCTTGGGTCTTTGAGTTTCGGTGGAATCTTGCTAGGTTGTCCTAACAATATAACGTTGCACCCTTCAGTGAGTGAAACTGCCTCAAACCCACCAAATCTCCTATTCTTTCAAAAAAAAAAAACTCCTATTCTTTGAAAAATATTCTTTCACCGATTGCTTTTTGGGTCGGGTCAATATCAGATTAGTCGACTTTCAATTTGAGTAAGATAATCTTTTAAAGGAAAAAATAATATTAAACCATTAAACTATTACTAAAGGTAGTTGTTAATTAATAATATATACAAAATGAGAATAAAACATACATATTTGAGAAAATTAAATTTGGGTTGCGTTATGATTCGGGTTGCTTTTGGTTCAGGTTGATTTCGGTTTCGGTTAATTTCGATTCGGGTTGATTTTTGGTTTAACTAAATTTGGGTTGGTTTCGGTTCAGTTCGATTTTGGTTCAGATTCGGGTCAAGTTTAAACCATCATGTTCGGGTCTATATCGGGTCTCGGGTCGGATAAATCGATTCAGGTCTCGGGTCTCAAGTCAAGTTTGTCAGGCCTACCGAAAACAACCTAAACCGAAAGCAACCCGAACCGAAAGTCAACCCGAACCGAAAATCAACCGAATCGAAAGTAACCCGAACCGAAAATCAATCCGAATCGAACACAACCCGAATTTAATTTCCTCAAATATGTATGTTTTATTCTCATTTTGTATTATATTATTAGTTAACAACTACCTTTAGTAATAGTTTAATGGTTTAATATCATTTTTTCCTTTAAAAGATCATCTTACTCAAATTGAAAGCCGACTAATCTAATATTGACCCGACCTGAAAAGCAACCGATCCGATATAGATCCGACCCGAAAAGCCAACCGATCCGATATAGACCCAAACCGAAAGTCAACTGATCCGATATTCACCCAACCTAAAAAGTCAACCGATGCGATATTGACCCGACTAGAAAATCAACCGAATCGATATTCACCCGACCCGATACTCGGCCCGAACCGAAATAACATAGACCCGATCTAAACCCAAATCAGACCTGAATTGAACCTAAACCAAAAACAACCCAAACCAAAAATCACCCAACCCAAGTGAATCGATCCGAACCCGACCCTAACGACTCGTTTGCCACCTCTAGGTTTGACATAAAATTTAGATTAAAGTATAATTATTTAGTTTTAAATATTATGGGTCATCTTTGGGATTAAGGCTTAAATTTAAAAATATATATATATATATATATATTAAAATTTTGGTTAATTTTGTTAATTAATCAGTTTCGAACCGAATTAACCGATAACCAAACTTTTTTTTAAAAAATTGAAACTGTTAACAGGAGAAACACTTAATTAACGACCGACTAACCAAAATAAATTTTGGTTCGGTCGGTTAATTCAGTTTTACCGACCGTTTGAACACCCGCTACACATTAGTGATCATAACGTAACTTTTTAAACTTGAGAGATAGAAATAAAAAAAACTAAAAGATTAATAACCATAGGTATAATTTACCTTTATTTAATAGTAACAATCACAACAACAGTAAATACCATCGGGAATAAATTAAAACATCTTGATAGCTAGCTGCGTTTATTTATGATAGCACCACAACCAAATAGAGAAGACGATTTATCCCTTCAGCCATCTCTGGATTAGAACTTTCGCGGCAACGGCACGCACTCCCCGAAGCTAAGCACATTAAAAAGGCAGTACAAGCCAGGGCAGCACTCATCACCATAAACGCAGAACATACCCGCCGTGTAGCAATCTTCAGCGACAGCAATTTGAGCGACCCCCGTTAAAAGTAGCAGGGTCACCATGGCAGAGAATAGGAAAGCAAACTTCTTTCAGTCCATTTTTGTTATGCTAATAACTAAAATAAGTTTTGTGCGGAAGCATCCTTAATTTCTCGAATTCCATTTATAATGATCAAGAGATCAGTTGACTAAAATATAATATGTATCTAAATTTGCTAGATAAGATTAGAGGTTCAAATTTTAGCATTATGAGTAGAATAAACTAAAATGATATTGTTGTTTTTATAATAAGTCACTGCAATTAACTTATAAATCAAATATGATTATTAAAAGAAACTACTAACGTGCTTAGGGAAGCAATTTTATTTCTTTATCTCAACTTGGTGCTTTAAAATGGGCAGCATTTAATTACACATGTATATACAATGATCAAGAGAAAATATATTATGCATATAAATTTGCTAATGTTACAAGGGAAGTAGTTTTATTTCAAAATCTCAAAATAATATTTTAAAAATAGAAGCCAGGCAACATTAATGATCATGTATTTTTTTTTTACAATAGAGTAGGGTGGCGATCGGGGGAGTATAATTAAAAATTGTGGGGATCCGAACCGACAAAATGAGGAATAATTGAAATTTTCACCCACATGGATGAGACAAATTTTATCTCCGAATCTCAAATGAGGATGATGATTGTTGTAGTAACCCATTTTAGTTTGGGCCTTTGAACCCAAATATATTACAACCCATTATATTATACATCCAATATTCATAACCCTAATTGAAAACCCCAGCCATCAAGCCTCTATGCTTTAGCAGCAGCCGCCTCTATCCGACAGTCAGCCGTCGTCGTTGCTGCCAAGCCGCCGCCGCCTTCATCAGCTGCCATCACCACCGAAGCCGCCGCTGTTGGAGCCGCTCGCCGCTGTCAGTTCTTGCGGACATAGCCAAACCAATTCAAATCTTGATTAAACAAAAATAAACCCTTAAAAATCAAAGGCCAGATGTTTATCTCCTCTGCCACCACCGCCTCATTACATTGCCACCACCGCCCAAACTCGAACCCACCACTCTCCATCTGTCCATTACTTTCTAGGTCACCCCAAAACCGAAACCTTATAAAAGAGGGCTCGTTTTGCAAAAAAAAAGGAGGATTCGACTCAGAAAACGAAAAATAGATTAGAGAGAGATTTAGAGACTAAAATCGAACAAAATAAAGAGGGGCAAAAAAATCGAAGCAAGAACAATCTGAAAAAGGTAAAAAAATATTTATAAAACCTTTCGGTCTACCTTAGATCTAAGAAAATAAATAAGGATTTAGGAAAAACAAACTTCAGATTAGTGTTCAGGACCCGAAATTGAACCAAACTCATCCCTTGCATGTATCCCGGCCGCCGTTCGCGGTGGTTCTCTACCGCCGGCGAACGACGGCTCACGGCGGGCACCGGGCAGCAGTCGGACCTTGGTCGAAAGGCGGGGAAGAGAGCTTCAGATTTTTTGTTATAACAAGTGTTAAAGTGATTTTTTTGGAGCCAAAGTCTATATAAGGGCGTTTCAAAATGATGATGTTTTGAGTGTATACAACCCGCGTTCGGACCCAACCGGAGGGGGAGATCAACGCGCTTTTAATGGAAAAGGGAAAATCATAGATTCGGTCCCTCAGTTGTTGTATCCTTACATTTTTGCACTTTATTTATGGTTTTATTCAATTCTAGTCACTATTTTTTATATTAATTTTGCACCTTAATCTCTTATTCGTTTCATTTCAGTCACTGTTTTTAGTTTTATTATTATTATTATTATTATTATTATTTATACCATAACGTGTTATATATATAAGTACGACATTCATTTTCTTCAAATTTTATAAATTTAAATGATTTTTTATTAGCGATTATCATGAAAAACGTACCCTGAGCGTAGAGGTGCCGCTTTTCGTTAATTTCTATTACGAAACATTATTTTTAATAATAATATAAAATCATAAATTTTGAAACGATTTTCCTTTGTTCGATACTTTAACTAGAATTATGCCCCGGGCGTTAGGGTGTAAAATTCCTTTATATAAATAAATATTCTTTCAAATATTTTAAGGGATCACAATTTTAAATTAAGATTCGAATTCTTAATTTCTGTCATTAAAACAATTTGTAATCGACTAGGTACCAATTTTGGGCGTTGTGGGGGTGCTCACCCTTCCCTATACGTAACCGACTCTCGAACCTATTTTTCTGGTTTTTGCAGACCAAAACTCGTTGTTTTAATAAAAATGACAAAAACAAGTTTTATTAGAATAACCGGGTTTTTAGGTGATCCAATCTCACCTAAATAATAAATAAAAAAAGATTGGTGGCGACTCCCCGTTGTTACAGCTTGGGGACTCCGCTGGGGACTTTTTTTAGAGAGTCAAGCCACGATTGGTTACTTTTTGTCTTAATGAGTAGAAAATATTAATTTGGTTTAATTTAATTTTGTGATCCCTGCTTTTCTTTCTTTCTGAATTTTTTTTTAAATTTTTATAAAATATGTCTCTTAAGTTTTCATATCATGAGCTCTGAACCCGAGCTCCGTCCCTTTTAAGTGGGAGCGAGAAACCACGCCTTCGTGAGATACCCCCTCTGTGTAGGATGTTAAATCGCTTCCGGGATATACGTCCCTTTTGTCTTCGTGAGATTTCATCTCCGTGCAGACCTAGGGAAATGTATCCCCCTGAGTTGTGCTTACTAGCCTTAACAGGATAGTGAGTACCACTCGGGTACCTTGTTAGAACCCAACCACATGTAATGAACCATAGAAACCCACCTTATCTAGAGCCATGCCGAACTTCTGCCTGTTTAGGGAGTCACCCAATAGGTGCATTGCAGAGAGAGATGGGGGTTTAATGCCTTTTAATTATATTCTTTAACTTCAGTTTTATTTATTTATTTATTTCCTTTTCGCAGTACAGTATGCTAGATACCATGCCTATATTTATGCAAGACAAGCATGCAAGTAGATACCATGATGGGGTAGGATTTTGTTTTTCTAAAAGCATGTGGGGTAGAAGAGCATGTTCTATGATTATTTTAATTTAGCTTTTGTCTATTATTTCGATATTATTTATTCATTTTGAGACTAACATGTTTCTTTTGTTTTTGTTTTCTCGTTCTTGCATTGTATTTTTATATTCAGTTTAATCAAAAGGTGTCGAGGCAAGTTTAACCGTTATAAAGGATTAGCTATGGAGAACCAATTTCTTGATAAGGTGGAAGGAAACCTAGGCGTACGGAGGTGGTCAGAAGAAACTCAGCGCCAGAAAGGGGACAGTCTGTTAGAAGGTGAAAGGTCAGAGTTCGGGGATTCTATTAGCATTAGAACGACTCAGAACCAACTACAAGAGTTAAAAGAAATCTGGAGCTAGTGGGATAAAGAAAATAAGCATTTGTTCTACGCCAATTACGGTGATTTGCCTTATTTGCTAAATGTTAGTATCGACAAAGCTTTGTTCCGAGCCCTTGCCCAGTTCTGAAATTCTGCCTACAGTTGCTTTACCCTGGGAGACGTTGATATGGTATCAACCATTGAAGAATACACTGCCTTGATCTGTTGCCCAAAATTCCAGGTTGATAAAGCTTATATCAAATCTCCTGATTCTCCAGCATTTCAGAAAAAACTGCTCAAGATGACTGGCATGGACGATAGTGGGCAAAAGCCAGGATTAAGGTAAAAGGGGAAACTAGGTGTATCGCCTGGAGATTCATACGGGACCTGATCCAAGTCGAGCCCAAGCGAGAAAAACAGGTCAAAATGTTTGCCCTGGCCATTTACGGTTTGGTTATCTTTTCCAAATCATTGGAGTACATCGATGATGCTGTGATAGAACTGTTCGATCACCTTGATAAATGAGTTACCCCCGTTCCAGCCATCATAGTTGAAACTCTTAGGTCTCTCAGTGCCTGTAAAAGAAGTGGTGAGGGGAGGTTCATCAGCTGTGCTCAGCTTTTGTTAATATGGTTTTATAGTCATTTTTGGAAGCCAGGGAAAATCTCCTATCGGGTATACTTCGAAAGTTACTCACCACTCCAGGATCTCATGTCCGCACAAAGGCAGGAGAACATCTCTTATGACAACTGGAAGGCCATTTTTCGAAACCTCCAAGAAAAAGATATCGTCTGGAAGGCACGTTGGTTCTTCACTGACAGTATCATATACAAGTGTGGAGACTATGACTGGGTCCCTCTACTTGGGATATGGGGTGCAACCGGATATGCTCCGTTACTAGTATCCAGACAATACAGATCAAGACAGTTCATCCCGGCGACAAGGGGGCTTTCTACTTGTGAATTTCCATACAAGGGTAAGGACTACAAGAAAAATGTTTCCATGATCACTAAGGTATGGAAGCATCCTTGCAGGATGGAACCGTTCGATGAAAAACCTAGAGTTACGCTAGAGTATCAACGATGGAGAAACATGAGAATCAACGACGATGTCCCTCCACCGAATCCAGAAAATAATGTACCAGTGGAGGAACATTTACAAGTGGATCCCTCAGAGATGGAAATCGCGAAGCACGATTTTGAGAGAATGTACTTCGTGATGGAAAGTCAGTTATCGAGGTTAGAAAATGAAAGGAACTAGTTGAAGTTCAGCATGCAATCTCAGGAACAAGAGATTGAAAGGCTGCGAAAAGGGAAAAGAAAAGCTGAGGAAGATTTGAGTGGTGTACAAAACGATTACAATAAACTCTATGAATCAGCAAGATATGGGAAGACAACCACCGAATGGAAGCTTGAGATTCGAGAAGAAAATGAGAGAACAGATCTCTGAAAAAGAAGATTTAAAGATGCCCAGGCACAGCAAACGACCATTGAAGAGGAATTGTCTGAAAGTAGAGCTGAGAATATAAATCTGAGAAGACAAATCATAGAACTAGAAGATTCCATACAGAGGCACCGTAGCCGAGACTCTGCAGCTAAATTAAAAGTAAGTAGAAAGGAGAATGAGACTTTGAAAAAACAAGTTGAAGAATTAGAAATAGCTCTACAGACCAGTCAGGGGCTAATTAAAAATTTAGAAGAAATCTAATGGTGGAATGATCAGCGTTGGCAGGCACAATTAGAGCAATCTCATGACTAAGTTCGGGATAGAGATCGCGTTATGTCTGAAGCTCTTGTCTAGATACGAGAGGTCACAAAACACTTGCAGACCTTAGCCATTCAAGCTGACGTTTTGAGCCTGCAAACTGAATCGAAATCCAACAAGGGCAAGAAGTTGGCATGGCTCCTCAAGAAGATTAAGATCCTAGGTGTTAAGGCTAAGCAATATATGTAAAATAGGCCCACCTTATGTGAAGAAACTTGTTCTTATGCGAGTTTCCTTTTGAAAGTTGTACCGAAATCAACATTTTTTGTGTAAAATATGTTGTGGTACTAATATAATATGTGTTTTGTATGTACACCGCATCTTCTCATTTTCATTCGCATCATACTACATCATATTGCATCATTTTACTAAGATTCTCAAGGAATTATTATCGCAGTAAATTCTGGGGCATTCAAAACCACAGATTCAACACCCTTACTTCACCAGAAGCAAAGCTAGAGACATGGAAGAAAGATTGACAAAAGTTGAACAAGCATACGAGGACTTTAGGAAGGATATTGAAAGCAAGCTAGAAAAACCACAACAAGAAACTCGTGACCATATTTCACAATTGCAAGAAGATTTGTTCACTAGAATAGCTGCAATGCTAACCGAGAAAGGTTTTAAAAAGAAGAAAGGGGTTTTTATAGATCTCAGTGCATTGATAGAAGACTCGGGGCATCCTCTTAGCAAGGCCCATCTGTCAATAGAGACTTCAACGACAAAACAGTCAGTCGTTCAGGCCGAGTCTTCCTTGCAAGGGGGAATGGCAGTTCATGATGACCCTAGCAAGTATGTTGTTCCAGATTCCAATGAGATTGAAAAACTAAAAGTTGAACTACCCAAATAGCTCGAGGATCGATGCAAACAGTTGGAAGAAGAGTTCAAGGCTATAGAAAGCGTAGGTCGGTTTCCAAAGATGGATGCGAGAGAGTTAAGCATGGTTCCCAATTTGGTGCTTCCCCCGAAGTTCAAAATGCCCGATTTTGAAAAGTATAATGGGACCACTTGCCCTGAAGCTCACCTCACAATGTTCATTAGGAGGATGACAGGGTTCATTGACAACGACTCCCTCTTAATTCACTATTTTCAGGATAGCCTGACGGGGTCTGCTGCAAAATGGTACAACCAATTAAGTCATGCCAAAATCAATTCTTGGAAGGACTTGGCTAAAGCATTTGTAAGACAATACAACCATGTTATTGATATAACACCTGATCGGGTGACGTTACAAAACATGGAGAAGAGACCTGATGAAAGTTTCAGACAATGTGCACAGCGATGGAGGGACATTGCGGCCCAAGTACAACCACCACTGTTGGAGAAAGAAACGGTGATGCTCTTTGTTGGAACGTTAAAGAAACCCTTCCTCAGTCGTATAATAAGGGGTTCCACAAAGGACTTTTCTGACATAATAATGAATGAAGAAATGATCGAGAACGTAATTCGATGTGGAAAATTGAGGATGAAGAAAACTCAAAGAAGTCAAACTACAAAAGAAAAGAGGGCGAGGCCAACAATACATGTGTCTATAATGTCGGCTATACAAAGCAACTGACAGTCGGACAACCCAAAGCTGCAACCTTGAATACCCAAAATTTCTCAAAATAGGGATCAAATTAGAAAACGAAAGTAGAAGATATGGAATTTACTCATATCCCGATATCTTATGGTGAATTATACAAGAATTTGTACAATGAACATGTGGTATCTCCATTCTGCACAAAGTCGATACAACCCCCTTAACCGAAATGGTACGACGCCAATGCTCAATGTGACTACCATGCTGGAGTTGCAGGTCATTTCATCAAGAATTGCATCGCTTTTAAAAAACTCGTTGAAAAGTTTATAAAGATGGGGGTCGTAAGGTTCGATGACTCTACAGGGTCAGTACGACTGGGAATCCATTGCCTAATCACGCTGAGTTAAGCATAAATACAATTTCGGCAATGGAAACAAAAGAATCAAAACTAGCATCGAATGGGTGAAATAGGCTTGGTACAACCAATATCGGGAGACCTGAAAGAAGCCTCCAATGACTACTGCCCGTACCATGGCGAAAAGAATCATTATATCCAAGACTGTGCAGAGTTCAAGGCCCTCATTCAGAAATTGATTGACAACAAAGAATTAGAGTTTTTTGAAGAAAGAAGGATAGAGAAGGCAGATGTCTGTGCCTTAGAACCAGGAGCCCCTAAGAATAATTATAGGGGCAATTTCCCAGTCCTCGTTATTTCAGGACCGAAGAAATCTAAAAGAGGTGAGAGTTCGGGAGCAAGGGTCATAATTCAAAAACCAGGGCCTTCTCCTTACAATGATAATAAGAGGGTACCATGGAAATATGATTGCGAGGTAACGATTCAATAAAAAGAATCCCCAAAGAACGTTTCAAAAGAGGTGAATGACGTCAATTTCTTTACCAGGAGCGGGAGGCAATATGTTCCAAAAAAAATAGAAGATCCAAAAGGAAAAGCCTTGATAATCAAACCCGAGAAGGCACAATATGTTGAACCTGAATCACTGATCAACGAGCCGGTTAAAGAGAAAGAGATGAAAGAATTCTTAAAATTCCTAAAGCACAGTGAATACAATGTCGTTGAACACCTTCGTAAACTATCTGCCCATATATCAATACTATCTCTACTACTAAGCTCAGAAGCGCACCGGAATATGCTGTTGAAAGTGTTGAACAAAACCTTTATTCATAACAACATTTCGGTGAACAAATTGGACAAGTTGGTGAACAATCTAAATGTTAATAACTTTATCTATTTCAATAATGATGATATACCTTCAGGAGGTATGGGATCCAATAAAGCTCTGTACATTACTACTCATTCCAAAGGCTATACGTTGCTAGGGGTCCTGATCGATAATGGATCCGCTTTAAATGTCCTCATATTGGCCACTTTGAACATGCTTCCAATAGACAATTCTCATATAAAGGCTTGTAACACTCTAGTTTGAGCTTTCGACGGTACCGAGAGATAAGTGATGGGAAAAATCGAAGTGCCATTACTGGTAGGCCCAAGCACATATGATGTGGACTTCCTGGTAATAGATATCAAACCCACATATAATTGTCTATTAGGAAGACCCTGGATCCATTCAGCTGGGGCAATTCCATCCTCGCTCCACCAGAAACTAAAATTCATTTTTGACGGACGACTAGTCACCGTGGATGCCGAAGAAGACATCATAGCTTCCATCACTAGTGACGCTCCTTATATAGAGACCGATGAGAAGGTCGTAGAGTGTTCATTCTGATCATTTGAGTTTGTCAATGCAACCTTCATAGCCGAAGGGAGTCAGATTCCCACTCTAAGACTGTCTAGGGCAATAAAGACAGGAATCAAACTAACAATAGGAAGAGGAGCCCGGGTCGGCCGAGGATTGGGGAAATATCTGCAAGGTAGGGTCAGTACGCCGGTCATGATCAATAAGTAAGACCGTTTTGGCCTCGAATATAATCTGGATACCAAGAAGAAGAGGAGTGAGATTGGAAAGAAGCAAGAAAGAATGAAAGCTTATCTGAAAGGAGAAGAGGTCAACTGGAACCTTTGACTTTTCCTTGCCTTTTTGAAACTTTTGTGTCAAGGGGGTTCATCCACCCCAAACAGGTTAAGAAAGATGAAGAAGCTGAGCTGGGAAAAATGTTAGAAGCCTTGGATATTAATGTAGTGACTGAAAGAGGGAATGAAGGGATATACCTAAGGGAAATCCTTCCTTATACCCCCGAAATTATTCTGAACAATTGGACTACTGAAGAACTCCCTGCAGTGTATAGGAGTGTTTTAGAGTAATGTCCAGAACACAGTTGTTGCTCTGACCCAATAGCAACAAGCGTCTTTTTGTAAAGGGTATATGCTTACTGTCCTTGTGTTAATAAAATAATACCTTTTGTGTGTATTATTTAGCCAAAATCTTTATTCATTTTTCCTCTTTCATTCATCAGTTATACTATTGTCCATTTTTTTGTATTTTTCTTCTAAATTTAGTTCATTTGTTCAAGTGCACACCATTACTTCATGTCAGGTCCCCTGATATCAACGTATCGAGCGACACTGAAACGGATCTAGACCATATTTTTGAGCGAGACGTGTGTCTAGATGGACCCCAGGACTTTGAAGAGGATCAATATTATGATCTATCCCCCGATCTATTGAGAATGGTTGAACAAGACGATAAACAAATTTTGCCTCACAATGAGCCAGTAGAGATAGTGAGTTTGGGAAATGAAACTGAGAAGAAAGAAGTGAAGATTGGGACATGCATTGCTGCGAAAACACGTAGTGATATCGTCAAGCTGCTCTTGGAATTCAGAGATGTCTTCGCATGGTCCTATCGGGACATGCCTGGGTTGAACACGGCTGTGGTCGCACATAAACTACCTATAAAGGAAGGTTGTAAACCGGTCCAACAGAAACTTCAGAGAATGAGGCGTGATGTACTCCTGAAAATAAAAGAAGAGCTAAAGAAACAGTATGATGCGGGGTTTCTCTAGGAAGTCAAGTATTCAGGGTGGGTGGCTAACATAGTTCATGTTTCGAAGAAGGACGACAATGTACGCATGTGTGTTGATTATCGAGACCTAAACAAAGCCATCCCGAAAGATAACTTCCCACTTTCTCACATTGACATCCTGGTCGACAATACAACAAAACATTCATTGTTCTCCTTCATGGATAGTTTTTCAGGTTATAATCAGATAAAGATGTGCCATGATAATATGGATAAGACTATATTTGTGACTCTATGGGGAACTTTTTGTTACAAGGTGATGCCTTTTGGACTTAAAAATGCATGGGCAACATATCAATGAGCCATGGTCGCTTTGTTCCATGATATGATGCACAAAGAAATTAAAGTGTACGTCGATGACATGATTGCCAAGTCCCAAATGGAAGAGGAACATATCGCGATTTTGAGGAAATTGTTATTGAGACTGAGAAAATACTAGTTAAAGTTGAATCTGGCCAAATACACATTTGAAGTCATGACAGGGAAGCTGCTGGTTTCATAGTTAGTGAAAGGGGCATTGAAGTTGATCCAGATAAAGCCAAGGCCATTCAGGATCTACTGCCCCGCACACTCAGAAAGAAGTAAGAGGCTTCTTAGGAAGGTTAAATTACATTGCTCGGTTCATCAATAGTTAACCACAAAATGTGATCCCATTTTTCGTCTTCTCAAAAAGCATAACCCAGGGGAATAGAATGATGAATGTCATGAAACCTTTGAAAAGATCAAGCACTACTTGTCGAATCCCCTGGTTTTAATATCGTCTGTCCCAAACAAGCCGTTGACTCTGTACTTAACCGTCTTTGAGAATTCCATGGGATGTGTACTCGGACAACATGATGAGTCCAGAAAGAAAGAAAAGACAACCTATTACCTTAGTAAGAAGTTTAAAGAATGTGAAGCGAGATATTCGCTAATCGAAAAATTACGTTGTGCCCTGATTTGGACTAGCAAGAGACTAAGGCAATACATGTTGTATCATACGACCTGGCTAATCTCAAAATTAGACACTCTTAAATACTTAATGGAGCCGACTGCACTGACAGGAAGGATGGCCAGATGGCAGATTTTATTATCTGAGTTCGATTTGGTTTATATAAGCCAAAAAGCCGTGAAAGGGAGTGCAATAGCTGACTTTCTAACTAATCGAGCCGTAGAGGATTATGAACCACTAAACTTTGATTTCCCAAATGAAGATCTTATGTGTATTACGACTGTGGAGGAAGATATCCCAGAAGTTAAATGTTGGAAACTGAACTTTGACGGCGCCTCAAATGCCGTGGGCAAAGGAATCGGGGCAGTATTAGTCTCGCCAGAGGGTGATCACTACCCTTTTGTCAGCAAGCTTGATCTTGATTGCACCAATAACATAGCAGAATATGAAGCATGTGTCATGGGGATTCGAGCTGCTCTTAAGCGTAAAATTAAGTCGTTAAAGGTATACGGGGATTCCATGCCTACGAGATTACCTTCCACTATCTTCCGCGAGAAGACAATCAAATGGCGAACTCCTTGGCTACCTTGTCTTCGTTGATTAGAGTTAACAAGCAATTTGATTTGAAGCCTATACAAATGAGTATATATCAGTCTCTGGCCTATTGCTATAGCATCGAGGAAGGTGAAAAAGATGTACATCCTTGGTTTCATGACATTTTGAGGTACCTAAAAATTCGTGAGTACCCAGAGCAGACTACTGAGAATGAAAAGAGGACATTGTGAAGGCTAGCAATCGAGTATGTCCTGGATGGGGAAATTCTGTACAAAAGGAGGAAAGATCATGTGCTATTGCGATGTGTAGATGTTGTCGAGGCCAAAAAGATTCTTGAAGAAGTTCATGAAAGCGTATGCGGAACACACACTAATGGATTTACAATGGCTAGGCAGATTATGAGGTTTGGCTATTATTGGTCAACTTTGGAAGAAGACTACATCAGCTACGCCAGGAAATACCATAAGTGTCAAATTTTAGCCGACAAAATTCATGTTCCTCTATCGCCACTACATGTCATGAACTCCCTATGGCCATTTTCTATGTGGGGCATGGATGTCATCAGGCCTATATCCCTGAAGGCTTCCAATGGGCACTGATTTATCTTCGTGGTTAATGATTACTTCACCAAGTGGGTAGAAGCAGCCAGTTATGCCAATATCACCAAATCAGCGGTATGCAGATTCCTGAAGAAAGAAATCATATGTCGATACGGGATGCCAGAAAGTATCATATCTGGCAATGCATTGAACTTGAATAATAAAACCATAGAAGAAGTATGCAAGCAGTTCAAGATACGACATCACAATTCCTCGCCATATCGCCTACAAATGAACAGAGCAGTGGAAGCAGCCAACAAGAATATCAAGAAGATTGTCGAAAAAATGGTGGAAACTTATAAAGACTGGTATGAGAAGCTACCATTTGCTCTATATGCCTATCGTACATCAGTCAGGACCTCTACTGGGGTAACCTTTTTTTCTTTAGTTTATGGGATAGAGGCGGTACTACCCGTCGAGGTCGAGATTTCTTCCCTCTGAGTTTTGTCAGAGCTAAAACTAGATGAAACATAATGGATTTGAGCCAGATATGATCAACTCACTTTGGTTGAAGAAAAAAGACTAAAAGCTATCCAACACGGTCAAATGTACCAAAAAGGGATGATGCGAGCTTTTAATAAGAAGGTTCACCCGAGGGAATTTCGGGAGGGAGATCTAGTGTTAAAAAAGTTCATGCCCAATCAGAGAGATTCCCAAGGGAAATGGACGCCAAACTGGGAAGGCCCGTATATTGTGAAGAAATCCTTTTCATGAGGAGCTTTAATTTTGATTGAAATGGACGACAAAGATTTGCCCAACCCTATGAACTCAGATTTAGTCAAGAAATATTTCACCTGAAAAAGGAAGGTGACTCAAATTTTGGCAGAGAAAAACTAAGGCTTGAAATGATCAGTTCCCTTGAGGCTCCGCGGTACGAGGATAATTTTTGCATGTTGAGATATCGTCAAAGCACCTTAGGCCTCCTAGACACATGATGATTTTTGGCAAACCAATTTAGCAAAGCTCGTCAGCTAGATATCTGGGGCACCTAATTTTGTCTTTTTGCTTGATTTTAGTTCAAAGTTTGTCATCTAAATGTCATGAACTTTATTTTCAATAAATTTTCTTTTTCATCTTATCTTTGTTTACACAAATATCATATGTTGACATAAGGATCAATGAGCTAACAAATCTAAAAAGACCTCTCTGCATTGCTTTTGAAAGATTCCTAACAATACGGGGACCAAAAGCAATCCTAATTCAAAAAAGGACACTCTCGTCGATAAATAGCCCAAGAGAAAAAAAAGGCACTAATCTGACATAATGTGGGGCAAATAGTTTTTGCAAACTGATCAGACCTGAAAAGAGAAAGCCTAATGACTCAAACAGAGTTCAAGCAGACGATGATGTCAGATGCTTAAGTCGACCTCGAGACTAAAATTTATTCTCGATTGGCATTTTGCATTCATGCTAGAATCATTCATGCATTCATTAGACATATTTAAGCTAGGATCATTTGACTCATGCTAATCATAACATCTCGAATATGTTCACAAAGTTTCACAGATCTTATCCCCCCAGCAAGTGGTGGAACATATTAGCACAACAATTTCATCTCCCGGGGATTTCAACGAAATGAGCACGACAACAACTTTATTTGCAGCAGAACAAGCACGATAACAAGTTTATCTCCCTGAAATGGCAGCGGAATGAATGCAACAAATAGATCCCGTCTCCTTGAGAGTGCAATGGAACTGATCATCTATTTTACTTACCCCAAAGAAACATAATAAAAGAACAATTAGAGAATGCTATGCTCTTTTAGAGAAAGAAGTCAAGGTGATCAAAGGTCGGGAAGATCATGGTTCCCCGCCACGATGAAGCGGATTCTCTATTTCCCAAATCTCGCTCTACCATTGATGATGCAACAGGTCATATTTTCTAGGTCTAGTTCTGCTGTTGACTGTGCGACTAGACCAAATATTTTCTTCGGACCTTATTTTCAGATTAGTAAAAAATCAAAAGAAAAAGAATGAAAAAATGGTAAAAAAGGGTAAAAAATCCAAAAAGGAAAAAAAATCAAAAACATAAAAATTCTAAAAAATTCCCAAAAAGAAAATCAAAGTTAAAACTTCGATCATGCCGCTTCGTCAGAGTTGTTGCAGATCGAACCTTTTTCTCGAGATCATGCCACTTCGTCAGAGTTGTAGCAGATCGAATCTTGTTCTCGATATCCTGCCACTTCGTCAGAGTTGTTGCAGATCAAACCTTCTTATTCAGATCTTGCCACTTTGTCAGAGTTGTTGCAGATCAAATTTTCATCCTCTGATCCTGTCTCTTTGTCGGTATTGCAGCTGGATCAAAACTTTTTATCTTTAGACCGTGTCCCTTCGTCAGTGTTGCAACTCGGTCAAAACTTGGTCTTGTCTCTTCATTGGTGTTGCAGCTAGACCAAATTCACTAACTCTCAATCCTGCCTCTTCATCGGTGTCGCAGCTGGATTAACCTTACTAACTATAGACCTTGCATCCTCGTCAGTGTCGTAGTTGAGCTCAAAATTTACTAACATTTTTCTCTCCTAGTAAATGTTGTTGTAAAAATCCAAAAAAAGAAAAAAGGAAAAAAGAAAGATAGAAAAAAAGAGAAAAAAAGAAAAAGGAAAAAAGAAAAGAAAGATAGAAAAAAAGAAAAAAGAAAAAAGAAAAAGAAAAAAGAGAAAGAAAAAGAAGAATTCTTTTAGATCTGGTCTCTACGTCAGTATTGTAGATGTATCAAATATCAAAACCGTCACCCTTCGATCTTGTATCTTCGTCGGTGTTAGAGCTGGATCAAACATCAGAACCTTCATTTGATCCTACCTCTTCGTCAGTGTTGCAGCTGGATCTAATATCAAAACTGTCACCATTCGATCTTGTCTCTTTGTCGGTGTTATAGCTAGATCAAATGTCAGAACCTTCATTTGATCCTACTTTTCGTTAGTGTTGTAGATGGATCAAGTTTTGTAGACTTGCCTCTTCATCAGTGTTGTAGCTAGGTCAAATTTTCTTCAGGTATTGCATCATCGTCAGAGTCGTAGCAAGCCGAACTTATTTTGTCTCCTCCAACGGATCACCCCATTTTGAAGATTTTGCCTATAAGAACGGTCGAGCAGATCAAGCAAAGCGAAAGAAGAAGAGACACGCCAAGAAGGAAGAAGCTCAACCAGATCGGATAAAATGGGTTCCTCTTTATCTTTGCTTCATTGTCGTTATACAATAATAAGCAAAGATGGGCAGCTGTAGTAACCCATTTTAGTCTGGGCCTTTAAACCCAAATATATTACAACCTATTATATTATACATCCAATATCCATAACCCCACCCATTACAAAAAGAACCCTAACCAATCTAACCCTAATTGAAAACCTTAGCCATCAACCCTCTATGCTTTAGCCACTGCCATTGCTGCCAAGCTGTCGCCACCTTCATCAGCTGCCATCATCACCGAAGCTGCCACTGTCTGAGCCGCGCGCCGCCGTCAGGTCTTACCGGCATAGCCAGATTAAATCAAATCTTGATTAAACAAAAATAAACCCTTAAAAACCAAAGCCCCAGATGTTTATCTCATTTGCCACCACCGCCTCATTATACTGCCACCACCACCTAAACTCGAACCCACCACTCTCTATCTGCCCCTTGCTTTCCAGGTCACCCCAAAACCGAAACCCTATAAAAGAGGGCTCGGTTTGCAAACAAAAAAAAGGGAGGATTCGAATCATAAAACAAAAAATAGATTAGAGATCAGAGAGAGATTTAGAGACCGAAATCGAACAAAATAAAGAGGAGCAAAAAAATTGAAGCAAGAACAATCTGGAAAAGGTAAAAAATATTTATAAAACCTTTCGGTTTACCTTAGATCTAAGAAAATAAAGAAGGATTTAGGAAAAACAAACCTCAGATCAGTGTTCAGGACCCGAAATCGAACCAAACCCATCTCTTGCATGTATCCTGACTGCCGTTTGCGGTGGTTCTCTGCCGCCGGTGTACGGCGGCTCACGGCGGGCGTCGGGCAGTAGTCGGACCTTGGCCGAAAGGGGGGAGAGAGCTTCAGATTTTTTTGTTATAACAAGTGTTAAAGTGATTTTCTGGGGAGCCAAAGACTATATAAGGGCGTTTCAAAACGACGCCGTTTTGAGTGTATACAACCTGCGTTCGGACCCGACCCAGAAGGGGAGATCCATGCACTTTTAATGGAAAAGTGAAAATCACAGATTCGGTCCCTCAGTTGTTGTATCCTTACGTTTTTGCACTTTATTTCTGGTTTTATTTAATTTTAGTCACCATTTTTTTTATTAATTTTGCACCTTAATCTCCGATTTGTTTCATTTCAGTCATTGTTTTTAGTTTTATTATTATTTATACCATAAGGTTCTATATATATAAGTACGTCATTCATTTTCTTTGAATTTTATAAATTTAATTAATTTTTTTATTAGGGATTATCGTGAAAAATGTACCCCGAGCGTAGGGGTGCCGCTTTCCGTTAATTTCTATTATGAAACATTATTTTTAGTTATAATATAAAATCATAAATTTCGAAACGATTTTCCTTTTTTTGATACTTTAACAAGAATTATGCCCCAGGCGTTGGGGTGTAAAATTCCTTTATATAAATAAATATTCTTTCAAATATTTTAAGGGATCACAATTTTAAATTAAGATTCGAATTCTTAATTTTCCCTCATTAAAATAATTTGTAATCGACTAGGTATCAATTTTGGGCGTTGTGGGGGTGCTCACCCTTCTCCACGCATAACCGACTCCCGAACCTATTTTTATGGTTTTTGCATATCAAAACTTGTTCTTTTAATAAAAATGACAAAAACAAGTTTTATTAGAATAACCGAGTTTTCAGGTGATCCAATCTCACCTAAATAATAAATAAAAAAAAGATTGGTGGCCACTCCCCGTTGTTACAATTGTTATATCCGCACTGTGGGGATCCATAAACCATACATGTATAAATCTTCATAGGAGTCTCGAAAAATATCCGCTGGATCCCTGATATTTTACAAAATTTTAAAAAATAATACTTACCTCCCATTTACCTATATACCACGAGAAAATTGTAATTGTTAAGTTATTATTATAGTTTTGAAACGGTATTTTTAGTGCGGACAAAACTAAAATTTATCATTTATGTTTGTAATTTTAGAGATTTAATGTTGGGTATTTATTTTGATGTATTAATATTTGATTATTTTTAAGTGTATTGAATATATGACTTGTAAATTAAAATTTGACCATATATTATAGCTATTAAAGTGGTAAGTTTTTTTTTACGAGGATTCGCCTAAATCCGTGAGAATCCGTGTAAGAATGGTATAGGGACGAAATAATCCCTAAAGCATTTAATGAGTATTCCCTAAAATTGTCCCCGTAAGTGTTGGGGACTGAGTGAAGAATGTAAAATAATTGTCCTTGTCCCATTGTCACCTCTAGAGTAAAGCGATATTTATATTCTTAATATAAATGTTGAGATTTTAACCATACAAGATGAAGAAATGGATAAACATCTTTAATCACTGCCCAATTAAAAGATCTCTACTTATAGTGTATATATGCATATATTTATGATGATCAAGGTTTATTAGATCTCTAATGATAGTGCATATATGTATATATTCATGATGATCGAGGTTGATTAAAATATATAATGCAAATTTTAATAATGAAGTAGTTTAATTTCTAAATCTTAACTTGCAATTTCAAAAAGAACAACCAAGCAGCATTAATTATCACATGTATAGATTTACTAATGTTATATAATGATCATGAGTTGATAAAAATATGTTATCCACATAAATTTGTTAATGTAATAACTAATAAGGGAGTAGTTTATTCTAAATCTTTTATAAAAAAAGGGTTTATTCTAAATCTTAACTTGCAATTTCAGAAAGAACAGCCCGGCAGTATCAATTATCATATGTTCAGATTTGCTAATGTATATATAATGATCGTGATTTGACAAAAATTATGTTATGCATATAAATTTGCTAATGTAACAGGAATAGAAATCCTATATTCTTTTCTTTTTCGGCGTCTATATTTATGTTTCCACACTCAAAATTAGGTTTAGAGTTTAGGGTTAGAGGTTAAAGGTTAGGATTTATGGTAAGGGTTTAGGTAATTTGGGGTAGGGTGTATTTCTTAGCAGTGGCGAAGCCAAGATTTTTATATAATGAGGTCTGTACAGAGTATGAGTATGAAAAATTCTTACACCATTACAAAAATTATTGTTGACTCCATGCTTCAACAAATTAAGTGAGATCAATTCCAACATTTTTATAAAAAATTTAAAATTTTTGTATTAATTACTTAAAAACCCCATACTCCAATAAATTAAAGATCTAAAATTTAGGATCATAAGACGGGCGTCAGATTTTTTTCCATGTAACAAGGGGATAGTTTATTTCAAAACCTTAACTTGCAATTTCAAAAAGAACAGCCAGACAGCATTAATTATCATATGTATAATTTTTTTTATAAAGTATGTATAGGTTTTTTCATACTCACTTCACGAAAGAAAAAATATGTAAAAATATATTTTATAAAAATTTAGCAATAATTAATTTTGATGGTATAATAAAAATTTATAAGTAAATTTTTTAAACACAAAATAGATTTCCGGAAGTGTAATTGTCAGCTCTTTATTTAAAGACTATATAGAAATATAAAAAGCAAAAATGCCATAAAAATAAAATTACCTATAATTCAAATTAGGGGTAATTTAATAATTTTTAATAGAGTCTGTGACTAGTTAACGCACCCCATCATTCTTCTTAACGACTTTGGCAATAGTAGCTATTTTTTTAGGGAAAAACTAACGCCAGGTCTTGGCACATATGAAAGTGTACAACTTTCTTAAAGAATAAGTCAGCCACTTGTGACACATCATTAGTTTTATGACATGAAATAAAATGCTCTATTTTAAAAAACTTTTCAATAATAACCTAAAGTAAAATTTATTGGAAGATTTTTTATTTATAATATCAAACATAAAAAATGACATCAAAAAAGACATAATTTGTCTCTCATTTTATTTTATTTTATTTACCAAAGAATAGATTGATGCCTTCTTCTTATATGACACAAAAAGCTTTTTGAATACCTTAAATTAAGGACCATAAAATGTTATTACACTTTTAACCTCTAGCTTCTGTCAAAATATAATAAAATCTAGTCTCTAATCTCTTTCTCTAGTTCTGACATTACTTCGCTTTACTTTTTAGGCTTCCAAACGTGCAGGGTGAGTTTTGGCCTTGTTCTTGGAGAAGATGGAAAGCGTTTTCGAACCCGTAACATTGAAGTAGTTCAATTAGTTGATCTACTTGATTAAGCCAAGAGTCGAAGTAAAGCAGCACTTATTGAGCGTGGTAAAATATTAAACCTTGTCTGTTGTTACAAATGTTTCTCTGCTCTTGCGGTTGTTGAACTATTAACGGTTTATGCGTTAACGCAAGTTCTTGCTATTGTTAAATTGTAACTTTTTCGACCTTCAAACTTCTTGTAACATCATGAAAAACGGGTTAAAAGAATCGGATGTTTTGTTGGATTTGGATTAAGGTCGAAATTAGAAATTAACTAACTAATTAGTACTAGACTTAAAATTGAGTTTGAACTAAATTGATTTTAGTTAAATTGTCATGGCTAATATCTTTGAGGACTATTTAACTAATATGTTAAATAATGAAATTGGGTTATTAATGGCTTTTTAATGAGTCGATTGGGTTTTACATAATTTTAGTGACTATTTTATAAAATTTTTAAATACTTTTTTGGTGATTAAATTGATTGAGGATAAATGCTATGAATCTTTAAAGAGTAAAATGCCCATTTATTTTCAACTAACACTCCCCTCCTAATTTTCAACAAATAATCTGACAATTATCATTTTTCCAAGAGAGCTTGTTCTTCAAAAATTCATTCTTCATTTTCTCTCAAATCTCCCAAATACCATTTTAGATTTCTTTTTGTTCTCATTGATTTCTTTTTAATCTCAAATGATTTCTACACAAATATTTGGCAAATACTTTTAATTCTTCATATTTTCTTGTTTTTCACGTCAAAATGGAGGGAGGATTCTCCGAAATCACTTTTTCATTAAAATTGAGGTAAGCTAGGGTTCTTTAATAATATTTCGCATTCCTTTTATCCCTAAACTAAAGTTTCTAATTTTTTTTCTTGATTAAAACCAATTTATATTGGTTTAATTGGATTTTTGGTGAATTGTGAGCAAATCATGGTTGGGTTGGTTAAACATAATAATTCCTATTGGGTTTTAATGATTTCTTATATAATAAGAGTAATCTATGTTAGAATCAAAGTATACCCAAAACATAACATGTATGAAAACTAACATAACTAGGATCTATCATGTCAAATCATCAAGAACAATAAACCAAATAAACTGAATGCGGAAGCGTACCTAAATTAATCGATAAATTGAAAACTTTGAATTTTGATGTTGAAATCCCAAATATTTGGTATTGATCTTCCAAGAAGACATGTTAACTTTTGTCGTAAAAACTCTCTGATGGGGACAATAGTAATACAAGTTGATAAGTTATATGTTTGCATGTTTTTTCATATATTAAATCCTATATTTTAGCACATTAATCTATCTTAAAGCCCTTAATTCGGTTCCTATTTGGTTTTGAAGGTATTTTTGGGCCTTAACGACGTTTTATAAGTAAAAGCTATGTTTTAGCACCAATTTGGCGTTATCAGGAAATCTTTCACACAAAACCAATAGCACTCGTGAAATAAGGCGTGGGCACGACGCAAGACAGACTTTCTGACTTGGAGGACAAGCAATCCTACTACAAGTGGACTTCTACTTTTACCATAATTAGAGTAGTTTAGGGTTGTTGTGTTTAATGTAAAGTCTTCCCCTTATTTTCACCTATAAATAGTGATCAAAGGGTGAAGGAAAAAGAACTCAAAGTTAACCGAAACCCTATCCCTCTTCTTGTGTTGTCGCCTAATCCATGAGTAGCTAAACCCCTCATTTGAGTCAAGTGTAGTTACAAGGAGATTATTTCAAGCTTTTAGTGAGATTTCTTGTTCCCAAATTATCTTCATCTCTATTCAAGTATTTTAATATCTTATGCTCTTAATCTTTATGCGTATGTTGGGTTATACGTATGCACGCAACCAAGTCATGGGTTATTGACGCAAATGATAAAGAAATTTGGGTTAGATTTCTAAAGGTATGAATTCATATTCTTCATAAGTTAACGAGTTAGTGCTTAGGAAGAGTATGTGCTTTGGGTCTCTATTGTTCTTAATGTTATTTGATACGTTTTAATTCTTAGTGGGTTATCTAAGGAATTTTAACCTTGATAATAAGAGTTAGTAATTTATGGGTTATTGAGTTAATTTCTATCAAAGAAGAGATTTAAGTTATTTGTGGGTTATTATCTAACTTGAAACCAAGCTATTTGAGATTGATGTTGATTTATCTTTAGTGGGTCAATGATCTAAATTCTTGATTTAATATTCCAAGTTCTACCTTGACTGGAGTTCCAAATTATATTGAATTCCTTTTTACTTCAATTGCTTTCTTCAACTCAAACACAACTCCTCCCTTTACTTTAATTGCTTGTGAACTTAATCTCTTAACCGCTCTCTGTGGGATCGACCCTACTTGCCGCCACTACAAATCCAAAGAACAAGTAGGTATTATTTTTTGACGGATTCGAAACCCATAACAAGTTAACCTATTTCTTGGGGACCACTACCTCTTTATATAGTTGCTTATTAAATCAACTATTAAGTATTTAGAACTCTGCCCCTCATTGAATTATAAATACATATTATGGTATCTACACTTTTATTTCCATGACACTTTAATACCCATAACATGCCTACCATAATTGGTCACTTAATTTTGTGTCATACTTTATAATAGCATCATACGTTATACATATGTGCCCAAAATTATTAATTTTAATCCAACAATCTAATGTTAATTTTTTGAAAACAATCCAGAATTAAATTAATTAGGTGCTTTAAGGTTTAAGTTCTTGGAGAATTGTTATGAAATTATGAAGGAATGAAGTCTTTATTGTTAGCTACTATTATGAGTCTATTTTGATGATGTTTATGGTGGATTATGGTTAGAAAATGAAGTGTTTAGGTTGGGTTGAAGTTTGGAAGAGTTTAAACTCGATATTGGTTGGATTTTTGGTGATGTTTTTAAGCTGTAGAGCAAAGTTAAACTTGGTGGAAGTTAATGAGTATATTTTGATCAAGTTCTATAATGGTTTTAAGTTGTAGAGCAATAAAAAGTGTATTCGGGAGCTTGACTTGTCTTTTGACAATCTTCGAATATTGGCTAGGCTTTAATGTCTAGGCTAAAGCGATTGGGTGAGTGCAAATATGTTTTGGCACTCTAAAGAGGTTCGAATTATGGATTTGGGGGTTTAATTTAAGTGTAGCAAGCTTAGATAATCTCAGAAGTAAGTTTTCCTAATTTTTGTTAATGAGTTTTGAAATCCCATATAAATGCCTAAGGACACCACCATTTGATATGATATGATTAACTTTGGATGCCTTTTGCACCATCATTCGAATATGTTTTTGTTTTGTTAAATGCATAAGAAAATCAATAAGTAAATTAGATTTGTAAGATTATATTGGCTTGTGGCAAATCAAATTGAAATCAGATATAGTTGGCATGCCATAGGATAAAAGTATACTCAATGATAATTTGTTAAGTTCTAGCTTGAGGATATAAAGTTTGCTCTAGCCTTTTGCTCCGGACTTAAGTGGCATGGCCCTCATCCGTCGAAGGTATAAAATATTCCAAAGGTCGGATGGCTATAATCGTTCAACCCACTTATTTGTTGGGTGTTGATTCAGAAGGTTAGATGGCTAACGATTATGGAATATAGATATGTTTTGAATGAGGTAAGGACCTAAGCCTGTATTTTGAATTTCAATCCATGCATTCGATGTTTTGTATAAAAGTGAAGTCGCTAGTAATATTGCCAGTATAAGAGTATATGATATGATTTGAACATTTATTCAAGATTTGCATTTGATTTTATAAGCATTTGATAATTTTCGATGTGAGAAAGTATAATTTGATATGAGATATGAATTGACAAGTTCCAATAAGCTTTGATATGACGTGATGAACCCTGATAAGTTTCATCAAGTTGATAAATATTGATAAGTTTTGGACTTTCAAAATATGATTTGAAATGGCTTTTAAAGAAGCATAAATTCTGAATTTTGTTAAGTTTTGTAAAACACAATTCGTAGTATAATTTGGTTTTAAGTGCATTGATGATTTATTTTGTGAGCACACTCACTAAGCATTATATGCTTACTCTCTTTTTCCTTCATCAATGCAGCGAGATAAGCAAGTTTAGGGCTATAGTTCGAGGCAATGAGTGATCCCAAGACAAGCAAATATATGAGTATGTTTAAAGTTTTTCTACGACTTGTATTAATGCAATATGAGATAAGTATTGGGGCATTTAGATTTTGTAACACCTAACACTCGGTCCAGGAGAAACGAACCCAAGTGACGAATGTCACATTGATTCACAGAAGTGAATCCAGTTCGAATTTACAGATTTACGAATATTTTTCGATATTTTTTATGTTCTAGTTGCATCATACAGTCATATACATTTTCATTAGGTTATGGTTCCAGTTGAATGCCAAACAGAGTTTAATTAATCATTCACTCAAATAAGGACCAAATTATAAATCTGATAAATTACAGGGACTAATACAATTCCAGAAACACCATACTTCAATTAGAGATAAATAAAACATGCTTACAAAATTTCAGGTCAAACGGACATCATTTACTAATTCAATTGATGCATGAACATATGGTGACCAATCTACAAAGAGTCTAAAATCAGGTAAAACCAATTAACCAAATTACTTAACCTCGTACCTGTACATTAAAGGTTTGTACTGGTATATGGGCATCATACAATTTTCCATTAGTCAATTAATGTACTGATACATGACTTCCCATACCAATACGCTAAGCTTATTTTGCCTAGAAACACCCTCGTATACCGATACTCACTGGTATGTACTGGTACACCCTGCAATGTAACGCATATTCGAATATGCAAAACAATCCCGAATCACTCAGAAACAGTAGCGGATTTTGTGCAAAATCAAACAACATCTAATACTTAGGAATCCAAATCACTATCATACACCACATAATCTTCAAGAACAACCTATCTAATTTAATCAATTAATTAAATTCCGAGATTGGTTTCACAAAATTGAGTTTAGATAACATTAAACCCATAAAGAATCATTGCAAATTAATCATTACATCAAGATTTCATAAGAAATCATCAAAAATTCATTTCCATCATATTTTCTCAAATTAATCAATTAAAAGACATTTAAATCAAAGATTAAGAATGCATAGCATATGGAATTTCATTAAAAATCATCTTATACCTTGCAATTGATGGACTTAGGATTGAAGAGATGCCCACCAGAAATGACGTGATCGTTCAAAGTTGAGAAAATGGATTTCAAAGAGAATTTAAGAATCAATCGTAGAAATTAATAGGAAATATAAGTAATTTCATGAAAGAATTGAGTAGAAGACTTTAGGACTCCATGGAAGAATTAGAATTTTTGGAAATCAATGAGAAAAGGATTTTGAGAGAAAACATGGTGAGAAAGCTATCTTGCATGAAAACCAATTAACCGTCATTCTCTTTTTTGTTAAAACAATTTATTTAAACCAATTTAATATTAATTATTTACCTAAACCATTTTATTTTAACAAAATACAATTAAAAATATCTTTAAAAGATCACATGGTATAATTAGTCCTTAAAGATTCTTAGTATGCATTCTTTATCAATTTAGTCACTTAAAACTCATGTAAAAATTATTTTGACTCACTAAAAGTCGCCAAGTTAAAAATCATTTTTCAATATAAGGATTTAAATAAATCACAATCAATTCCAATTTAACTCGTACTTTAAAAACTCTCTGAACCAATTAAATTCACTAACCTAGCTAACCAAACCGGTTCACTTAGTTGATTCTTCTAACCCTGATTTCACGATGTTGCAACTCTCCCCCACTAAAAAAATTTTTTCCTCAAAATTACCTAAGAGAAACGTATGTGAATGTTGCAACTTCAAATCATCTTTGGATTCCCCAGTAGCTTCCTCATTTCCACATGTATTTTTAAGTGCATAAAAGTACTACCATTCTAGCCTTTTTATTCGTTGTTATTGTTAGACTTCGGCCCGTTTTAGTTGCATTTAGTTCGTCATTCATGCATTTTGCATTGTTTCATCTATGGTTATGCTTGAGTACATATTTCGGTTGTTTTTGGTGGAAAAAGATACTGCTAGTGTTGGTTTTATATATACAGGATTAATTGCCCGGGCAAGCCGGAAGTTGCCGAAGCAACTGGAAATGAAGAAAAATGGAAACCTGCGACTTTTGGAGATCGAGCCATGCAATTCGGATAAGCTTAAAGGACAAAGAAAAATCCCAAATGAGTCATAATTCCATGAAGAAGTCAAAGAGAGATAAAAGCCCAAGAAAATAGGAGTTTTTGAAGGAATAAATAAATAAAATAGTTTATCTCCAATCGAAACTCTTCCTTATCCAACCAAACCATCTATAAATCCAAAGACCTAGCCGCAACCAAGGAGAGTTCGATTGGAGAGAGAGAGAATTGAACAAGGAGCTGCGTATCGACTTCATTTTCTTCTTCCTTTTGTTTCAGTTTATTTCATGTTTGGAACTTATTATTTTGAGTTTGTTTTGAACCCCGACCATGAACTGAACTATTTTGGTTAGGGTTATTGTGTTGAATGGTTGTGAGAACAATTGAAGTTTATTTTAGGTAACTGAATATTATTTAGTTTGAGGTTTGCTTATTCTTGGTTTTTACTCTTTGATTACGAGTGAATTGGGAGAAGATCTCGTGATTGCATCTATTTATCTAATATCGGAAGAGTTAGATTCAAGAAACGAATAAGCATGATTTTCACACAATCAATCGATGGTGAAACTAATTCGACTTAGGAATAAGTTGCGAATTTCAATGGCTAAGAGAAGCGTAAAGATTGGTTGATGTTCACCCAAGGTTAACACAAGAATGTATCACCAAGGTAAGATCTATTGACTAGTTTTTCAAATTAGGGATAAGGAGAAACCATTGAAGAACGCTTCGACGAATCTCAAACGAAGTCGCATAGACAATTGTTGCACCAGTTGCCTGAGCAATCGCAGTTGCCCAGGCAATCCGACTATTGAAGTTGTTGAGACAACCAAGACGACCTGACGTTCATTGTCTAGACGAACTCAATCAACTATCACACCATGACCCATGATAATCCGGCCTATTCTCTCAATTGATCAACTTCTCTTTAATTTACTTGCTTCTTTTACTTTACTCGTTTAAGCAAAACTCTTCTTATCACCATTTGTGTTTTCTTTTCAGTACGAGACGATAGATTCTAGAAGTATCACCAATCCTTGTGGAGATGCTATCTAATCTATACTATAACTTGCGACATGTACACTTGCACCAACTATGAAGCACTCTAGACACGCAACAAGTTTTTGGCGTCATTGCTGGGGATTGGCAATAGCGAATTTGTTTTTAATTTCTTGCACCTTTTCTTTTAGTTTTATTTCTAATCGGTTTCAAGGGACTTATAACTTTGGTTTTGCATCTGTGTATGACCAGGGCGAGACCAACATCACAAGTTCTTCATAGAAGAAGACGAGAACAACGAGCAGCATTGGCAGAACAACAAGGTAACCCAGTCGGATATCTAAATGCCAATGATAATCAGAAATCGTAGTAAGAGGAGGAGGAGATCAAGTCGTACAACCTGTTCATAATAGACCCATTCGAGACTACTTAGAGGAAGATCTCAACGGTCTCAATCCAGGGGTTGTCACACCAGAGATAGAAGCTGCTCACTTTGAATTAAAACCTGTGATGTTCAACATGATCAACATTTGGTCAATTTGGTGGCTCGACAACTGAAGTGCCAACAACATCTCAAATCATTCATAGAGATTTGCAATTCATTCAATCTACAAGGAGTCCATGAAGATATTCTAAGGCTAAAATTATTTCCCTATTCACTGAGGGATAGGGCAAAAATATGGTTGAATAGTATTCTATTCGGATCTATAGGATCTTGGACAGATTTGTGTCATGATTTTATTACTAGATTTAGTTCTACAAATATGAATGATAAGTTGCGTAATGATATTACTTCTTTTCGGCAGACAGATGATGAATCCATGTACGAGGCTTGGGAGCGATACAAAGAGCTTTTACAAAAATGTCCCATACAAGGATTCCCACTGTGGACGCAAGTGATGATGTTCTACAACTCAATGAACACGCCGACAAGGATGATGCTAGATGCCTTGACAAATGGCATACTCCTTGAAAAGTCACTTGAGGAAGCAATAGAGATTTTGAACCGTCTTTCCAAGAACGATTATCAGTTCCCAACCACCTGAAGGGGAATAGTCAGTCGCAATGCCACGATTAATGAGCTTGATTCATCATGACCTATTTCTACACAACTGATCGCTTTAACCAATATGGTTAAGAACATGCAGTGACCAAGCAACACACAGGAGGTCAAGGTAGTTGGTTCATTTTGTGAATTATGTAATGGTAACCATGATTCTTCTGAGTGTTTGCATAATCCGGAATCTAGCTTCTACGTTGGAAACTATAACTGAAACAACAATGTAAGGTCCAACACTTACAATCCAGCCTGGAGGAAGCACCCCAACTTCTCATGGAGTAATCTCAACAATGCCTTCAACCAGAGCAGTCCGAATGCGTAAACAACGGGATTCCAACAGAACTTGCCATGGCAACAGGTGCCACAGATGCCGCAACAACAATCAACACCATCCAGTTCTATAGAAAATTCTCTCAATACTTTCATGTTAAAAACTGAATCTTATATGGTAGAGAATAGTAATTTCATGAAGAAGACTGATGCTTTTATGAACATGACGGAGAAGAGATTGTAAAATCAAGAGGAAGCCTTGAAATCCTTGGAGACACAAGTTGGGAAATTTGCTTAGAACTTGAATATGAGACCACCGGACGGTTTACCTAGCGATACTGAAGTCGCAAAAGGAGCAAACCACGAGCAGTGCAAAGCAATCACCACTCAGAGTGGCTGACAACTTAAGGAAACCCAAGCTCACTCAACCAAAGGAGCAGTCCCTTATCCAGACAGATGAATCCAGCAACAAAACCTCTAATAAAAATAATGAGTCAGAAATTGCCAAGGCAATTCCACATGCTCATGCTTTGGCAAACCCTGATGCCAAGGCAATACCAGATACCTATGCCTCAACAAGTCTTGATGCCTCAAAAACTCCGTCAATCAAATTCCAAACTAATGAGAAGATTGAGGATATCTGACTCCCACCACCATTCCCATAAATGTTGAAACGGCAAAAGCAAGAATACCAATTCAAGAAGTTCCTTGACATCTTGAAGCAAGTTCACATCAACTTGCCATTGTTTGAAGCAATAGAAAAAATGCCGAACTATGCTAAGTTCCTTAAAGACATTATCTCTAAGAGGACTAGGCTAGGGAAATTTGAAGCAATTGTTATGATAGAATGACGCATGGTCATGCTACATAATCGCATGCCACCGAAGCTTAAAGATCTTGGTAGTTTCACAATACCATGTTCAATCGAAAACCACTATGTAGGGAAAACATTATGCAATCTTGGAGCAAACATAAATTTAATGCCCAAATTAGTTTTCCAGAAGTTGGGAATCGGGAAAGCAAGACCTACAACAGTTATGCTATAGCTTGCTGACAGATCCTACGTGCATCTAGAGGTAGAAATCGAGGATATACTGGTAAGAGTTGATAAATTTATTTTTCCCGCTAATTTTATTGTTCTGGATTGTGAAGCAGATGAGTTCGCACCTATTATTCTCGGGAGACCTTTCTAGCAACGAGAAAGACCTTGATTGATGTCGAAAAAGGAGAACTCACCATGAGTGTAAACAACCAGCTAGTGAAGCTTAATGTTTTCCAAACCCTTAAGCATGCCGACGATCTAGAGGAGTGCCAATTCATCCAAGCCACAACTGAATTCAATTTTAATATAGAGGAAGATTGCCTTAATAATTGCCTCGGTAATTGTATTGCCAAACCTAAGGAGTTTGAAGAGTCGAACGATGAAGAGCAGGATGAAGCCAATTGAATAGCAAGTCATTCGGGTAAGTATTTTGAACCATTAGACTACTCAGGTAAGGAAGGTAAGACAAAAAAACCTTCTATTAAGCAACCTTCTACTCTTGAACTGAAACCATTGCCAGGGCAATTGAAATATGCTTATTTGGGAAACGATAATACTTTGCCTGTAATAATTTCTTCTAAGTTGCTGCCTGAACAAGAAAAGAGGTTGATTGACATGTTGGCATTGCACAAGAAAGCAATAGGATAGATAATTGCGGACTTGAAGGGAATTAGCCCGACAGTGTGTATGCACAAAATCCTATTGGAGGATGATCACAAACCGACAATTGAGGCACAAAGGAGGCTTAACCCTACTATGAAAGAAGTCGTGAGGAAGGAAATCATCAAATAGCTTGATGTCGGAATCATATACCCTATCTCTGATAATACTTGGGTAAGCCCGATACAATGTGTACTAAAAAAAGAGGTATAACTCTGGAAAGCAATGAAAGTAATAAACTAATCCCAACTAGGATCGTGACTGGTTGGAGGGTTTGTATGAATTACCATATGCTAAATAAAGCTACTAGGAAAGATCACTTTCCTTTGCCATTTATTGACCAAATGCTTGACCGACTTGCAAGTAAATCTTTTTATTGTTTTCTTGATGGCTACTCAGGTTATAACCAAATTGTCATAGCACTGAATGATTACGCAAAGACCACTTTCACATGCTCGTATGGTACCTATACTTTTAGAAGGATGCCATTTGGATTATGCAATGCTCCGGCAACTTTCCAGAGATGTGTGATGGCAATTTTTTCCAATATGGTGGGAGATTTCCTAGAAATCTTCATGGAAGATTTTTCAGTATTCAGAAACAACTTCGACAATTGCCTCGGCAATTTGGAGAAAGTGCAAACAAGATGCAAAAAATTCGATCTAGTGCTCAATTGGGAGAAGTGCCACTTTATGGTAGATGAATGAATAGTGCTCGGTCACAAGATTTCTTCCAAAGGAATCAAAGTCGACAGAGCCAAGTTGGAAGTGATCAAAAAATTTCCACCACCAAATTCAGTCAAGGGGGTCTGAAGTTTTCTTAGGCACATAGGTTTTTACAGAAGGTGTATTCATAATTTTTCTAAAATTACTAAACCCTTGTATAATTTGCTTGAATAGGACAAAGTCTTCAACTTCAATGACTCATGCCTCCAAGCATTTGACGCATTGAAGAAGCAACTTGCCTCGACACCTATTGTTATTCCACCCGATTGGTCCTTACCGTTCGGGCTTATGTGTGATGCAAGGGACTTTGCAGTGGGAGCAGTTCTTGGTCAACAAAAAGGTAAAATTTTTGATGCAATATACTACGCTAGTAAAACTCTTAATGACGCCCAAGTGTACTACACCACTACGAAAAATGAGTTACTAGCCGTGGTTTCTTCTTTTGACAAGTTTTGCTCCTACTTGATCGGGACCAAGGTAATCGTTCATACTGATCACTCAGAAATTAAGTACCTTTTCACTAAGAAATATGCCAAACCTCATTTGATTCGTTGGTGTCGCGACCGTTTTTAGGACTGGCGTGTGAAAAATAGCTTGATGATTGATTCTTTTGAAAATTAGGATTTTTGTTCATTTAAATTCGCTTAATCTTAAAATTAGGTTTTTTCACATTAAAACCTTTATTTCATTTCAGAAGATAATTTGGAGTCACCACCGGTCACTTTGGTAGACCGGACAGCATAAAAACAACTAGAGATTCATTTTAAAACAACTTGGGTTCGGGAGTCAATTACGTGTGGGGAAGAATCAACCCCCCAGAAACGCCCGTTATCGGTACCTTTTTAATCCCACGTGGTATTTTGGCATTTTCAAGTAATAAAATGAATTTAATTTGATCATTAATTGCTAATTGAATTTCTTTTCGAATGAGGATACCCTTTTGTAAGAAAATACATTTTTAAACGAATATGAATTTTTGAAGTGTCCAGTTACATTGGGAAACTTCGATTCATACTCGAAAATGTATCTCAACACAAAAGGTTTAAATGCATGACAAATTATTTTGTGGTTAATTTTAAGTAAAAACCTAATTAAGACTTCAATTCATTAATTAATTAGAATCCTATGAATATAATTAATTTTTGGGCTTGTGTGATAACACCCAAAGGATTGGGCACTACCCATATTAGGCCCAAAAATAACAATATCATTACTATTAATGATGCTAATTATTTAATCCTAATTTGAATTTTATTAAACTAATTATCCAATTATATGTAATAACAATATTCTAAGTTTGAATGAAATATTAAATATTTCACTAAAACACCTCATTTGAATAACATCACAATACAATGTGATACTAATCAACTTAGGACATTAAAGTAATCATTTAATATTCATCATTTTCTACAATGATCTTCCTTTTCAATTTCAATTCATTAAAGAACCTAATTCTAAGGGCACTAATTATATTTAGAGTGTTTAAGGTTCTGTAAACAATTATACTGCATGACTATTTAAAAACATGCATCACACAAATAATTAAATAAATTAAATTAAAAGGTCCTGAGTCAGACCGTGGCCCTGTGCCCAGACCCATTTTCCAAACGCACGGATCCTTTTTACCTGCCTCACCAAAATGGTGCCGTTTCAACTCGGCCATAAATAGGTCATTTCCGAGTTGAACTGGCCATATCACCCTTATCCCTCTCTCTCTTCACTCTCACTCTCTCTTAAACTCTCTCAATTATAACAAGCCAAACCCAGAAAAACAACCTCATTTTAGATCAAAACCCTCAACTTCAATCTTGTTCTTCATCAGTTCTTTAATTTTTCTTTCATTTGATCTACAGAAACACTAAAACTTCCTCATTTTTTGTTTATGAAGATCAAAAACCACAAAAACCTTCAAAATTCATTCGATGTTCATCAGTTTTCTCCCTTTTGATCTTCAACCACTCCTAAACCCTAACCCCAGCCTATTTCTCAGTCATCAGAGGCAACACCGACCACTGGCCATTACCTCCGGTCATCCTTTCCGATAAACCTAATCCCTCCGGCCACCGTCTGGCCTAACTCTGACCATCCCTTTCGATAAACCTATTCCCTCCGGCTACTTCTGGCCTAACTCTGGTCATCCCTAACCTTCTTTCGACTACCGTGCTACGCCAATAGAGTGATTTTTAGCCACCGTCAAAACCTTAAAAACTCTAGAAATATTCCTTTTTCTATCCTAAACCCCGATTCATCAGAATCTCCCTCCTTCCCCATCCTAAACTACCTACCCGAAGCCAAAAACCTATTTCTTATCATTTTCAACCCCACCATAAATCCTAACCTTTCTCCAACTCCGATCTCAACTCTAGTAGTGCTCTCAGTGGCAGAAGCTCAAGATAAGTGACCAGAATCCTTTTTAGTTTCTGATTTCATTTCCATTTTAGATCTAGTGTTTTTTAGGTTACTGACTTTAAATGTAGGATCTACTTAGATTTTAGACATTATTATCACTGATTTTTAAATGTTTGAGGCCTGGATTTAAGTGTTTTGCTTATTTAATTGTAGGAAAAAAAAAGAATATAGGTGGAAATATACCTCTGGATATGTATCAACAGCTCCGGCGAATCTCTAGCGGTGAGGTACCTGTTTTGATCGTCTTCTTCGAGCGTTCTTTCCCTTCAAGTAATCCCTTCAACTTCTCTTTCTCTCTCCTTTCAATTATTGCACAATCATTAATTCATTCTAACTTTCTCTCTCCCTTTTTATAGCAGGTGATGTGGCTGACGTCAGCTATGCTCTTAATTCGTGTGCTGAGGCTGTGGACCAATCCAGTAGCACCGCGTGGTCAAATTCGGTGGGCTCAAGAAACACATTTGTATTTCTTGGGCTGGTGAAGACAGAGAATGGGCGGGAATTAATTTGAAAATGGTCTTTAATATTTGTAATTGGGCCTTCAGATTTGTAAAGGACAAATTTGATGTAATATGGACTAATCTATGTACTGTTTTATTTAATGTGGACATTGGGGAATTATTTTTATCAAATGAATTATTATTCTTTAATATTATTTGGTCATACGTATAGTGAAACGTATATATACGAGGCCTAGATGAAATTCGGGTATTATAGTTGCCCCTCTTTGCTTATTGTTGTAAAACAAGAATAGGGCAAAGACTGAAAAGACACAAATTTTGTCTGCCCTTGTCAGTTGTTGCCCCTCTTCGCTTATCGAATTCTTCTCATTAAGAATTCTTTCTTCGCTGGGGGTGAACTCTTCTCATTTGGAATTTCGTCTTTGCTAACAAGCTTCCTACATTTGGAATTTTATCCTCACCAGGCGAACCCCTCACATTGGGAGCTCTATCTTCACTGGTCGAACTCTTCATATTAGGAGTTCTATCTTTGCTGGGCGAACTCTTCACATTAGGAGTTCTATCTTTGCTGGGCGAACTCTTCACATTTGGAGTTCTATCTTCGCTGGGTGAACTCTTCACATTAGGAGTTCTTTCTTCGTTTTCTGTTAAGATAAACTAAAATGCATATATGAGGGTTATTATGGTCCTAGTTTCTATATGATGCATGAATTGTATCTCATTGAGATCAATCAATCAGCTGTCACTCCTTGGGAATTATCTTGATGCTTCATTTTCTTCTTTCATCTCACGTTTAGGATTAGCCATCAGAAACTCCCTCCCATGTTTCTGGCCCCTTGCTCTAAAGCGCCCTTTCAGGTTTTCACTTTAGATTGCTTTTCTCAAGGTGCCCTTTCAGGCTTTCTCTTTGGTTTTCCTCTTTTTCTTTTTCCTTTTTTCCTCTTTTTTTCCTCAAGGCGCTCTTTTAGGTTTTCACCTTAGTTTTTCTCTTTTTTTCTTTTTCTTTTTTTCTTTTCCTCAAGGCACCCTTTTGGGTTTTCACCTTAATTTTCTCTTTCTTTTCTTTTTCTTTTTTTTGAATATCATGGAAAAAATGGCAACTAATTAGCATTTACAGTCTTGCCAATTCCAAAAGCCTTTACAGAATAATGAATCAAATCTTCATTCTCAATAGAAGAACCTGAAGCTATGCCTATTTTGACTCAGCCTGGGAGGTTGAAGGACGATGAAGACTCTAGGTGTTGTAATACCACCATGGTTTAGTGATGTCTTCAAAAATATCTTCATAAAAGCAATACCAGAGATGACAATAATGCTCCTTTGAATCTCATATCAATCACGTCATCCTGAGTGCCTTAAAACTGATTTTTAGTGACACCCTTTATGCGCTTCAACCTTCACTTTCCTTCTTTCCTCTGAACATTTTTTCAGTATGAGGTCCAACGATACCTTTACTTTATACACTATTCTTCAATAACCCAGAGTGTTAAAGTTCACCTATATCTTTTGAAACATAGTAGTACCAAGAAATTATCTGCTTTATTCACTAAGTCAAACATTTAATGATGCTTTGGAATAAAAGAATGGTTTAGAAGAGAATACATGATCTTTATTAAAGTTTATTAGTACAAACTTTAATGGAATTTTTAACAAGCAAGTCATGGCAAACCAAAACAACAAAATCAAGAAACCATATCAGGCTTTCGGTCATTCATAGCATGAAGGATACATTCACCCCATCGACCAGAAATAGTCTCGAGCTCAACCCTTATCCAATAGACTTCGAATGTTGTCTGGATGATTACAGATTTGGAATCCCTTCTGAAATACTAGGTGGTGTCCAAGAGGTTTCAACCGACGGATGCCTATTCTTAAACCATTCGGGCCGCCCTTTACGGGTTTTCAACCCAGATCCTCCTTTGGTTTCAAACGCCCTTTGCGGATTTTCATCTTTAACCCCATTTTCTTTTTTTTTCTTTTTTTTCTTTTCTCTCTTTTTTGAATATCCATAGTGCCCTTTCGGGTTTTCAATACAGATATATTATTTTGCGAAACGCTCTTTTTCGGGTTTTCACTCCCCTTTTTCTTTTCTTTTTTTTTCTTTTTTTCTTTCTCTTTTTTATTCTTCAAGCATAATACTTTTTGACTAAATCAGAGTTTACTGGTTTTTTTAATTCTTTACCATCCATCTCGATCAGAATCAGTGCTCCTCTAGAGAAGGCCTTTTTAACAACATAAGGTCATTCCCAGTTAGGCATCCATTTTCCACGATCGTCTCGATGTATCTGTAAGATCTTTTTCAACACAAGATCTCCCTCTCGGAATTCCCTGGGCCGAACCTTCTTATCATAGGCCCGTATTATTCTTTTCTGGTACATTTGACTATGACAAATATCCCTCAACCTCTTTTCTTCAATCAAATTCAACTGGTCAAACCGAGCCTGTATCAATTCCGAAATTGGTAGCATTATCAGTAATGATTCTTTCTGGTAATACATATCGACAAATGATCTTTTTCTTCAAGAACTTGCATGCTGTTGTTCTTGTGACATTAGCATAAGAAGCTTCCTCCACCCATTTAGTGAAGTAATCAATGGCCACTAGAATGAAACGATGACCATTAGAAGCTTTGGGGTGAATCTTCCCAATAACATCCATGCCCCAGACAGCGAAAGACCATGGTGAATTCATCGTATGGAGTGGCACCGGTGGAGAATTGATTCTATCAGCGTATATCTGGCATTTATGACATTTCTTTGCATATTCAATGCAATGTCCTTCCATGGTCACCCAGTAATATCCATATCTCATAATTTTCCTGGCCATTGCGTAACCGTTTACATGTGTCCCACATATTCCATCGTGTACCTCTGCCATGATGCTTCTTGCTTCATTAGCATTAGCACACCTCAGCAATATCTTATCTCTGCCTCTTTTATACAGGGTTTCCCCATCCAACACTTATCTTGAAGCCATTCTTCTGATAGTTCTTTTATCATTATCATTTGACTCTAGAGGATAACTTTGAAACTTAAAGTATTGCATGATATCGTAATACCAAGGGTTTCCATCTATTTCCTCTTCTATGCTACAATAGTGAGCATAAGCATTGTAACTCTGCATTTGGATTGTCATCATGTCCTTAGGTCTGTTCGCTAAGAAAACTGAAGCCAGTGTAGCTAAAGCATATGCTATCTGATTATCCTCTCTAGGGACGTATGTAAAAGTAATCTCTTTGAACTCTTTTATCATTTCAAGGATTAGTTTTCGATACTCAATCAGCTTAGCATCTTTTGTTTCCCACTCTCCACGAAGCTGGTAAATAACCAATGCGAAATCTCCATACATTTCAAACTCTCTATTTTCCTTTTAATGACAACTTGCAACCCCATAACACAAGCTTCGTATTCTGCCATGTTATTAGTGCAAAGGAACTCTAGCCTACTTGTGAAGGGATGATGTTCATTGTTTGGGGAGATCAATCCTACTCTAATTCCACGTCCTAGGGCATTTACAGCTCCATCGAAATATAACTTCCACGTTTCATCCTCAGAGATTCTATTTTCTTCTGTGGAGATATTCATCATATCTTCATCGGGGAAATCAAAGTTCAACGGCTCATAATCCTCTGAATCATGACTTTCTAGGAAATCGGCTATAACGCTCCCTTTTATTGCCTTTTGACTTATATACACGATGTCAAATTCTGACAAAAGCATCTGCCAATGTGCCAGTATTCCAGTCAATGTTGGTATTTCCATCCTAAACTTCAATGGGTCAAGGCGGGAAATTAGCCAAGTAGTGTGATACAACATGTATTGTCGATGCCTGCGAGTTACCTATACTAGAGCACAACATAACTTTTGAATAGGCGAGTATCGCACTTCACACTCTGTAAACTTTTTGCTTAAGTAATAGATGGCACTTTCTTTCCTCTCTGTGTCATCATGTTGCCCCAACACACATCCTATTAAATTCTCATGAACTGTTAAATAGAGGATGAGTGGTCTGTCTGGAACCGGAGCAACCAGTATCGGAGCATTCATCAAGTACTTCTTAATCTTATCAAATGTTTTCTCGCACTCTTCACCCCATTCTCCTTGATTGTTCTTTTTAAGCAGCCTGAAGATTGGATCACATTTATCAGTTAATTGAGAAATGAACCGAGAGATGTAGTTCAACCTCCCAAGGAATCCTTGAACCTCCTTTTATGCTTTTGGCGATGGTAAGTTATGGATTGCTTTTACTTTATCAGGATCTATTTCGATCTCTCTTCTACCGACGACAAAACCCAAGAGTTTTTCTGATGTGACTCCAAAAGTACACTTATTTGGATTGAGCTTTAACTAGTACTTTCTCAACCTCAAAAACAACTTTCTTAATTTTTGAATATGTTCTTCTTCGGATTTGGCAATCATGTCATCAACATATACTTCGATCTCTTTGTGCTTCATATCATGAAATAAAGTCACCATTACTCGTTGATAAGTTGCCCCGACATTCTTTAGCCCAAAAGCCATCACCTTGTAATAGTATGTACCCCATAAGGTTATAAATGTCATTTTATCCATGTCCTCTAAGATCATCTTTATCTGATTATACCGTGAGAACCCATCCATAAAGGAGAACCAAGAATGGTCTGACGTATTATCTACTAAGATGTCTATATGAGGCAAAGGAAAATTATCCTTTGGACTAGCCTTATTCAGATCTCTGTAATCCACACACATGCGCACTTTCCCATCCTTCTTTGGCACAGGAACTATATTGGCCACCCATTCTAGATACCTGGATACCTCAAGAAAACCAACATCAATTTGCTTTTGCACTTCTTCCTTTATCTTCAGTACCATTTCTGGCCTTTGTCTTCTAAGTTTTTGCTGTACTAGTTTACACTCCGGCTTTATGGGCAATTTATGTACAAATATGTCGGTATTCATTCCAGGCATGTCTTGATATGACCAGGCGAAGACATCTTTAAACTCTCGCAACAAATTAATCAACCCCTGTCTAGCTTTTGATGATAAGGTTGTTCCTATTTTCACATCCCTTCTGATTTCATCAGTTCCCAAATTAAAAATCTCCAATTCTTCTTTATGGGGTAGGATCTACTTGTCTTCTTTTTCCACCAACCTCGGTAATTCTTTAGGGATTTCACATTCTATTTCATCTTCCACCTCATTGATTTCTATTAGACACACTGGCCGCTCAAGATCTACTCTAGGATTGGGTTCAGGATCCTTCAAGATCTACTCTAGGATTGGGTTCAAGATCTACTCTACGTGTTTGCCATTTGTGAATCAACATTGAAAGCATCTTTATTTAAATAAACTGACATAGTGGCCCTTTACAGATAATACTCTACACTTGCGGGCAAAAGTATAGAGCTAGTTCTTGATATTTACTCTGTTTCATTGGATACAACATCAAACTCCTCAACTGTCCAATTGCCGAGTTTTTCACCAGGGAGACACGGATGAATTTTCCCCAGGAACCTCCCAGGTTGAGCTCCCTCAAAAATTTCTCCGACGAGAAGCCCTTCCAGCTCATTGCCAAAGATTTCTTCTTCGTGCATTCTCGCGGTCTCTAGGTTGACCTCCACGAGCTGTTCCTCAACATTCTTAAACCCTCTAGACTTAAAGATATATGTCAGATCCACCAAAGGTATGGGTTTGGAGGAGGCTTCGGATCCCAGAAGATGAGTTTTCCTCTGTTCTCCCCTTTTCTTCAAATCTTTCAACCTATTATTGACATTGGGCTTGAATCCTAGCCCAAAATGATCCTTCTTCATAACCACTAATTTTGGACGCAAACACCCATCGAGTCGTTTGCCTAAGCCTTTTCCTATTCTTGCACCTCTTCCCAACGTTTCTCGTACAGTCATCTTGTTGAAGTTTGATAACTTCATACGCGGGAAAGGCTTACCTTCAGCAACAAAGGTAGCATTTACAAACTCCAGAGCCCTGAAAGAACATTCAAGTGCATTCTCGTTGGCTTCAATATAAGGTGTGTCGGTGGTTACTGAGGCTATGATATCTTCTTCTGCTCCCACACTGACCAGTTTTCCTTTAGTCACGAATTTCAACCTCTGATGTAGGGACGATGGTACTGCTCCGGCAAATAAATCCATAGCCTTCCCAACAAGCAATTATACATGGGTCTTATATCCATCACCACAAAATCCACATTGTAGACTGCTGGTCCAATTAACAATAGCACTTCAATTTTTCCTAGCACTTCTCGAGTAGTCTCATCGAATGCCCTTACCGTATTCTTATATACCTTCATGTGTGATTCATCAATGGGTAACCTTTGTAGTGTTACCATTGGCAGAACATTGAAGGCAGCACCATTGTCTATTAGCACTTCTGGCAGTACATATCCTTTACAATGCGTGGTGATATTCAAAGCCTTTACTGATCCCATTCCTCTCTCATAAATTTTGTCATCGGTGAAAGTAATATAATTGTCAGCAGTTATGTGAGTCACTATCCTGTCTAGTTTGCTTATGGATATGTCATTTGGTACAAATCTCTGATTAAGCCCCTTCATTAATGCATTGTGACGCCCTTCTGAATTTAACAACAACTCTAGAACAGAGATCCTCGCTTGTTGCTTCTTTAACTGCTCAACAATATTATACTCACTATGTTTCAAAAACTTCAAGAATTCTTGAACCTGCTCTTCCGTCACCGGCTCATTTATCTTAGGTGTTGGCTCTTCCCCGAAAATTCTCTCTATTGCAGACACGACTTTCTCCTTAGCTTTCTCCACTTCTTTGGGAACTTCCAGAGAATAGCACCTGCTAGTTCGAGTGAAGTGCCCGACCTCGTTTACCATTTCAATATTTGGCTGGTCATTTTTACTTCCTTCTGGCATCAATTGTGTTTCTTCCAACAATTTTTCCTTCTCCCGCTATTTTCCCTCTTCAGGTGTGGTCATAGATGAAGGATAATTCCAGGGCACCTTGCGAGTACTCTTATAGGCAAACTGTGCAGTAGATGAGATCACAACCTTGGGAACCGTAACAGGTTTTGCGTCTGCAAGACCCCCAGCTTTGGGTCTAACAACAACTACCAAAGGTTTATGTATCCCATATCTGACGCCTGACGGCTCAGAGGTACAGAATTCCTCTGCCTTCTTTTCATCTGTTCTTGCAAAGAACTCAATCTCTTTATTTTCCATCATCTTTTGTATCAAGCCTCGAAATTCTGGGCAATGTTGAATCTCATGATCATGCTCCTGATGATACTCACAATATACATCAGATTGTATCTCCTTTTGTATCTCCTTTTCCACTTCAAATGAGATTTAACTTCTGACACATCAGTCTTCAACTGCTTTGCTTTATCATCCTCTTCTATGGCATTTATCCTCCGCCCTCCGTGACTCGGCAGTGGATTTGCTGCAATGCTAGGTTCATCAAACTTCATAATCTCATTGTTGATTAGATTCTGTACCACCTTTTTGAATGATGTGCAAGTCTCATCGTATGTCCCGGTATCCCAACATAAAATTCACAATGAGCATCGGACTTATACCATTGTGGATAGGGAGGCTGTAGAGGATTTAAGTAGTACGGCCTCACCAAATCCGTTTCGTACAACTGTGGATACAACTCAGCATAAGACATGGGTATTGGTGTAAAATTCATTCTATCATTCCTCGAGTCACGTGTGTCCTTCTTGTTTGAACTCTACACATTTCCTGATGCTGCTCCTGGTGAAGTAATAGTCACATTCTTGGGAACCTCATACGCATTCGTATTATTTACCTTATTGTCCTTCCTCTTGTAATTCTTTCGAGAGCTTTCTACACTCTCGATCCTCCCACTTTTGATCGCTGCTTCAATCAACTCTCCAGTCATTACTATATAAGCAAAATTCTGAGTAGCATTACTGATCAATCTTTCAAACAATGGTCCCTTCAGAGTCTGTACAAACATATAGACAACCTCACTTTCCATCAATAGAGGTTGGACCTATGCCACTACATCTCTCTATCTTTGAACATACTGTCGAAGCGTATCATTATTTCTTTGTTCCATACTCTACAACATTATAAGGCTAGGAACCATCTCCGTAACATGCTTATAATGTTCTACGAAAGCGCCAGAAAGATCCTTCCATGAATGAATATTTACACAGCTTAGCTGTGTGTACCATCGAGCAGCCGAACCGGTCAAACTATCATGGAAGCAATGTATCAACAGCTTCTCATCCTTCAAGTGAGCAGCCACCTTTCGACAGTACATTGTGAGATGGGCTCTCGGGCAAGTAGTCTCATCATATTTTTTGAAATCTGGCATTTTAAACTTCGGCGGGAGTATTAGGTCAGCCACCAGACTCATCTCAACTGCACTAGGTCCTATTTCATTTACCTTCTGCAATTCCAGCAAACGATCTTCTAGTGCCTTACAGCACTCCTCATACTTCTTCTCAATCTCAGCACGAATTTTCTCTATCTCATTCAAGGTATTCAGATCAGGGACATCATCATTACTCCCAAAATTTGCGACAATGTTCACCGGATTGTTTGGTATTGCTTTCGTCAGATTAATTTGGACCTTTTTCGCAAGCGTAGGTCGTTCAGGTGGCACCCTTATGTGAGATGTGGTTTCTACTTGGTCATTTATTTCATTGGAAACACCTTCAAGTATTTTAGCCTTTCTTGACTCCTTTGGCCCCAACAGAGTAGTCAGTTGATTGATTATCTCTCTTTGGGTCTGAGCAAAACAATCCTTCATAGATTGCTCTATTTTGTCGAAGCAGTTTTGTTTTTTCATGCAATCATTTTCTAGACTTGCGACTTGATCTTCAACAGCCATAGTCTTTGAACGTAAATGGGTTCCGTAAGAATATGGAATAATTGTGGTCTATGAAACAAACTGTCATTAAAATTTCTTTTGTTAAACCAGAAACTTTGTAAAATAACTTTGAAAAGTGAATGCGTAAATGCATGTATGCAAAAAAGGCATCAAGTTTTAAGAAATAGTCTTTAGAAACATTCATTCGTTAGAAGGTTCAAATACAGGAAATAAAACAACTCCTTCTACAGGAAGCTACTAGCCTTAATTCCTAAGTTGGTCAACTCATGCAGCAGATGTGCAACGGCCTCTCCATACTCCAGCTCAACGTTTGGTTGCTTCAGCAGAGTCATAGCTTGTCTCGAGAGTATCTTCACATATGAAGCTATACTCCTAACCTGCTCCTTAAAATTCACCAGCTCATTATTCTGATTTTGGACAGTGCGTTGCGCGACTTCATATTTGGTCTTCCATACCCCAGTGTCTTGATATAGCGTTCCTTCATAGCTTGCAAGTTTTCCCTTCAATGATTGCACTTCATTTTCCAGTTCTGATATCCTTTTCCGTAATCTTTCCTTCTCGTGTTCCATCTGAACCCTATCTTCATTGTGATATCTTGTCACTAATTCCTCTAGCTATGTCACCTGTCTTGTCAGATCAAAATTTCTGGCTTGCTCCTCTTCTATCTTCTTCTTTGCCTTGTTATTTGCTTCCTTGCTTTCTCGAGATTTCTTTTTGTACATCTTCTCGTAATTATTCTGTTCCTTCGTCATGCTTTCCAACTTCTCTGATAAGTCTCGTATTGTCTTACTTGTTCCTCATTTTTGCTTAGCTTTATAATCATTATGAATCTCTTGTAACTCTTTCAAATCTTGGCTAATCTTCTTGTTTTATGCAATCAACTCTTTCTCTTACCCTTCATGAATAGTCACTTGATACTTTTCCATTGTTAACTCCTCTATAAGGTCACTGATCCCCTTCTCATATTTCTTTAAATCTAACTCCCGGTCATGCTTGAGTTTCTCTAGTGCTGATGGTGCTTCTATAACTGATCGAGCAGAAGGTCCCACGTTCTCTGGCATTTTCTAAAATTTTGTATCATGAACCCTTTGCGCTCTCCACTCCTCATATCCCGTCATTATTTCTAGCTCTTGATACGGCTAAACTCTTCTTGGTTTTTCGCATGCTTTCCCCGGTTTGCACTACAATTCCTTTGTAATCATTGGTCTTGTAAGCATACTCGAATTTCTCCATTCCCACCGTAGCCGGTATGAATTGCCTCGAACCAAATTGTCTTGATACAAGCAAAGGACAATAGGTTGTTTCTCCCCAAATTCCAGGTAATTGAACCCAATTCCTGTCCCCATATCTGTACAAGAATGCCATCCTTTTGTGCAACCAAGGTGCCCTCCATACAACATCAGTATCTTTCAATTTTTTGAAACATTCCTCCCACTGTTTCTCATCCTTTCTCTCTAAAGGACAACTCATCATATATTCTCCTACCGGTGAATAAGAGTTGAGGTACCTTGCAGCTCTATATGATGTGTTCCACCTGTGACCTATGAACCAAATTTCCAACAGCTGTGGGCATCCCCAAAACCTTCCTTCTCCTGATTTCTTGCATGCAGTCAATGACCTATATGTCTTAGTTAAAATAGCGGGAACTGGGTTCACATCTTTTTTATTCGCTCAAATAATCCCACGATTGATGGATATACGTACTCTAGAGTTCTTGGGAATATAACTAGACCATATATGCACAAAGCATATAAACTTCTTGCTCTGGTTGGTTCATCTCCACTTACAACTATCAATTCTTTCAAGACCCTCCAATTCACCCATTGTTTGTCGTTATTCTGATCAGTGCTGTCACTGTTGGCAATTTTTGTATCCCACTATTCCTTTGTCTTTCCAGTGATCAGTGCTAACTTCTTCTTAAAACCTGAATTGTTTCCAGGTCTTGTGTATATCTTGTCACTATGAATGGTTGGACAATTAACCAGTACCTCATATTCTTCAAGAGTGAGTGTCATATCGACTTGGCCGAAAGTGAAACAATTGTATGCGGGATTCTAGAATTGTGACATAGCTCTGAGTAATTGTTGGCCTACTTTAACACTTAGCAACAAAGCTATGTCTCCAAATTCTTTCCTAAATGCCTCTTTCATTTCACTTCCCCATTGGTCCCATATTTCCTTTGCTTCTTGCAGGCAAGCATTCTAGTTGGTGTTTAATTTACACTGACCATTCATCCGTGACACGTCACCTACTCGCAAACTGTCTCCCTTCTCATGTCGAGTCTATTCTGACCACGTCCAGACCGCAGTATTGTCTTCCCCAATCTTGACCCCTCTAGACATTCTGAATATTTCTAATTAACTGTTCCTCAAACCGATGCCAAAATAAATACAACAATGACATGGTTTATCAAGAACAAAAAGAAACACGTGTCAATAATTGTGAATTAATACAAAAAGCAAGTAAACAAGTATTATCTTATAATAGCATATAAATATTTAGCAAAGAAAATAACCAAAGAAATGTATTTAAACCGGTAGCACCTGTACTAGTTTCTTGTCTGGCTCTAGTAGGGTAGGTTTCTAAAACAGAATATGAGCTTGGTTCTAGACTCTGGGTTCTCGAACTGTCGTTACTGTCTACTGCGACAGTAAGACATCGATTCAGTAGTATAGGTCCCTTACAACGGAGGCATGGGCCCAACAACGCATAAGGTTAGTATACCGGAAGAAGACAAAAATCCAAACTCGGAGCTGGAGAGCATCACGTCGAATAATGTCTTTCTCCCACTTAAGGGTAAAAAGCCCTGGTCGAGAGCTTATGCATGAATGACGGATATATCAAACCCAAAAGCTACCCTCATTTTTCCTGAAGATTCATCCAACAAATCCTCAAAAGAAATTAAATTCAAATTATTTCTCATAATGCCAAAATGCCACTTGGAATTAATTAATTAGGCCTGACAATCTTTTTATGTCCCCAGCGGAGTCCCCAAGCTGTCGCGACTGTTTTTAGGACCAACGTGTGGAAAAATAGCCTGACGATTGATTCTTTTGAAAATCGAGATTTTTGTTCATTTAAATTCGCTTAATCTTAAAATTAGGGTTTTTCACATTAAAACCTTTATTTTATTTTAGAAGATAATTTGGAGTCGCCACCGGTCACTTGGTAGACCGGACAGCATAAAAACAACCAGAGATTCATTTTAAAACAACTTGGGTTCGGGAGTCGATTACGTGTGGGGAAGGATCAGCACCCCCACAAACGCCCGTTATCGGTACCTTTTTTAATCCCACGTGGCATTTTGGCATTTTCGAGTAATAAAATGAATTTAATTTGATCATTAATTGCTAATTGAATTTCTTTCCGAATGGGGATATCCTTTTGTAAGAAAAAATATTTTTAAACGAATATGAATTTTTGAAATGTCCAGTTACATTAGGAAACTTTGATTTATACTCAAAAATGTATCTCAACACAAAAGGTTTAAATGCATGACAAATTATTTTGTGGTTAATTTTAAGTAAAAACCTAATTAAGGCTTCAGTTCATTAATTAATTAGAATCCTACGAATATCATTAATTTTTGGGCTTGTGAGATAACACCCAAATGATTGGGCACTACCCATATTAAGCCCAAAAATAGCAATATTCTTACTATTAATGATGCTAATTATTTAATCCTAATTTGAATTTTATTGAACTAATTATCCAATTATATGTAATAACCATATTCTAAGTTTGAATGAAATATTAAATATTTCACTAAAACATCCGCTTTGAATAACATCACAATACAATGTGATACTAATCAACTTAGGGAATTAAAGTAATCATTTAATATTCATTCATTTTCTACAATGATCTTCCTTTTCAATTTCAATTCATTAAAGAACCTAATTCTATGGGCACTAATTATATTTAGAGTGTTTAAGGTTCTCTAAACAATTATACTACATGACTATTTAAAAACATGCATCATACAAACAATTAAATAAATTAAATTAGAAGGAATTAAAATAAGCAAATTGAATTGTACAGGACCAAATAGAATTAAATTGGAAAATTAAAGGTCGAATTACAAAGAATTAAGTGACCGTTTTGTAAAACAGAACAAACTAAAGAGCCCAAACCTAAACATATTAAAATCTGGTTCACAAACCGGTCTAAACCAAATCGAGCCAGCCGGTTTAAGCCCCAAATGGCCCAAACCGTTATAATCGGGTACTGAGTCAGACCGCGGCCCCGTGCCCAGACCCATTTTCCAAATGCGCGAATCCTTTTGACACGCCTCACCAAAATAGCGTTGTTTCAACTTCAAACCCCCGCCTCATAAATAGGCCATTTCTGAGTTGAACCGGCCATTTCACCCTTCTCCCTCTCTCTCTTCACTCTCACTCTCTCTTAAACTCTCTCAATTATAACAAGCCAAACCCAGAAAAACAACCTTATTTTTGATCAAAACCCTCAAGTTCAAACCCCATTCTTCATTTTTTCTTTCATTTTATCCACAGAAACACTAAAACTTCCTCATTTTTTTGTTTATGAAGATCAAAACCCACAAAAACCTTCAGAATTCATTTGATGTTCATCAATTTTCTCCCTTTTGATCTTCAACTGCTCCTAAACCCTAACCTCGACCTATTTCTCAATCGCCGAAGGCAACGCCGGCCACTGGCCATTGCCTCTGGTCATCCCTTCTGATAAACCTAATCCCTTCGGCCATTGTCTGGCCTAACTTTGACAATCCCTTCCGATAAACATATTCCCTCCAGCCACTATCTGGCCTAACTTCGGTCATCCCTAACCTTCTTTCAGCCACCGTGCTCCGCCGCCAGAGCAATTTTCAGCCACTGCCAAAACCCTAAAAACTCTAAAAATATTCCTTTTTCCATCTTAAACCCTAATTTGAGCCCCGATTCATCAGAATCACCTTCTTCCCCATCCTAAACTACCTACGCGAAGCCAAAAACCTATTTGTTTTCATTTTCAACTCCACCATAAATCCTAACCTTTCTCCAACTCCGATCTCAACTCCAGTAGTGCTCTCAGTGGCAGAAGCTCAAGATAAGTGACCGAAATCCTTTTTAGTTTCTGATTTCATTTCCATTTTAGATCTAGTTTTTTAGGTTATTATCTTTAGATGTAGGATCTACTTAGATTTTAGACATTGTTATCACTGATTTTTAAATGTTTAAGGCCTGGATTTAAGTGTTTTCCTTGTTTAATTGCAAGAAAAGAAACAATAGAGGTGGAAATATACCTTTCGATGTGTATCAACAGCTCCGGCGAATCTCTAGTGGTAAGGCAGCTATTCCAATCGTCTTCTTCGAACGTTCTTTCCCTTCAAGTAATCCTTCGACTTCTTCTTCTATCTTCTTTCAATTATTGCATCAATTATTATGCAATCATTAGTTCATTATGACTTTCTCTCTCCCTTTTTATAGCAGGTGATGTGGCTGACGTCAACTATGCTCTTAATCTGTGTGCTGGGGAGTAGCGCCACGTGGTCGAATGCGGCGGGCTAGAGAATGGGCAGGAATTAATTTGAAAATGGGCTTTAATATTTATAATTGGGCCTTTCAGATTTGTAAAGGACAAATTTGATATAATATGGACTAATCTATGGACTATTTTATTTAATATGGACATTGGGGAATTATTTTTATCAAATGAATTATTATTGTTTATTATTATTTGGTCATACGTATAGTGAAACATATATATACGAGGCCTGGACGAAATTCGGGTATTACAGTTGGATTCTACTTTTACAAGAGTTTGACATTGAAATTGAGGACATGAAAGAAACGGAAAATCAAGTTGTTGATCATTTGTCCCGCTTAGAAATCGACAATAAAGAGGACACAGATATAGAGATATGCGATACATTCCTGGACAAGCAAATGTTAGTAGCCTCGGTAATACCATGGTATGCTGATTTAGTTAATTTCCTCGTTAGTGGTATTCTACCTTATGTCCTTACTCACCAAGGAAAGAAGCGGTTCTAGCATGATGCTAAGCATTATTATTAGGACGAGCCTCTTTTGTTTAAACAATGTACAGATCAGGTAATAAGGCGATGTGTGCCCGAGGAGGAACATCAAAATGTGCTCTGGCAATGCAATGATTCACCGTATGGAGGTCATTTTGGAGGCACTCGCATGGCGGCCAAAGTCTTACAATCTGGTTTGTATTGGCCCACACTTTACAAAGATGCCCAAGAGTTCTACAAGCAATGTGATCGATGTCAACGAACAGGAAATATATCTAGACGACACGAGATGCCATTGCAGAACATCCTCTAAGTGGAGCTATTCGATGTTTGGGGGATCGATTTCATGGGGCCTTTTCCTTCTTCTTGTGGAAACCTCTACATCCTACTAGCAGTCAACTACGTGTCCAAGTGGTTCGAAGCGATTGCAACCCCTAAATATGACTCCAAAACCGTGCGACGCTTCTTAAAGAAAAATATATTCACACGGTTTGGTATGCTAAGGGCAATCATTAGCGATGAAGGCAAACACTTCCACAACAAACTCATTGCAAAAAGTCTTCAACATTTCAGAGTAACATACAAAATTGCCACGACATATCACCCACAAACCAATGGGCAAGCGAAAATCTCCAACCGCGAGCTGAAAGGAATCCTTGAGAAGGTTGTCAATCCTTCTCGCAAGGATTGGTCACTAAGGTTAGATGATGCACTTTGGGCCTACCGAACTGCATTCAAAACACCATTGGGTATGTCTCCTTTCTGACTTGTCTATGGAAAAACTTGCCACTTACCGGTGGAGATCAAGCACAAAGCATATTGAGCAATCAAAATCGTAAATATGGATTGGGAGAATGCCGGCCAAAAAAGTCTTTTTGACCTTAATGAGATAGAGGAATTTTGTGCCTTAGCTTACAACAACTCCAGAATTTACAAGGAGAAAACGAAGCGTTGGCATGACAAGAAGCTATTGTCACGAATATTCTTGCCAGGGTAATTAGTTCTCCTCTTCAACTCTCGGCTGAAACTTTTCCTAGGAAAATTGCAATCAAGATGGTCCGGGCCTTCGAAGTCATAAAATCTTTCTCCCATGGTGTTGTGATAATCAAGTCCACCATCGACGGTCATGAATTCAAAGTTAATGGACAAAGATTGAAGCATTATGTAGGCACCCATACGGAGCGCGACAAAGAAGTGGTCACTTTAGGAGATGCATGATCATGCTCTCCTATTGTATTTTTATTTATTTCTAGCCTTTTTTTATTTTCTTTTCGAACTCAAGTTTTAATTTTTGGTTTTATTATTATTTTCTTTACATTAATTTATTTTCTTTCCCACATATCTTGTTTTTAGGATAGATTATCTTCTATTAATTTCTTTTTATCTTTATCTTCTTCTTTATATTTTATTAATATTTTATCTCTTTATTATTTGAATTTTTTTAGGATAAGAGCTCAAGATCAAGAAGAGTTGGATTCAAGATGGAAGTTCTTTCAACAAGGGAATATGGGCCAATGTTAAGGCTTATAAAAAGCCTAAAATATAACCCTAACCCCTCCCTTCCATTCCCCTAACCGTCCAACACAAGAAAAAACCCTTCCCCTTCCCACTCAATTTGTGCCCACAACCCACCGAATCAAATTTTTGCTTCCTTTCTTTCACATCCATCCCACCTACCCATCTTTATTACCCATCCTTTCATTCTTCCATACTTTCCATCACAATTAAACTCACATTCTTGCTACTCTTCCAGGTTTCTTTTTGCTTTCTTTCACTTTCTTTTACTTTCTTTCTCACAGCCGATCCAACCAAAAAGACCCACAATGGCCTTCAAACTTAAAACCCTCTCCCATCCAAGCTCTTCCGTCGAACCACCGTTCAAACACTGCACAACTCCGGCCACCGAGGAGAGATATCTGTCCAAGTTTTCCAGCCGAACGATTTGGCAAGAACAAGGTTTTGCCTACTCCGATTCCCACCAGGATTTCGGCCTTGATCCTCCTATTTTCTGGGTAATAAATCACCAGAAGTGGCAAATCTTTTGTTGCCAACCAAAGCCGGGCAACACCACATGGGTACGAGAATTTTACGCCCATTCCTTAACCCCGACAACCCCTATGTCTTTGTCCGCGGCCGAGCAGTCCCTATAGATGCCGACCAGATTAACACCTTCTATGGTGTATACATAAAAACGGATGAGCACCAAGATTTTGTGGACAAGATTACACCAAAGGTGCTCGACAAGGTGATGTACGGCCTCACACTTTCGTGCACTCAGTGGAACGAGGGCTCGAACAAGGGAACGGTAAACCGCCTTAGGCTTAAGCCTGAGGCTAAACTTTGGAACAAATTCATTAAAACTTGTTTGATGCCTTCCACACATATTACTACTATTGATACACCCCGACTTATCTTTATTCACTCTATTTTGCACAAACGCATCATTAATATCGGTAAAATTATTTGTGATGAGATCTTTGTTTGTAGCCAAAAGGATAAAAGGCTCACTTTTCTTTCAAAGCCTTATTTCCCATCTTTGTGAACAAGAAAAGGTCTCTATTGATCCTACAGATGAGAATGCACCCGCCAAGATTGGATGGAGCCAAGCACAATACCGGAAAATCATGGGAGAAGCGCTACAAAAGTCCTATGCACCGAAGGTTGCCCGGGCAATTCCTACCGCCTCGGCAATGCCAGACACTGATGCCCAGGCAAGCACGCCAGCATAAGCTACTAGACTCAAAGCCCTAGAGCGTCTATTAGCACTCCGCTTGGAATAGATTGAGTCACGCCAATTGTTGTTCATGCGGTATATGAAGGACCACACTACTTCCATCACACAAGTCATACTAAAAAAATACCCCGACAGTACAGTGTCGTTCCCCACATTCTCTGCCGCAATACTTGCCCAGGAAACAGAAACTGGAGATGCCTAGGCAACAGCAAAAGATGAGGCCCAGGCAACTGACACTAAAGATGCCCCGGCAACCACCTCAAAAGAGAAAGGTAAAACCCCATATTCATGAACCAACCCGTATTGAGACTATCTCTGGTTTTTCAGATTCCAAGGAGTTCTCCACTACATCCATGAAGTCTCTTCCACCTACGTCCTCCAAACCAAAGCGTAAAGCCCCCATCATCGAAGAAGTCGATGATGAGGAAGATGGGGAAGCACGGGAATCGGTTCCACCACCACCCACGAGGCAGCAACCCATACACTCCAGCAAAAGACTCAAGCAAACCGCCAAACGAAAACTCATCATCAACGATGATGACCTCTTAGAGTAAGCATTGTTTTCATATTTTTCTTTCTATTTTTGCATGCATTGAGAACAATGCCTCAATCGAGTTTGAGGGAAATTGTTGCTAGTTAATTCATGATAGTTGCATCCATCCTTAGAAATTGCATGTAGGACTCATAAATTACTTGCCTTGACTTTAGTTGGATTGAACTAGCATAGACTTGATGAATATCCGACGATGACATTGCCATTGTACTTAATTGATAGACTTTCAATGCTAGGATGGTCATAGGAAACACTTAGAATCTTACTCTAATGTTGACATTAATTGTACACTGTTGTGGCTTGATTGATTGAAGGAATCTAGTGAACTTAGGAAATTATTGGAAATTTGGATAAATAAAATTTGTAAGATTACTAGAGGTGCCCGAAACCGGCTCTAGTGTGGTGCTTGATTTGATTATTAGAGGTGCCCGAAACTGGCTCTAGTCGACCTAAGAAAAATAATCAAAAACAAGAAAATCAAAATAAAATTGCTAGAGGTGCCTGAAACTGGCTCTAGTAAAAGCTTAAAAACAAACCCAAGGAATTAATTTTGAATGCCTAATGTTCACACAAAATCTGGAAAATCAACTCGCACACAACTCTGCACACACGCACAAGAATTATAGTTTGATTCCGGGTAATTCCTAAGTCATCTAAAAATCGAAAGACAATCAAACTTTGTGCCACGGTTCTAACGAATAAAGTCAAGTTCGAAGCAAGTTCATAATGATTGAAGTCTCGGCAGGTAATTGTTAGTTTGCATTGCTTGAGAACAAGCAGTAGTTTGAGTTTATGGGCGTGTTAAGTGCATAAAAGTACTACTATTCTAGACTTTTTACTCGTTATTATTGTTAGACTTCGGCCCATTTTAGTTGCATTTAGTTAGTCATTCATGCATTCTGCATTGTTTCCTCTATGGTTATGCTTGAGTACATATTTCGGTTGTTTTGGGTGGAAAAAGATATTGTTGGTGTTAGTTTTATATGTGCAGGATTAATTGCTCGGGCAAGCTGGAAGTTACCGAAGCAACTGGAAATGAAGAAAAATGGAAACCTGCGACTTTTGGGGATTGAGCCATGCAATTCGGATAAGCTTAAAGGACAAAGAAAAATACCAAAAGAGTCGAAATTACATGAAGAAGTCAAAGAGAGATAAAAGCCCAAGAAAATAGGAGGAGTTTTTGAAAGAATAAATAAATAAAAGAGTTTATCTCTTTTATCTTATTTGAATCCAATCGAAACTCTTCCTTATCCAACCAAACCATCTCCTATAAATCCAAAGACCTAGCCGCAGCCAAGGAGAGTTCGATTGGAGAGAGAGAGAATTGGACAATGAGTTGTATATCGACTTCATTTTCTTCTTCCTTTTGTTTTAGTTTATTTCATGTTTGGAACTTATTATTTTGAGTTTGTTTTGAACCCAGCCATGAACTAAACTATTTTGGCTAGGATTATTGTGTTGAATGGCTGTGAGAATGATTGAAGTTTATTTTAGGTAATTGAATGTTATTTAGTTTGAGGTTTGCTTATTCTTGGTTTTTACTCTTTGATTACGAGTGAATTGGGAGAGGATCTCATGATTGCATCTATTTATATAATATCGGGAGAGTTAAATTCAAGAAACGAATAAGCATGGTTTTCACACAATCAATTGATGGTGAAACTAATTTGACTTAGGAATAAGTTGCGAATTTCAACGGCTATGAGAAGCGTAAAGATTGGTTGATGTTCACCCAAGATTAACACAGGAATGTATCACCAAGGTATGATCTATTGACTAGTGTTTTGAATTAGGGATAAGGAGAAACCATTGAAGAATGCTTCGCCGAATCTCAAACGAAGTTGCTCAGTTGCCCAAGCAATTGTTGCACCAGTTGCCTGAGAAATCTTAGTTGCCTAGGCAATCCAACTGTTGAAGTTGTTGAAACAACCAAGATGACCTAGAGTTCATTGTCTAGACGAACTAAATCAACTATCACACCATGACCCATGATAATCCAGCCTATTCTCTCAATTGATCAACTTCTCTTTAATTTCCTTGCTTCTTCTACTTTACTCGTTTAAGCAAAACTCTTCTTAACACCATTTGTGTTTTATTTTCAGTGCGAGACGATAGATTCTAAAAGTAGCACCAATCCTTGTGGAGACGATATCTAATCTATACTATAACTTGTGATGTGTACACTTGCACCAACTGCGAAGCACTCTAGACAGGCAACATGTATTCCATAGAACCTTCATTAATTTGATGGTCTTACCACGTAGCACTTTCGTGCTTGTATCCAAAATCGCAACTGGTTCCTCGTTATAAGAGAGATATGGACGAATCTCAACATCCTCCAACACAATCACATATGAAGGATCTGAACGATACTTCCGAAGCATTGACACGTGAAAAACATCACGAATTTGTTCAAGCTCTGCCGGCAACTTCAACTGATAAGCGATCGGCCCAACGATTTCTATCACCTCATATGATCTAATGAATCTCAGACTTAATTTTTCTTTCGTATAAAATCTCAGCACTATTTTCCAAGAAGAAACTTTAAGGAAAACTCTATCTTCAACCTCATATTCAATTTCCTAACGCTACAAGTCGGCTTAAGATTTCTATCTGTCTAAAACAGCTTTTAACCGCTCACAAATAAGTATTACTTTTTCTTTTGTCTTTTGAGTCAATTTAGGTCCAACAACTACATGTTTTTCGCTAGCTTTTACCCAGCAAAGTGGCGTTCTACACCTTCACCCATAAAGAGCATCAAATGGTGACATCTTAATGCTAGATAGGTAACTATTATTATATGCAAACTCAACCAACGATAAATGCTTCTACTATGACCCCTCAAAATTGATGATACAACTTAGCAACATGTCCTTCAATATCTGTATCACTCGTTTTGACAAGCCATCAGTCTGAGGATGGTAGGATGTACTGAAATTTAGCCTCGATCCCAAGGCATCATGCAAACTCTTCTAAAACCTCGTTGTAAACCTAGGATCTCGATCCAATATAATGGATTTACGAATCCCGTGCAATCTTACTATCTCACCAATACACAATTCGGCTAACTTATAAAACGTATATGTGGTACGTATTAGCAAAAAATGAGCATATTTAGTCAGTTGATCCACAATCACCCATATAGAATCCTTGCTTGAAGGAGACAATGTTAATCCCGAAACAAAATTCATGATAATTCTTTCCCACTTTCATTGAGGAATTTGAATAGGTTGCAAGAATCCTAATGGAAACTGATGCTCAAACTTAACACGCTTACAAATCAAACACTTTGCCACAAAATCCGAAACATCATTCTTTAACCCATGCCAAATGATACACCTCGTGAAGATCATGATACATCTTGGTACCACCTGGATACATCACAAAAGGAATACAACGAGCTTCCATCAAAATAATCCTTCTCAGCTCTGAATCATCAGGTTAACACATCTACAACCCTTGAAACAAAGTACCCCATCATCATTAAAATCATAATCGGTCTCGACACCACTAGCAATAACTTCTACATGAGGTCCAAGGTTTCGTCATACAATTGTCTCTCTTTAATCATCTGAGAAAAAGTTGGCTTAACCGGCAACTCTGCCAACAATGCTCCACCACTAGTGATATTAAGCTTAGCAAACATCGCCCTAAGCTCTATTGTCACCTTCCTACTTAACACATCTGCCACAATATTGGCTTTTCCTGGATGATACTCAATCGCCAAATCAAAATCTTTCAAAAGCTCAACCCAACGCCTTTGCCTCAAGTTCAACTCTTTTTGTGAGAAAAGATACTTAAGACTCTTATTTTTGGTATAAATAATACACTTTTCACCATATTTATAATACCGCCAAATCTTTAAAGCAAACACTATAGTCGCTAAATCTAGATCATGCATAGGATAATTGCACTCATGCATCTTTAACTGTCGTGACATAGTCCACAACTCTCTCTTCTTGCATCAACACACAATCAAGCCCAGAATGCGAAGCATCACTATACACCATGAAATCTTTACCTAATTTCGGTTGAACCAACACTGGGCTTGCATTAAAACTTCCTTCAACTTCTCAAAACTACTTTGATGCACATTATTCCATTCAAAAGGAACATTCTTCTGCAACAACTTTGTCAAAGTTCGAGCAATCTTAGAAAACCCCTCGACAAAGCGTCTATAGTATCCCGCTGAGCCAAGAAAACTACGAACTTCTATTACTGACTTTGGTTGCTTCTAATTAAGAATATCTTTAATCTTCTGCGGATCAACCCTTATAACTTCTGCCGAAACAGCATGCTTTAAGAACATCACCTCCCTGAGCCAGAACTCACACTTACTCAACTTGGCAAATAATTACTTTTCTTTCAAAGCTTGAAGCACAATCCTCAAATGTCAATCATGATATTCCTCAGTATGAAAGTACACAAGGATATCATAAATAAAACCACCACAAACTAATCCAAATATCCATAAAATACTCAGTTCATCATATCCGTAAAAGTAGCAAGGGCATTTGTCAATCCAAACGACGTAACTAGCAACTCATAATGACCATATCTCATCCAGAAAGCAGTCTTCAACACATCATACTCCTTCACCTTCAACTGATAATACCCTGACTGTAAATCGATCTTTAAAAACATAGTCGCTCCAGGAAATCGATTAAACAAATCATCTATTCATGGTAAAGGGTATTTATTACTTATCATCAACTTATTCAATTGTTGATAATCTATGCACATCCTTACTAGGGTAAAACCACTAGCACACCCCATGGTGAAACACTAGGCTGGATAAAACCACAATCTAGCAATTCTTGAATCTATGTCTTTAACTCTTTCAATTCTTTAGGTGTCATGCGATAAGGCGCAATAGACACCAGAGCCGCACTAGGGAACGTCTTAATACAAAATTCAACCTCTTAATACAGAGGTAAACTAAGAAATTCTTCGGGAAAGACTTTAGGAAAATCTTTCATCGTGCGAATATCTTGAACTCGAGAACTTTTCTGTCCTGGGTTCATTACATAAGCTAAATAAGCCTTATGCCCCAAACTTAACATCTTTTCAACTTGAATAGCTGAAATCACATTAGACATAAACCACATTTATTCACCCATAACTTCCACTACATAATCATCGCAAAACTTCAACAAAATCTGCTTCTTTTCACAATCAACCACCACTCGGTGCTTGATTAGCCAATCCACTCCAAGAATAACGTCAAACCCATGAAATAGTAACTTTATCAGATCAACCAGAAGCACAATTCCTTGTATTTCCAAATGGTACCTTCTATATAAACAATTCACCACAACCGACTCACCCAAGGAACTTGTAACAATAACTCTCACTTTTAAGATTTCTACCAAAAAATCCAATGCAAGCACATGTGCTTTCAATATATAAGAGTTCGTAGAAACAAAGTCTACTAATAAAAATAATGAAATAGTCCGCAAAGTAAATGTACCTATGATCACATCATTATCATTGTAAGCCTCGCAATGTGCATACACTTGAGCAGTACCTCTAGCTTCAAGCTGAACGAAAATGGTATGAGCAATAGTCCTCTAACCCCCAGTAGGTCTTTGATAATTCCTTCACCCACGGGCAAGTGAAAAATTAGCAACAGGACGATTTAGAATACCCTAATCCTCCTTCGAACAATCCCTGACCATATAATCCTTTGAGCCATATCAAAAACATCCACCAGACAATTTCTAGCACTTACCATGATGATGTTTCCCACAATACTCTTAGGTAGGAGACTCATAGGTAACCCCGGTCTAACTGTTCCAGTTGCGCCTATCATCCTTTATATACTACTAACGATAACGGTTACCATGGTGCTTCTTGTTCGGCCTCCCAGAATGTTGTGATAACGTAACAAATCTCTTCTTAAAATCCGCCACGGTAGATTGTTTATTCAACCCTCGAGACTCCTCAACATCCTTTGTTTTATTCACCACAACATCAAACTTTTCAATGTTAGACGCCAACAAATAGGTCTTGATGTCTTTCACCAAGCCAAAACAGAGATGATTGCAATGTTCTCTTTCATTTGGAACCAGTTCGGAGCATATTGGCTCAATCTCACAAACTTGACCTCATACTCGGACAGACATATTTACTTGCACCAAACTCATAAACTCTTGTTTTCGCGTATCCTGATATTGCGTGCCCATATACTTACTTTTGAATGCCGCATGAATGAACGTCCAATCCACTTAATTGGCAGCTACTCCATCTCGGGTGGTTGTCCATCAGTGCCAAACCATGTAGCAATGAAACAGTGCTACCCAATTTTTTTGCATTAGTACAGGCCATCTACTCTAAGATGTGCTCTACACTTTCGAGCCAACGCTCAGCATCCATAAGGTAAATATTGTTCAGAACACAAAATTCTATTCCTCCCAAACTTCTCAAACGTTCAAGTGGTATACCCTTAGACACCGGTGCTGCGGGTGCATGTGAAGGGGCAACAATCACCACTCGTTGGAACGCTCCAATAGTAGCTTGGATCAGTGGGGAAAAATCCTCCAATTGTGGTCCTTGCAGAACAGGAGGAGCAGAAGGTAAACAATTCTCATTTCCCAACCTAACTATGTGATCGGAACAGGATGACCATCTAGCACATTATCAATCAAGCTAGCACGAGTCTCGCATCACAAAGGCATATCGGATAATATCTATGCACATGAAAACAACTTATATTAGGGCTTACCATCAGCAAGTGACCCAAGACAATCGTGAAATCATTTTCAAAACAACTGTAATAGGCAATATGTTCCCGATTATTCCACAGCATAAGCAATTGCATCGTAATCATATACACGTATGTTTAACAATTATAAATCCATTCGAGGTTACAGAACCACAAATTCAATACCACCAAATGTAACACCTACCATTCGGTCTTGGAGAAATAGACCTGAGTAACGGGTGTCACATTCATTCACGAAAGTGAATCTGGTTCGAATCTACAGAGTTACAAATATTTTTTTGATCTTTTTCATGTTCTAGATGCATCATACAGTCCTATACATTCTTTTAGGTTATGGTTCCGGTTGCATGCTGAACGAAGTTCTATTACTCACTCAATTACTCATTACACTCAAATAAGGACCAAATTATAAATTTGATAAATTACAGGGACTAAACCAATTCCAAAAACACCATACTTCAATTAGAGATAAATAAAAGATGCTTTCAAAATCTCAGGTCAAACGGACATCATTTACTCATTCAATTAATGCATTAACATATGGTGACCATTCTACAAGGAGTCTAAACCAAGGGAAAGCCAATTAACAGAATTACCGAACCCTGTACTGGTACATTAAAGGTCTGTACCGGTACACAAGCGTCATACAATTTTCCAATAGCTAATTAATGTACTAGTACACAGCTTCTCGTACAGGTACGAAGGCTCATGTACCGGTACCCATGTTTGGCATACTGATATGTTAAGCTTATTTTGTCCAAAAACACCCTCGTGTACCGATACTTATGTAGATGCCCATTTTTGTCTAGGCTTAACCCAATATTATTATACAAACCAATATCCAAATTTAAAACCCACCAGACACATTTAATATATTAAACCCATATACATCAGGCCTAACAAATAACCAGGCCCAAATCCCCAAACCATTATCCAAAAAGAAAACCCTAACCCTAAGAAATAATAACCCACTGTCGGCCACCTCTTGGCTTTCCACCTTCCCTCGTGCATGGTCACCACGCGCGACGGTTCGATGCCCCGTGGTCGCCACGCGCGTGATCATTAGCTGTCGCCGCCCATGCCTGCTCCACCTCTTCACTTTACGCCACCGCCCTGCAAAAAGAGGAAAAATAGAGATTATGAAATCTGAAAAGCAAACAAATGGGAGATTTTTATATTGGAAAAATGGGTTATAAATCCCCAAAAAATCAGGCATGTAATCGGGGGATTTTCAGAGGGATTCGAAATAAAAAAAAACAAAAAATCAGAATACATTATCTCATTCGACCCTGAAAAAACAAAAAGAGATTCAATCGAACCAAACAAAAATAGCAAAAAGGTAAAAAAAAAAACTTTGGAAACCCGTTCATTTTTTGTAGATCTACCTAAATAGGAAAGGGATTGAGAAAGAAGAAGGTCAGATTCGAATAAAGGAGGAAGAAACGAACCTCTCGGTGCCTTTACATGTTCTTCGGCCGCCGTTTGCGACGCCAGTAAACGGTGGCAGAGACGGCGGCGTGCGACGGTGGACGTGGCAGTCCTCGGCGGCTCTTGATCTCTGGCAGAGGGAGTTAGGGAGAGAGTTTGAAAGAGTCTTTACTTTTTTAGATATCAAATGAAAATAAGTTTTTTGGGATAAAAAAGTAGTACATAAGGGCTCATCAAAACAACGCCGTTTTGGCATTTCTCGACCGACGCTCAGTCCCGACCCAGATAGAGGATTCGCGTTTTTTTATGAAATCAGTAAATTGCACATTCAGTCCTCTCGCCTTCGTATCCTAATAATTTTGCATTTTAATTCATGTTTTATTCCATTTTGGTCACTGTTTTTTGCCATTCATTAATATTATACATGTGTTATTATTATGTATATTATTTTAATATAGTATCTAATAGCATATATAAGCAAAAATTCCTAATATATATATATATATATATATATATATATATAACGTGTAAAAATGTATATATAAGGTATGATATATATGTAAATTATGCATATATAGTAATATATTTAATCATAATATATGTGTAAAGTAAATTGATTTGTTTTTATACGTATATACATATATGTAAAGTAAATATGTGTAGTAACATAATGTATATAGTAAAGTAATTTTATACGTGTATATAGAAATTTCCTATAGATATGTTTGTAAAGTATGATATACATGTGAACTATATATATATAGTATTATATTTAAACACAATATATATATATGTAAAGATTTGTTAAAAAAACAATATATATGTAAAGTATGACACAAATGTAAATTATAGTATATATATATAATTTTGTTATATATATGTAGTCATATGTATTTGAAGTTTTTCTTATATATGTTTGTTAATTGTTTTCTATATTTACATTATATATATACATATATTTGCATTCATATTTGATTTTCATAATTAAATACTTAAAATGAGGTAATATCTTCATTAGGGGGCACCGTGAAAAACGTACCTCGAACTTAAAGGGGTGCCGCTTTCCGTTAATCTCTAATGCAAAATTACAATTTTTAATTCTAAATTATGATTTTCAAAATAGAATCCCTTCATTCAGGAATCTAACAGAAATTATGTCTCGGGCATAGGGGTGTAAATTTCTTTCACACAAAAAGAATATTCTTTCAAATATTTTAAGGGATCACAAATTTTAAATTAAATTCAAATTTTTAATTTCCATAATTTAGACAATGCGTAATCGACCATGTACTAATTTTGGGTGTTGTGGGTGTGCTCATCCATCCCCACACGTAACTAACTCTCAAACATATTTTTCTAGTTTTCGCAGACCAAACTCGTTGTTTTAATAAAATGATAAAAACAAATTTTATTAAAATAATCGGGTTTTTAGGTGATCCAATCGCACCTAAACTAAAAAGGATTGGTGGTGACTCACGTTGTTACAGCTTGGCGACTCTACTGAGGACTACTTTTTTTTAGAGTCGAGCCACTGATCGATTAACTTTTGTCCTAATGAGTGAAAACTATAAATTTGGTTTAATTTATTTCGTGATCCCTTTCCTTCCAAACATTTTACAAAAGGGTTTTCTTAAAATTTTGCTTCCCTCATTTTGCATATCATAAGCTCTGCACCCGAGCTTCATCCCTTTTAAGTGGGAGTGAGAAGCAACGCCTTCATGAGATATCGCCTCCGTGCAGGATAGTGGATCGCTTTCGGGATACATGTGTACCTTTGTTTTCGTGAGATCTTTCTCTCCGCACAAACTTAGGGAAATATATCCTCCCAAATCGATGTCCTAGCGACAATTCAAGTACCATTACTTTAGAAACTAAACCACATGTAGTGAACCATAGCAACCTACCTTGTCTAGAGCCATACTGAACCTTCGCCCGTTTAAAGAGAGTCACCCTATAAGTGCATAAGAGAGATGGGTTTTTCTTATTTCTTTCAATTATGCTATTTAATTTCAGCATTATTTATTATTCCACAATATTTTGATATGTTTATTTATGTAAAATAAGTCTGAGTGTAGAAAAGCATGTTCTGGTAGGATCCACCTTTTTCAACACATGTGGGTAGAAAACATGATTGGGTAGGATTTGTCTTATTTAAGGAGAACATGTCTACTTATAGGTTCTATACCTTTTTTGTAATAAATTATTGATTATTTAATCCGTACTAACTTGCTTTATTCTATTTTTGCCTTACATTATCATCTCATCTCGCATACATTTATATCACATCATATTACATGACCATTTCTTGGTCGAGCTTTTAACTCTGAGAGAACTACGATCACATTGATTTTAGGGCATCTGATCTAGCCAATTCAGCATTGATTCTTCACGCGGAACAAGGCTAAAGAAATGGATGGCTGTTTGGAAAAGGTTGAAAAAACGTACAAAGATATAAAGAATGACATAGAGCAAAACTTGGAAAAGGTGCAACAAGCAACTCGCGACCACATCCCATAATCAAATAAAGATCTACTGGCCAAGATAGTTGCGATGTTGGCAGGCAAAGATCCTGAAAGGGGAAAAGGATTGGCCATTGACCTTAGTGCTCAACAAAAGTCAAAAAATCATGTTGACAAAAAACATCTACAAGTGAGTACACAGCCCCTAATCCTAATAAAGTGGGTAAACCAAAGATCGAACTACCTAAGCATTTTGAATATTGGTACCAGTGACTTGAGGAAAACTTTAAAATTGTAGAAAGGTCAGATGCATTCTACGAGTTGGATGCAAGAAAACTGAGTCTGGTTCTCGATCTAGTGTTACCTCCAAAGTTCAAAATGCCAGAGTTTGAAAAGTTTGATGGAACAAGCTCTTCATCCGCTCAACTCGCCATGTTCTGCCGAAAGATGAATAGGCATGTTGATAATGACAAGCTTTTAATCCACTATTTTCAAGATAGTTTAAAAGGGTATGCTGCCAGCTGGTACAATCAGCTTAGCCAGGACAAGATACAATCATGGAAGGATCTGGCTAAAACCTTTACAGAGCAGTACAAACATATAACAAACATTTACCTAGACCGATTAACATTGCAAAACATGAAGAAGATGCCCAACGAGAGCTTTAAGTAGTATGTGCAGAGATTGAGGGGTGTTGCGGTGCAAGTACAACTGTCTCTACTCAAAAGGGAGATAACGCCTACTTTTTTGTTAGAACCCTAGAAGACCCATTCCTGAAGTATATACTGGGAAATGCAACCAAGAACTTTGAACACCTTGTGATATCGGGTGAACTCATAGAAGAAGCTATCAAACAAGGGAAGATTATAGATTCCAGTAGTTCGATCGTCAGAAGAAGTAAATCAGAGGTTCATATGGTGGGGTCTTATCCATCCCATCAACCTTGGTCCTCGCACTAATAAAACTATTCGTACTCACGTCAACCTGCAACGTTTCAGAAAGTTGTCCATCCAATTCTGGTAACATATGCATAGTTACTTCCGATGCTTGTTGAGGAAAACTTGTTAGCCCTGGTTCAGTATAAACTGAAAGAGCCTCCTTACTCAGAAGGCTATGATGTTAATGATGTGTGTGATTATCATCTAGGAAGCACGAGCCACACTACCGAGAATTGTGGAGCTCTGAGGAACAAGGTGCAAAAACTTATTTAAAATGGCACTTTAAAATTCAACAATGAAGTCCCTGAGACGAACTGACAATGAGATAGTGTTAGATCTGTCTGATCTGTAGACAACTTTTTAAGACATGTTTATCGTTTAAATCTCTTTTGAGTAATGCCAGGAACAAACCTTTTGCCTAGGCCCGAAGGCAAAAGGGAATCTTTTGTAAGGGCGTATGTGCATTTGTTTTAATGAACGATGCATTTCTACAAATTTTCTTAAAATTTAGCTTATTCATATGTCATGATTTATCCACACATGTAAATACATATATGAATATGGGGGCCTTATTTTCTGAAAAAACATATCTTAGAAAACTAATATAAGCATCTTGCATGGTTGAAAAACAAAAGATTTCTTGCATTACTCTTTATGGAGATTTAAACTACAAGGACCTAAGGTAAGTGTCTACTCGTATCAAAAGTTTGAAGCCTTCAAGGTACCCAATAAAAATAATATCCGAGCCCAAGATTAAGTGGGGCATCAAAACAAACTTGACAATATTTGACCAATGATAATTTCAATTACCCTTGAGAACAAGAAAATAAATGACGTCAAGATCATTCAGCTCAAAAATTCGAATTCAGAATGAGAACAATGAAATTTTGGGGGCAAACTTTTGTTAGGGCAGATTTGGAACAAGAATAGATTAGAAGATCAAGCTAGGCCAGAAGAAAAGGACTTCCACAAGTATCACACGCATCTCCATCCATCCTGAGGGCATACATGAAAGCATATGCATCGTTGCACCATCAAACATGTTCATACATCATGACATCTAGCGCTAATAACTTGAAGATTCTGACAAGAATTTCATACATCCCTGCATCATTACAAAAAACATACACATACATGTCATTTGCATAAATACATTACCGAAAACTAACTTTGCATTTGTCACTTAAAGAAATTTTCTGAAACCACGTCCTTCCATAAGGACATTTTCCTCAAAAACATGAGTTTCTTAATTTTGTCATTCCATAAGGACATTTTCTCAAAAACATGAGTTTCTTAACCCCATCCTTCTATAAGGACATTTTTTCTTAAAAACGAGAATTTCTTAATTCCTTAATTTTATCCTTCCATAAGGATATTTTCCTCAAAATATGAATGTCTTAATTTAGTCCTTTCATAAGGATATTGTTTGAAAACAAAATTTCCTAGTCAAATCTTTTTCGAAATATATCTTCTTAAATCAATCATATCTTTTCTTAAAGGTATTTAATCCTTTCTTAAAGGACCAAAAATTTACAGGTTTGATATTCTCAAAAAGGAAGGAGCAGATAATTGTCAACAAATTCCAGTATCATTGACATGGAGAAATAGGGCAAATATTTGTCTAGTTCCTTTAACCAAGAATGAACAGACAATCGTTGGCAACATCCAACATCCTCGACACAAATAATCAATCAGATCAAACTTTTCAATTTTATTATAGAGCAGTCACTCACTTTGACCAAGCACTTTTATAACTTTGACAGGTCTCATCTTCCCTAAAGAAATTATGAAATATGTGATCTTTGTGAAATGATGGACATTGGATACAATTGGCATGCCATAAGATTATTTTGAGCTCATATAAGTAAGGGGTGGACTACGGTCCGGGCTACAGCTTATATGTGGGGGAAATAAGGATGGATTGTGTAAGGGATATATTTCTGGAGCTGCGGCTCAAGGCTATGGCCTATTTCTAATATGTGGTTTAAAGGGGAATTCGTGTATCCAATGGTCCCTAATGGAAATTCTATATGTTTATGAACTTTGATATGAAATTATGAAAGTATGTGAGTATGTGAAATGAGCTTGAAATTGTGTATATGGAACTATGCCTATGTGGATTACTTGATCAACATGTCATGCATAATAAGAATTGATCATTATATTTGTTATAACTACCTCAGTAGGCTATGTAAGCCTAATATGTGTGTCTCATGCATTTTTCAGGACCTTAAACGATTCCAAGCTATGATCGTGTTGCCGCGGTTGCAAGTCATATCTTCGTCGTATACGTATGTTATCATTTTCTATAAACTCCTAGTAAAAGTGGCATATGGTGAGCATTTTAATGGTTGTGAATTGGCCCTATAATAACCTAGTGATGTATGCATGGAATGAAATATTTTGAGAATGTCAAGTTTGCTAAAAAGGGGCCTAAAACGAGCTTAAAGTTAAAACTTGGTAAATGGATTCGAAATGCTATAAAATTTGGTATGATAGTAGACCAATGGATTTTAGGCGTATTGGTAAAATTTGGTATTAACTGGAAAACATTTTGGAAGTCAAATTAGATAAAATCTGTCATTATAGGCCAGGTGTACCAATACAGGGAAGCCTGTACCGATACGGCCTTGCATATTTGGTCTTTGGTTAAGCAGGGAGTATCGATACACTAGGAAGTGTACCGATACAAACTTGGACAGTAAGGCCTAAAATTTAATTGCATCGATATGGCCTCAGGTGTACCGAAACGAGTCAACGTGTATCGGTACGGGCATAGACTTATCGGTATGGGGTTGTTGACCTCAAATTTGGGAAGTATGAAATTCAACATAGCGTATCGATACAAGTTGTAGTGTATCGATACGGTGTCAGTTAATTCTATTAAAAGGCTTAAGAAACAGTTTTAAAAGAATTACAAATTGGCCACTAATAATTATATGGCTTAATTGGATAGGTAAGAGATATTCGATAATAACAAAACTTCATAGGTTAATAATTGGAGAGTCTAATTAAAGTCGGTAAGAAAGAATCCGGATTAGGATCACTAATTTGTAACATTTACAATTTATCCCCTTTAGTTTTAAAAGTTTTAATTTTAACCTCGATTTTGAATCTGATCTCTAATTTCATTCTCGATAACACTTTCCGACCTGGTTCTCTACTAGACTAGGAAGGGGTGTTACAATTGTGGTATCAGAGCCTAGGTTTAGTCGATTCTAGGACTAAATAGGCATCTGTTATGAGTCTGCATTTGCATATGACACTTCGGAGTTTATTTGTATGCATTATCTGTGACTTGCAACTTACACGATTTGAATTACTTCTGTATGATTAGATCTGAAAATGTCTGCGCCTAACGATATACGTGTTGCAATAAAAACACATCTAGGCTCTACGTATCCCTTTATTAGCAAACCGTTGATTAAAATAGTATTCTCTAGAATCTGAACCGGTTACTTCTAAAGTTATTGTCACTATCCCAGTAGGAGACAGTGTGGTTATACGATTGATCTGTAAAGCTTATCCTTGAGGATCCCAGGAATCCCATTTCCAACCAATTTGATGGCCTTACCTTTCCATGAGTTTGGTCTTATCCTAGGCCTTGATTGGCTAATCGAGCATCATGCCTAGGTAGACTATTCGAAGAAATTATATCTTTATGGACTCGGTAAGGAGAGCATAACCCTGATGAAGTCCGAACCCGAGCCTAAAAAGAGTCTCATGTATACCATAGAATCTAAGAAAGATTTGAAAATCGAAGACGTACCCATGGTGAAAGAATTTCCCGATGAACTTCTGAGACTTCCTCCCACCTGTGAAGTTGAGTTCGGGATAGAAGTGCAACCTGGAACTACTCTGGTCTCCATTACTCCGTATAGAATGGCTCTAGTGGAGTTGAAGGAGTTAAAAACTCAAATTCAAGACCTTCCAGATAAGGGATTCATTCGACCAAGTTTCTCACCTGGGGAGCATCGGTTTTGTTTGTCAAGAAGAATGATGGATCGATGCGTCTATGCATTGACTATCGTTAATTGAATAAAGTGACGATCAATAACAAATACCACTTCCGAGGATAGATGATCTCTTTGATCAGTTGAAGAATACTTTTGTTTTTCCAAGATAGATCATCGGTCTGAATACTACCAAATGTTGGTGAAAGAGTCTGGTATTCCAAAAACTATCTTTCGGACTAGATATGGTCATTATGATTTTTTTGGTCATACCTTTTTGGGTTCACGAATGCACCTATAGCCTTTATGGATCTGATGAATCGTGTATTTTGTCCCTAACTCGATAAGTTTTTTGTTGTCTTTATAGACGATATTTTGATCTATTCCAAAGACTCAGCTACTCATGAAGAACATCCTCGGATTGGCTTCAGACCCTCCGAGAAAAAACAACTCTACGCCAAGTTTAGTAAATTTGAATTTTAGTTGTCTGAAGTATCCTTTCTTGGTCGCGTAATCTCTTCTGTGGGAATCCAGATAGACCCAAAGAAGATCCAAGCAATCCTTGATTGGACTCCTCCGAAGAATGTAGGGGAAGTTCATAGTTTTTTGGGCCTTGCAGGCTATTACTATAGATTCGTTAAGGGGTTCTCATTGCTTGCAGCACCCTTAACAAAGCTTTTCCGCAAGGATACCCCTTTTGTGTGGACTGTTGATCAGCAAAGGAGTTTCGATCAGCTCAAGCAAGTCCTCACGCATGCCCTTGTGTTAGTACAACCCGAATCAGGCAAAGACTTTACCGTATACAATGATGCATCCCACCTGGGATTAGGTTGTGTTTTGATGCAAGAAGGCAAAGTCATAGCTTATGCCTTATGTCAACTCAAGCCTCACGAGCTGAACTATCTGACTCACGATCTAGAACTTGCCACAGTTGTGTTTGCTTTGAAGATTTGGCGACATTATCTTTACGGTGAGAAGTGTTATCTCTACACTGATCACAAAAGCCTAAAATATCTCTTAACTCAAAAAGAGTTAAACCTTCGCCAGTGCTGATGGATGGAATTATTGAAAGATTATGATTAAGTCATTGACTACCATCTCGATAAATCCAATGTGGTGGTCGACGGTCTTAGTTGGAAGCCCACTTCTTCTACGATATGTTTGAATGCCCACTTCTGACTCAGAAAGCATGGAAAATTGTTAGCTGAGCTGAGAGTTCACTCCACCATTGTATCTCAAATTAAGGCACTCCAAGAAACTGATGAGAAGTTGCAACCCCTTATTTTTAAGATCAGGGATAGCTCAGATCCTGACTTTGCTTTGAATTTCAAAGGCTTACTGTGTTTTCACAATCGCATTTGTGTTCCCGATGATGATGATCTTCGGAACCAAATCCTAAGTGAAGCTCATTCTAGTTCTTTCTCTGTTCACCCCGGAGCTATCAAAATGTACAAAGATCTGAAGGAGATCTATTGGTGGTCTGGTATGAAAAATGAAATCACAGACTACGTAGCTAGATGTTTGACTTGCCAACAGGTCAAAGCTGAGCACAAGGTACCTACGGGTCTTCTGCAGCCCATTAAACTTCCGTAATAGAAATGGGAGCGTATCACGATGGACTTCGTAAATGGTCTACCCTTGACTCCAAAGAAAAATGATGACATTTGGGTCATAGTGGACTGATTCACCAAGTATGCTCACTTTCTCCTAGTAAGAATGGATTTAAGCTTGCCTAAGCTCGCGGAGTTGTACATCCGTTAAGTTATTCGTTTACACGGAATTTTGGTATCTATCATCTCCGATTGTGATCCACGATTTACGTCTTGGTTTTGGAGGACCTTACACGAGGCCTTGGGAACGCGAGTGCATCTTAGTACTACTTCCCATCCTCAAATCGATGGCCAATCTGAAAGAGTTATTCAGGTAACTCTAAACCTTTAGCTAAGCTATGTGAATAAGTGTTTGTATCAATCATGATTCTTCTTTGTAGATTTTGGAAGATATGCTTCGAGCCTATGTCATCGACTTTGGGAATACATGGGAGAAATCCCTACCCTTGGTCGAGTTCGCTTACAACAACAGTTACCAGGCTTCAATTTAAATGGCTCCGTATGAAGCTCTCTATAGAAGGAGATGTAGAACCCATCTTTGCTGGACTAAACTTGGTGAAGGCAAGATGCTACGTCCCGACTTGCTTCGGGAAACCAAAGAAATGACTACCATTATTCGTGACCGGCTTAAAGCTGCCTTTGACCGACACAAGTCCTATGTCGATCTGGGCATGAGAGATATTCAATACGAGGTTAGTGAGAAGGCATTCCTCAAAGTATCTCCGTGGAAGAAGATTCTCTGTTTTAGAAAGAGAAAAAAGCTAAGTCCCCGCTTTATTGGTCCGTTCGAGGTGATTGAAAAGGTTGGACCTGTTGCTTATCGATTAGTCCTCCCCGAGGAGTTAAGTCAAATTCACAACGTCTTTCATATGTCTATGCTATGCAAATACAAATCAGGTCCTTCCCACGTGATTGAGCCAGAATCTGTAGAGATTCAATCCAATATGACATACGAGGAAGAACCTATTCAGATCCTCACACGAGAGACCAAGAGGCTTCGTAATAAGACTGTGCCCTTAGTGAAAGTTTTGTGGCGAAGTCATTCCATTGAAGAGGCAACATGGGAACCCGAGGAGACTATACAGAAACAGTATCCTCATCTGTTCACCTGAAATGAAAATTTGAGGATAAATTTTCTTAACGGGAGAGTTGTCACATTCCAAAAACTGGCCTAGTCGGAAATAGGTCCCGTTGATCGGAGAATTTTGAATTCGATGTGTATATGTTGTAATGAATAACCATTGTACCCCTTTTGTTGTAATACAATTACAATGTTGGCCCTATGTGAGTAAATGGACCCCTTGTGTGAAATTCAGAGCCCAATATGCAAATCTGAGTTAGTCGTATCGACCGTTGCTTTTCAGTTTTATTGGAACCGTAACTTTGAAAATCAGTTAAAATGTATTGATACCCTCACAGGCGTATTGATACGATTTTTTGTGTAAAACTTTTAAGGATTAAAGTGTGCAAAATTGGTATCGATACGACCTTTACCGTATCGATACCCTTTGTAAATTAGACACTTCATATTGATATGGGTTCTGGCGTATTGACACCCTTTTGTACAACAACTTTTTCTTCTTATAGTAGGTACTGATATGATTGCTCAAGTATCGATACCCAGTGTTGGTAAACATCATTTATTGAGGGAAAAATAAAGTCCAACGGCTATAATCAATATCTCAACTACTCAAACGGCTAGGAATCAATTAGGGGTATAAAATCAAGTCTCCAAAGCTTTACCAACAACAATTCATTATGTCTAAAGCACTCAAGTACACATCCAACAATCTTTGAGCTTTTAGAGTCAAATCTTGTAACCCACTTGAGTGATCTCAATTGTAATCCTTTTATTCAAGTTTTTAGGTTTTTAGTGAGCTTATAACTGTGCAAACAATTAACCTTGTAAGAGATTTTCAGTTTGCTTTATTTGTATTTCTCTTGTTGAGAGTTCTTAAGACTTTGGGGTATAAGTCTTAAGGGAGTTTGTAAGGTTATCTCCTTGAGCCTCAAAAGGAAAGCAAATCTAGTGGATTTGAGAAATCCTTAGTGTGGATAGCTAAGGTAGTGGATGTAAACATTGTTTAGAAGGTTGAACCACTATAAATTCTTGTGTCCCAATCTTTTTACATTTCCATTGCTTCCACCAAATTTTTATTTTCCAATTCACCCCTATTGGCCATTCATCATTAATTGATCATCTCAATAATTGGTATCAAAGCTACACTTATTCGAAGGTTTAGCAACCTCTTGATTCGACCCTAAGGTGATTCAATCAATCTTTCATCTAGCCATGGCCTCTACTTCCGGCACCAACCTCTATGAGTCACAATCCTTCACCAAACCACCCTTTTTCAATAGGGTAAAATACCCATATTGGAATAATCAGATGAGGCTCTTCATCAAATCCAACGAGTAGCACGTCCCCAAGACAAGATAAGAGTATACTAATGAAGATCGAAGGAAGATGCAAACAAATGACAAAGCTATGCACATACTCTTTTATGCTCTTGGACTAAACGAGTACGCAAATATGTCTTCTTGCACAAGTGCAAAGGAGATATGAGACAAGCTTGAAACTACCTATGAGGGCACAAGCAATGTAAAGGAAACTAAGATTGGAGTTCTCAACTTGAGCTAAGAAAATTTTAAGATAGAATCGGATGAGGACATCACCAAGATGTTCGATAGATTTTTTTGTCACCGTCAATGAGCTTAAGGGCTATGGAGAAGTCATCCCAGAAGACAAGCTTGTTCAGAATCTTATCTACTCTCTTCCCAAGTCATGGGATGAAAAGATGACTGCCATCATCGAAGCCAAGAGCCTCAAGACCTTGAAGCTTGATGCTCTTTTGGGGTCTCTTCTCACTCATGAGATCATGAAGAAAGAAAGAGAAGATAAGAAGAAGAGAGAAGTAAAAAAGATGGAGAAGAAGAAGATAGGAATTGCTCTCAAAGCTTCATAAAAGGAGAGCGATTCTAGTGAAGCAGAAGATGAAGAAATGGCTATGCTAGCCAAGAGATTCACAAGGTTTATGAAATCCAACCGGGGAAGAAAGTTCCATCGAAGAGAGGGTTTCAAGAACAAGAAGAAGAGAATAAGCAAATCGTATGCTATGAGTGCAAGAAGCCGGTGTACATCTATTTCGATTGTCCCCAACTCAAGAAGAAGAGCTTTGGGAAGAAGAAGAAGCTCAAGGCTCATGTTGCTACTTGGAGTGATGAGGACTCATCCGATGATAAGGAGCAAGAAGTAGCCAACCTTTGTCTCATAGCATTATAGGAGGATCCTAAGGTAACCTCAAACCCATCTAATTTTGATTTCACTTTTGATGAGCTTCAAGAAGCTTCTGATGAGTTGCAAGAGGTTTATGATGAATTAGTTTTGAAATATAAAGAATCACTTTTGAAAAATAAGAAAACAATTTTCGATTTGAAAAATCAAATGATTCTTTATCTAAAACTAATTTGGAACTTAAAAAGAAGGTTTTGGATTTGCAAGAAAATCAAAAGGATTTTGAAAAAAAATAAAGACTTGCATAACCTTCTTTCCAAAGTTCATGATGATCACCAAAAGGAAGTAGGCGATCTTAAAGCTTTTTTGAACAAAGTTGGGAATTCTCGTTTTGAAAATGAACTACTTCAAAACCCAACTATGTAAAAAGAAACTTTGGTGGCTACAAACAAAAAGGCTTCCGAAGGCCCTCTAATGGTAAGGGGATTAGGAGTGATTGGGTTCCTAAGAAACTTGTCAATTCTAATGATATTAGTGCTATTGCTTCTTGGGTTCCCAAGGGAACCAAGATTTTTGGAGCTAATACTCATGAACCCAAAAGAATTTGGGAACAAAAAATCAAGAGTTGATACTTTATTTGTAGGAGGAATATTTCTACAAGGCCAAAGCTTCAAGTGCAAACTCATGGTACCTTGACAGTGGATGCCCGAGACACATGATCGGTGACAAAAGACGATTCTTAGAGCTAAAACCAAAGAGTGGGGGAGTAGTGACTTTCGGTGACAACTCCAAAGGCCACATTGAAGGAATTGGTTCTATTGGTAATCACTCTTCCAAAATTATTGACAATGTTTGTATGTCAACGGTCTTAAGCATGATCTTTTGAGCATAAGCTAATTGTGTGATAAAGGTTTCAACGTCCTTTTTAATTTAAATGGTTGCAAAATTATTGACATTGATTCCAACAAAATTGTGTTCATTAGTCATAGAATAAGAAACATTTACATGGTGCATTTAGATGATATTCATATTTCAAATGCATGTTTTGTTTCAAAAGATGAGCATGATTCATGGTTATGGCATAGAAAACTAGGGCATGCAAGCATGAGTGTTCTAGAAAAATTGATTTCAAATGATCGAGTAAGACGTTTGTCTAAAATTAAGTTTTTTCTTGACAAAATTTGTGATGCATAAACAAAAGGCAAACACAAAAGAGTTTCTTTTAAACCTATTAATGATGTTTCTACTAGTAGAGTTTTACAATTGATCCATATAGATCTTTTTGGTCTGATTAGGACTATGAGCTTGGATGGAAAATCATACGCATTTTTTTAGTTGATGATTACTCTAGATTTACTTGGGTTCTATTTTTAAGTACTAAGGATGAGACTTTAGAAAAATTCATTACATTTTCAAAAGAAAATCAAAACGATGTTGGTTACTCTATTTTTCATGTTGGGAGTGACCATGGAACCAAATTTCAAAATCTAGGTTTTGAAGAGTTTTCTAACTTAAATGGGATTAGCCATAATTTTTTTGATCATCGCACACCTCAACAAAATAAGGTTGTTAAGAGGAAAAATCAAACTTTAGAAGAAATGGTTAGAACCATGCTTTGTGAAAATAATTTGCCTAAGTATTTTTGGGCGGAAGCCACAAATACTGCTTGTTACATTGTCAACCGAGTAATGATTAGGTATATTTTAAAGAAACCACCTAATGATCTTTTCAAAAATAAAAGGCTAACATTATCTATTTTATCCTTTTAGCTGCAAATATTTTGTTTTAAACAATGGAAAAGACAATTTAGGCAAGTTTGATGCAAAAAGTGATGAAGCTATTTTTCTAGGTTACTCTTTAAACTCTAAAGCCTATCATGTATTTAACAAAAGAACTTTAGTAGTTGAAGAGTCAATACATGTGGTTTTCGATGATAACCTTCTTTCGAGGAAGGATACTTGTGATGATGATATAGGAATTTTTTATGCCAATGATGGTGGAGAACAATCATCAAAGGTAGATGAAGTTCCATCAATAGAAGAATCACAAGATCCACCTCTAGAAGCCTTGAAGGACATGTCTCTAGAGGAAAAAGAGGTCACCTACCCAAAGGAGTTCAATTATGTCAAAGGTGGTGAGATTTTGGGTGATCCATCCAAAGGGATAACCACTAGATCCTCTCTTAGAAAGACTTGCAATTTTGTTGCATTTATCTCATGCGTTGAGCCTAAAAATATCGAAGAAGCATTAAATGATGATTATTGGATATTGGTCATGCAAGAAAAGTTAAATCAATTTGAGAGGAGTAAACTTTAGACATTAGTTGATATGCCTAGTAATAAATCTACTATAGACACTAAATGGGTTTATAGAAACAAGCTAGATGGAGTAGTAACATAGTGATAAAGAAGACTAGACTTGTTACTCAAGGTTACACTCAAGAAAAGGGAATTGATTTTGATGAAACCTATGCACCCGTAGCTAGAATAAAAGCTATTAGGATGTTGCTTGCATTTGCATGTTATCATGAATTCAAGCTTTTTCAAATGGATGATAAAAGTACTTTTCTATGGTTTTATAAATGAAGAAGTGTATGTAGAACAATCACTCAATTTTGAAGATCCAAAATATCCAAACCATGTTTTTAAACTTTCAAAAGCTTTATATGGTTTGAAACAAGCTCCTACAGCTTGGTATGAATGTTTGTCAAGTTTTCTAGTTGAAAAAGGTTTTGACAAATGGAAGGTTGATACTACACTTTTTATAAAAATAAAAGGCAAAGCCATTTTAGTAGTTCAAATCTATGTCGATGATATCATTTTTGGTTCTACTAATGAATTGCTTTGCCAGGATTTTGCTAAGTTGATGCAAGATGAGTTTGAAATGAGCATGATGGAGGAGCTATCATTCTTTTTTAGGACTCCAAATCAAACAAAGGAAGAATGACATCTTCATCAATCAAGCAAAGTACATCAAGGATATGCTTAATAAGTTTGGCTTGGAGAATGTGAAACCTCAAGCCACAACGATGAGCTCTTTTACAAAGCTTGACAAAGATGAAGGAGGTAAGTGTGTTGATCTTAAGCTTTATAGATCAATAATAGGATTTTTTTTCTTTATCTTACTGCAAGTAGACCGAATATCATGTTTAGTGTTTGCTTGTATGCTAGATTTCAAGCTAGTCCTAGAGAATCACACCTACAAGCCGTTAAGAGAATCTTTAGATACCTCAGAGACACACCTTGTTTAGGTCTTTGGTATCCTAAAGACTCTTCTTTAGTTTGCATGCTTATTCGGATGCGAATTATAGAGGTTGTAAGTGTTAGAGTATGCCCAAAGACCAATCATAAGATGATTGTAAATGACATTTGTTTTTTTACCTTGTTCATTCATAAAGAGGCATTGCCATTATTATTTTCAATTACAATTTTGTGTGCATAAATAAACTAAATTATAATAAAGTCCTTAGAATAATATGATTATTCTTAAATGTTCTTAGTCGAGTATTATTGTGGGAATGGACAACAATAATACATTAAGACTAATATGTAGTTGATTGATGACAAAGTGTTGTCATTAACATGGAGATGTCAAAATTAATACATAAGTATGTGTTAGAGAACGACATACTAGACTGACCCGCTATGAGCATGCTTCTTGGATTATTATGTGATAGTCACAACATTGTTCATAGTGATAACTACATGTATAATCCTCATACTTGAGATCATCATTATTTCAACATCGTGAGTGACATATTTTGATACAATCAAACGTGTGTTGTAACTGACTACTCTATAAAGACTGATATTGGATATATCACAATCTATGTAGTGGGATATGGTTGATCAAGATAGGATTTGTCCCTCTTACATAATAGGAGTAATATCGTAGGCCACTTGATTGAGTGAGACTAGAAATGCATGGCCATGCTCGAATAAGTTGATATGAGATATCATAGTTATTCGTTTATAATAGTCTACTCAAGATATCAAGAAATATTAGATGGACTATGTAAGTGTGACTGTTCCATGACTTGTGTCCAATCTAGATATAAAGGAAAAAGGATGTAATACATGAAAAAAAAAGTTAACCACAAAAAAGTTATGTCGAAACATGATTTCTTGTAACTTAGGTGCAAATGACATATTGCTAGATGTCACTCATTGTTTGTAATATTAGAAATGTTCTAATATTTACTACTAACGCTACATGAACCTATAGGGTCACACCCACGGTTGAAATGAGCATATATTAAACGAATTGTATATGTACAAATTTGTTGTACACGAATTTAGATAAATTAATATATATTTGATATATATATATAAATTAACTATTGGATAAATATTAAAAGAAAATAATTATTATAATTATGACTCTTTTAACATATATATATAAATAATATAATTCGATTTAAATTAATATATATATTGAAATCCTAATTAAATTTCAATTGGGATTATATATATATTAAAATCCTAATTAGTTGAATTGAGATTATATATATTAATATATATTGAAATCCTAATTAAGTTAAATTGAGATTATATATTTAATATATATATATATATATTGAAATCCTAATTAAAGTTGAATTGAGATTACATATATTTAATATATATATATATATATTAAAATCTTAATTAAGTTGAATTGAGATTATATATTTAATATATGTATATATATATATTAAAATCCTAATATGAGTTGAATTAGGATTTCAAAGGCTATATAAAGACATGAGAGATCTAGCAATCACTAATGCTTTTGGAAAAACTCTCTATATAGTTTAGAGAGTTTTATATGCTCGTTTCAATTGGGTGAACTACGTAGAGGTCAGAGCGTTATCGTTGCGACTTAGGAATCGACATCGTGGAATCGTGATTGGGTATCTATCTCATCCAAATGCAGAATTCTAGATTTTAAACAGGTAATTCTTCACTCTTATTCTCCCCGATTCGTTTCTCATACATGGATCTCTGGTGGTAATCGCTGGATAATTTTTCCGCTGCTCCATGGGGTGTACCAGCGTGACCCAATAGTGGTATAAGAGCCACTTGTACAATACGGATTCAGGTTTTAATTACTTGAGTGATGTAATTGTATGAGATACATGTTATTTTTTATTTATTTAGTGAATATATGATATTTGTTTGAGCAAATCTATTCAATCACAGTTAATCTATTAATCTAGTTAAAAGATGTTTCTAAGATCGATGATTAAGAGTTAATCATCAAGATCTTTGTTGATAGGATTTGAAATATTATATGTTAATTGTTAAAATATTCAAAAAAATAGTTTTAGGGTTTTAGATGTTAAGTGTTAACATACGCGAATTATAGTTATATATTAGACTAATGGTTAGTCTATAGATTTCGTGCGAGAAAGTAACAAGAGTTGTTTCAGTAAAAACCTCATGGATTTTAAAATCCTAAAAATCACGATAATGTTAATAAAAGTCATCAAATCGTGAGGTTTTTACACGGCAATTAAGATGTTAATCTTTAAAAATTTCCCCGCTGCTAACCAAGCAGCAACAACCCCGCCGACAGCTATGGGGCTGTCGAAACCTCGCAAGGGGCTTGACACATGCGTAGGAACAATCTGGTAAGACTTTAATAACAAACCACGTCGTTATTATGTTTGATGTGTACGGTGTTTTGAATGCATGGTTATAGCCCATTTAGTTTTATTTATAAGGTTTTATAAATACAGCCTGCGTGTTGTGTCTTTCTCTACTTCTGTTGTAATTCTCTTCTCATCTTACTCCTTCATATGTAAAACAAGTTTTTGAAATTGTAATCTATACGAAGAAGCATGGACCAAAGGAACAGAAGTGTGGGCCGATAGAAAGATGCTTGAGAAGTATTTTTATCCTTAGAATAATTTGGTTCTCCTATTGGCTTGGGATGTGCCACCTTAGGGTATGAGCTATAACTATTACATTCATATTTACTGCTTTTTCATATATGTGATAAAATAAATGTATGAAATGCATACTAGTTAATTGATAAGATCAAATGTTAAATGGTAAGATAATATTCATGAAACCCCTTAATAAAATATTAAGTCTTTTATTGATTCCCAATGTTAACCCTCGTTAAAGTCTAGATCGATACAATGTAGGTTCTGCTAAAACGATGTACTTGTATCTATCTTAGCCAAACGCGAAGAATAAGCAAGTGATATTCGTTGGTTGTAACATTGGTTAAAGACTTAACTAGGTTACTCTAATAGGATTAGAAACCTAAAGGTTAGTTATTTGGATAATCATAGGATGGTTATGAACAAGATTCGTTCACCAAATGAAAAAGTTACATGAGATGTAATTAGCAAGTGTTGCTTACCTAGATAGACCATAATCTTAAGAGAAAAGCCAAAGCTGACTTAAGAGAATGTGAAATTTGGATCCTTTCCCACTAGAAAAACCTTACAGAAAGTATTTTCAACATTAATATTTAAGGGTTATTAATTTTAATAAAAATAGTGGGAGTATCAAGTCTTTTTATAAGAAAACATGGTAAACGTACTCAAAATTCATATTTTATTGGTGTAGACTTATTATACAAATTTGTTATCATTGCGATCGGTCCTTAAGAAGGACAAGTTGAACGACGTAAACTACCTTGACTGGTCACTGGAAGGAAAATGTTTTTATTTGTAATATGACATGTCATTGTAAAAGGAACTGCCCCATTTATCTTGAAAAGTCAAGAAAGCAAATAAAAGCAGGGTGTCCGCCTCGAATATTTATGTTATTGATATTAATTTATCAACACTTACTTCTTGGGTATTGGATACAAGTTGTGGTTCTCATATTTGTATAAGGACTACAAAATAGTAGAAATTTGAGAAAATGAGAGGTGGACCTACAGGTTGGTAATGGAGCAAGAGTTGCAGCATTAGCTATAGGAACATATACTTTATGTTTCCTAGTGGACTTAATTTATGTTTAGAGGATTGTTATTTTGTGTCTAGTTTGACTAAAAACATCATTTCAATTTCTTGTTTAGACAATATAGGTTTTGAGATAATTATTAAGAATAATTGTTGTTCTTTTATCTCGATAATGTTTTCTATGGTGTGACACAATTAATAAATGGTCTCTATACTTTGGATCAAGAGAGTTCCATTTACAACATAAATACGAAAAGATGAAAACAAATGACTCTAATCAAACTCATCTTTGGCATTGTCACTTGGGTCACATAAGTGAAAAATGCATTTTAAAACTTCATAAAGATGGATTTTTGATTCATTTTTTTTTTTTTGAACAAATCGATGTACGCGAGCCTTGCTTATTGGGAAAGATGACCAAAGCTCATTCTAATGGTAAAAGTGAGCGAGCTAGTGATTTATTATGATTAATACATAATGATGTATATGGACCAATGAATACACAAGCCAAAAGAAGGTTTTCAATACTTCATTACTTTCACATATGACTTCAGTAGATATGAGTACATTTACCTAATGCATCATAAATCTGAAGCCCTTGAAAAGTTCAAGGAATTTAAAAATGAAGTACAAAATTGACTAGGAAAAAGCATTAAGGCTCTTTGATCAGATCGAGGAGGAGAATACTTACGCTTAGAGTTTGGTGACCTTCTAAAGGAATGTGGGATTGTCTCACACCTCCTGGTACTCCACAATGGAATAGAGTTTTCGAAAAGAAAAAAATTGAATACTGTTAGACATGGTTTGGTCAATGATGAATCACGTTGATCTTCTAGTTTCTTTTTGGGGACATGTGCTAATAATTAACTACTCTCACACAAATTGGTGTTCCATCTAAATCAGTTCAAAAAACACCATATGAGATATAGACTGGGAAACATCATAGTATGTCTTTTATAAAAATTTGGGGATGTGAAGCTTACATTAAACATAAGATATCTACAAAGCTCGAACCCAAATATCATAAATGTAATTTTGTGGGTTATCCTAAAGAAATTAAAAGGATATTATTTCTTCAATCCCTATTGAGAAAAAAAGTGTTTGTTGCTCAAACATGAATCTTCCTAGAAAGATAATTTATTTTTCAAAAAGGAAGTGAGAGAAATATTGAACTCGATAAAATTCAAGATCAACCACATATCATTGAAAATATATATTGAACAACAAGTTCCACAAGTTGTTGAGGAACATTCAACAGTTTTGGAAACACAACCACTGCAAAGATCTTTGAGAGAATGCAATACGCTTGAGAAATATGGATTTCTTCTCATACTGCATGGTGATGTTCTCTTCATGGATCAAGATGAGCCTAGGAATTATCAAGAAGTAGTGACGGGCCCAAAATTTGAGAAATAGCTAGAGGCCATGAAATTCGAGATGGATTCCATGTCAAAAAACCAAGTTTGGACCTTGGTTGGCCCACCTCTAGGGATTAAGCTCATAGGGTGCAAATGGGTTTTCAAAAAAAAACCTACATGGATGGTAATGTACAAACATACAAAGTGCGATTAATTGCTAAGGGTTTTGGTCAAATTCTTGGTATAGACTATGATAAAACCTTTTCACATGTTGTTATGTTTAAATCCATCCAGATCTTACTTGTGATAGCTGCATTTTATGATTATGAGATAAGGCAAATGGATGTTAAAACCGTTTTTCTTAATGGAAAACTAGATGAGGACGTGTACATTACACAACCTGAAGGTTTTGTCGATCCAAAAGATGCCAAAAAATATGCAAGCTACAAAGGTCCATTTATGGATTGAAACAAGCTTCTCAAAGTTGGAATCCCGTTTTAACGATGCAATCAAAAAGTTTGATTTTATCAAAAATAAAGATGAGTCATGTGTTTTCAAGAAATTAGTAGGGAGCACTGTTATATTATTGATACTATATGTGGATGACATAACGATAATAGGAAATGGCATATCTAGATTACAATCTATGAAAACTTGGTTAGGAAAAAATGTTTTTCCATGAAAGACTTGGGTGAGGCAACATACATATTAGGAGTCAAAATATATAGAGATAGATCGAGACGATCGCAAGGACTTAGTCAAAATACATACATAGAAGAAGTACTAAAAAGATTCAATATGGAAGAATCTAAAAGGGGTTCTTACCTATGAGACATGAAATTTCACTCTAGAAGGAAATGTATCCTTCAACACCTCAAGAAAGAGAGCGAATGAGTAAGATTCCATATGCTTTAGCAATTGGATCTATCATGTATGCCATGTTATGTACTGTCTAAATATATCATACGCTTTAAGTGTGACAAGTTGATACTAGGTAGATCTTGGTGAAGGTCACTGGTCGCATGGCTAAAAACATCCTTAAGTACTTAAGAAGAACTAAGGATACATTCCTTATATAAGGAGGTGAGGAAGATATAAGTTTAAAGGTTATAATGATGTCAGCATTCAAACCGATAAGGATGATTCACGATCGCAATTGGGTTTTGTGTTCTTCCTTAATAAAGGCGCTTTGTGAGTTGGAAAGGTTCAAAGCAAGATAAATTAGCTAATTCTACAACAAAAGCTGAGTATATTGTAGTATGTGATGCAAAAAGAGGGTGTTAAGATCAAGAAGTTCATATCTGAGCTAGGGGTTGTGCCAAGCATTTTGAATGCTATAGATCTATGTTGTGATAACAACGGAGCCATCGCACAAGCAAAAGAACCCAGATCTCACCAACGATCTAAACACATACTTAGGTGTTACCATCTCATTCGAGAAATTATAGATCAAAGAGATGTGGAAATATGTACAATACCAACAGATGATAACATTGTTGATCCACTAACAAAGCCTCTTACATAGTAGAAGCATAATCGTCACACTAAGTCACTTGGTATTAAATACATGAGTGATTGGTCTTAGTACTAGTGGGAGATTGTTAGAGTATGCCCAAAGACCAATAATAAGATGATTGTAAATGACATTTGTTTTTTCTTGTTCATTTATAAAGAGGCATTGCCATTATTATTTTAGTTACAATTCTGTATGAATAAATAAACTAAATTATAATAAAGTCCTTAGAATAATATGATTATTCTTAAATGTTCTTAGTCGAGTATTATTGTAGGAATGGACAACAATAATGCATTAAGACTAATATGTAGTTGATTGATGACAAAGTGTTATTATTGACATAGAGATGTCAAAATCAATACATAAGTATGTGTTAGAGAATGACATACTGGACTGACCCGCTATGAGCATGTTTCTTGGATTATTGTGTGATAGTCACAACATTGCTCATAATGATAACTACATGTATGATCTTCATACTTGAGATCATCATTATTTCAACATCATGAGTGATATATTTTGATACAATCAAATGTGTGTTGTAACTGACTACTCTATAAAGACTAATATTGGATATATCACAATCTATGTAGTGCGATATGGTTGATCAAGATAGGATTTATCCCTCCTACATAATAGGAGTAATATCGTAGGCCACTTGATTGAGTGAGACTAGAAATGCATGGCCATGCTCGAATAAGTTGATATGAGATATCATAGTTATTCATTTATAATAGTCTACTCAAGATATCAAGAAATATTAGATGGGCTATACAAGTGTGAATGTTTCATGACTTGTGTCCAATCTAAATATAAAGGAAAAAAGGATGTAATACATGAAAAATAGTTAATCACAAAAAAGTTATGTCGAATCATGATTTCTTGTAACTTAGGTGACAATGACATATTGCTAGATGTCACTCATTGTTTGTAATATTATAAATGTTTTAATATTTACTACTAGTACATGAACCTATAGGGTCACACCCATGGTTGAAATGAGCATATATTAAACGAATTATATATGTACAAATTTGTTTGTACACAAATTTAGTTAAATTAATATATATTTGATATATATATATAATTTAACTATTGGATAAATATTAAAAGAAAATAATTATTATAATTATGACTCTTTTAATATATATATATAAATATAATTTGATTTAAATTAATATATATATATTGAAATCCTAATTAAATTTGAATTTGGATTATATTATATAAAATAATTAGTTGAATTAATATATATATATATATATTAAAATCCTAATTAGTTGAATTAGAGATTATTATATATATTAATATATATTGAAATCCTAATTAAAGTTAAATTGGGATTATATATATTTAATATATATATATATACTAAAATCTTAATTAAAGTTAATTTATATTATATATATATATAATATATATATATATTGAAATCCTAATATGAGTTGTATTAGGATTTCAAAGGCTATATAAAGACATGAGAGATCTAGCAATCACTAATGCTTTTGGAAAACCCTTTATATAGTTTAGAGAGTTTTATATGCTCGTTTCAATTGGGTGAACTACGTAGAGGTCGAGCGTTATCGTTGCGACTTAGGAATCGACATCGTGGAATCGTGATTGGGTATCTATCTCATCCAAATGCAGAATTCTAGATTTTAAACAGGTAATTCTTCACTCTTATTCTCCCGATTCATTTCTCATACATGGATCTCTGTGGTAATCGCGGATAATTTTTCCATTTGCTCCCATGGGGTGTACGCGTGACCCAATAGTGGTATAAGAGCCACTTGTACAATACGGATTCAGGTTTTAATTACTTGAGTGATGTAATTGTATGAGATACATGTTATTTTTTATTTATTTAGTGAATATATGATATTTGTTTGAGCAAATCTATTCAATCACAGTTAATCTATTAATCTAGTTAAAAGATGTTTCTAAGATCGATGATTAAGAGTTAATCATCAAGATCTTTGTTGATAGGATTTGAAATATTATATGTTAATTGTTAAAATATTCAAAAAAATAGTTTTAGGGTTTTAGATGTTAAGTGTTAACATACGCGAATTATAGTTATATATTAGACTAATGGTTAGTCTATAGATTTCGTGCGAGAAAGTAACAAGAGTTGTTTTAAAAACCTCATGGATTTTAAAATCCTAAAAATCACGATAATGTTAATAAAAGTCATCAAATCGTGAGGTTTTTACACGGCAATTAAGATGTTAATCTTTAAAAATTTCCCCGCTGCTAACCAAGCAGCAACAACCCCACCCGACAGACTATGGGGGTCATCGAAACCTCGCAAGGGCTTGACACATGCGTAGGAACAATCTGGTAAGACTTTAATAACAAACCACGTCGTTATTATGTTTGATGTGTACGGTGTTTTGAATGCATGGTTATAGCCCATTTAGTTTTATTTATAAGGTTTTATAAATACACCACGGACTGCGTGTTGTGTCTTTCTACTTTCTTGTAATTCTCTTTCTCATCTTACTCCTTCATATGTAAAACAAGTTTTTGAAATTGTAATCTATACGAAGAAGCATGGACCAAAGGAACAGAAGTGTGGGCCGATAGAAAGATGCTTGAGAAGTATTTTTATCCTTAGAATAATTTGGTTCTCCTATTGGCTTGGGATGTGCCACCTTAGGGTATGAGCTATAACTATTACATTCATATTTTTTGCTTTTTTCATATATGTGATAAAATAAATGTATGAAATGCATACTAGTTAATTGATAAGATCAAATGTTAAATGGTAAGATAATATTCATGAAACCCCTTAATAAAATATTAAGTCTTTTATTGATTCCCAATGTTAACCCTCGTTAAAGTCTAGATCGATACAATGTAGGTTCTGCTAAAACGATGTACTTGTATCTATCTTAGCCAAACGCGAAGAATAAGCAAGTGATATTCGTTGGTTGTAACATTGGTTAAAGACTTAACTAGGTTACTCTAATAGGATTAGAAACCTAAAGGTTAGTTATTTGGATAATCATAGGATGGTTATGAACAAGATTCGTTCACCAAATGAAAAAGTTACATGAGATGTAATTAGCAAGTGTTGCTTACCTAGATAGACCATAATCTTAAGAGAAAAGCCAAAGCTGACTTAAGAGAATGTGAAATTTGGATCCTTTCCCACTAGAAAAACCTTACAGAAAGTATTTTCAACATTAATATTTAAGGGTTATTAATTTTAATAAAAATAGTGGGAGTATCAAGTCTTTTTATAAGAAAACATGGTAAACGTACTCAAAATTCATATTTTATTGGTGTAGACTTATTATACAAATTTGTTATCATTGCGATCGGTCCTTAAGAAGGACAAGTTGAACGACGTAAACTACCTTGGATCGTCTTTGGAAGGAAAATGTTTTTATTTGTAATATGACATGTCATTGTAAAAGGAATCGCCCCATTTATCTTGAAAAGTCAAGAAAGCAAATAAAAGCGGTGGTGTCCGCCTCGAATATTTATGTTATTGATATTAATTTATCAACACTTACTTCTTGGGTATTGGATACAAGTTGTGGTTCTCATATTTGTATAAGGACTACAAAATAGTAGAAATTTGAGAAAATGAGAGGTGGACCTACAGGTTGGTAATGGAGCAAGAGTTAAAAGCATTAGCTATAGGAACATATACTTTATGTTTCCTAGTGGACTTAATTTATGTTTAGAGGATTGTTATTTTGTGTCTAGTTTGACTAAAAACATCATTTCAATTTCTTGTTTAGACAATATAGGTTTTGAGATAATTATTAAGAATAATTGTTGTTCTTTTATCTCGATAATGTTTTCTATGGTGTGACACAATTAATAAATGGTCTCTATACTTTGGATCAAGAGAGTTCCATTTACAACATAAATACGAAAAGATGAAAACAAATGACTCTAATCAAACTCATCTTTGGCATTGTCACTTGGGTCACATAAGTGAAAAATGCATTTTAAAACTTCATAAAGATGGATTTTTGGATTCATTTTTTTTCGAACAAATCGATGTATGCGAGCCTTGCTTATTGGGAAAGATGACCAAAGCTCATTCTAATGGTAAAAGTGAGCGAGCTAGTGATTTATTATGATTAATACATAATGATGTATATGGACCAATGAATACACAAGCCAAAAGAAGGTTTTCAATACTTCATTACTTTCACATATGACTTCAGTAGATATGAGTACATTTACCTAATGCATCATAAATCTGAAGCCCTTGAAAAGTTCAAGGAATTTAAAAATGAAGTACAAAATTGACTAGGAAAAAGCATTAAGGCTCTTTGATCAGATCGAGGAGGAGAATACTTACGCTTAGAGTTTGGTGACCTTCTAAAGGAATGTGGGATTGTCTCACACCTCCTGGTACTCCACAATGGAATAGAGTTTTCGAAAAGAAAAAAATTGAATACTGTTAGACATGGTTTGGTCAATGATGAATCACGTTGATCTTCTAGTTTCTTTTTGGGGACATGTGCTAATAATTAACTACTCTCACACAAATTGGTGTTCCATCTAAATCAGTTCAAAAAACACCATATGAGATATAGACTGGGAAACATCATAGTATGTCTTTTATAAAAATTTGGGGATGTGAAGCTTACATTAAACATAAGATATCTACAAAGCTCGAACCCAAATATCATAAATGTAATTTTGTGGGTTATCCTAAAGAAATTAAAAGGATATTATTTCTTCAATCCTACTGAGAAAAAAGTGTTTGTTGCTCAAACATGAATCTTCCTAGAAAGATAATTTATTTTTCAAAAAGGAAGTGAGAGAAATATTGAACTCGATAAAATTCAAGATCAACCACATATCATTGAAAATATATATTGAACAACAAGTTCCACAAGTTGTTGAGGAACATTCAACAGTTTTGGAAACACAACCACTGCAAAGATCTTTGAGAGAATGCAATACGCTTGAGAAATATGGATTTCTTCTCATACTGCATGGTGATGTTCTCTTCATGGATCAAGATGAGCCTAGGAATTATCAAGAAGTAGTGACGGGCCCAAAATTTGAGAAATAGCTAGAGGCCATGAAATTCGAGATGGATTCCATGTCAAAAAACCAAGTTTGGACCTTGGTTGGCCCACCTCTAGGGATTAAGCTCATAGGGTGCAAATGGGTTTTCAAAAAAAAACCTACATGGATGGTAATGTACAAACATACAAAGTGCGATTAATTGCTAAGGGTTTTGGTCAAATTCTTGGTATAGACTATGATAAAACCTTTTCACATGTTGTTATGTTTAAATCCATCCAGATCTTACTTGTGATAGCTGCATTTTATGATTATGAGATAAGGCAAATGGATGTTAAAACCGTTTTTCTTAATGGAAAACTAGATGAGGACGTGTACATTACACAACCTGAAGGTTTTGTCGATCCAAAAGATGCCAAAAAATATGCAAGCTACAAAGGTCCATTTATGGATTGAAACAAGCTTCTCAAAGTTGGAATCCCCGTTTTAACGATGCAATCAAAAAGTTTGATTTTATCAAAAATAAAGATGAGTCATGTGTTTTCAGGAAAATTCGTAGGAGCACTGTTATATTATTGATACTATATGTGGATGACATACTGATAATAGGAAATGGCATATCTAGATTACAGTCTATGAAAACTTGGTTAGGAAAAATGTTTTTCCATGAAAGACTTGGGTGAGGCAACATACGTATTAGGAGTCAAAATATATAGAGATAGATCGAGACGACTGCAAGGACTGAGTCAAAATACATACATAGAAGAAGTACTAAAAAGATTCAGTATGGAAGAATCTAAAAGGGGGTTCTTACCTATGAGACATGAAATTTCACTCTAGAAGGAAATGTATCCTTCAACACCTCAAGAAAGAGAGCGAATGAGTAAGATTCCATATGCTTTAGCAATTGGATCTATCATGTATGCCATGTTATGTACTCGTCTAAATATATCATACGCTTTAAGTGTGACAAGTTGATACTAGGTAGATCTTGGTGAAGGTCACTGGGTCGCGGCTAAAAACATCCTTAAGTACTTAAGAAGAACTAAGGATACATTCCTTATATAAGGAGGTGAGGAAGATATAAGTTTAAAGGTTATACTGATGTCAGCATTCAAACCGATAAGGATGATTCACGATCGCAATTGGGTTTTGTGTTCTTCCTTAATAAAGGCGCTGTGAGTTGGAAAGGTTCAAAGCAAGATACAGTAGCTAATTCTACAACAAAAGCTGAGTATATTGTAGTATGTGATGCTGCAAAAGAGGGTGTTAAGATCAAGAAGTTCATATCTGAGCTAGGGGTTGTGCCAAGCATTTTGAATGCTATAGATCTATGTTGTGATAACAACGGAGCCATCGCACAAGCAAAAGAACCCAGATCTCACCAACGATCTAAACACATACTTAGGTGTTACCATCTCATTCGAGAAATTATAGATCAAAGAGATGTGGAAATATGTACAATACCAACAGATGATAACATTGTTGATCCACTGACAAAGCCTCTTACATAGTAGAAGCATAATCGTCACACTAAGTCACTTGGTATTAAATACATGAGTGATTGGTCTTAGTACTAGTGGGAGATTGTTAGAGTATGCCCAAAGACCAATAATAAGATGATTGTAAATGGCATTTGTTTTTACCTTGTTCATTCATAAAGAGGCATTACCATTATTATTTTCAGTTACAGTTCTGTATGCATAAATAAACTGAATTATAATAAAGTCCTTAGAATAATATGATTATTCTTAAATGTTCTTAGTCGAGTATTATAGTGGGAATGGACAACAATAATGCATTAAGACTAATATGTAGTTGATTGATGACAAAGTGTTGTCATCGACATGGAGATGTCAAAATCAATACATAAGCATGTGTTAGAGAATGACATACTGGACTGACCCGCTATGAGCATGTTTCTTGGATTATTGTGTGATAGTCACAACATTGCTCATAATGATAACTACATGTATGATCTTCATACTTGAGATCATCATTATTTCAACATCATGAGTGATATATTTTGATACAATCAAATGTGTGTTGTAACTGACTACTCTATAAAGACTAATATTGGATATATCACAATCTATGTAGTGCGATATGGTTGATCAAGATAGGATTTATCCCTCCTACATAATAGGAGTAATATCGTAGGGCCACTTGATTGAGTGAGACTAGAAATGCATGGCCATGCTCGAATAAGTTGATATGAGATATCATAGTTATTCATTTATAATAGTCTACTCAAGATATCAAGAAATATTAGATGGGCTATACAAGTGTGAATGTTTCATGACTTGTGTCCAATCTAAATATAAAGGAAAAAAGGATGTAATACATGAAAAATAGTTAATCACAAAAAAGTTATGTCGAATCATGATTTCTTGTAACTTAGGTGACAATGACATATTGCTAGATGTCACTCATTGTTTGTAATATTATAAATGTTTTAATATTTACTACTAGTACATGAACCTATAGGGTCACACCCATGGTTGAAATGAGCATATATTAAACGAATTATATATGTACAAATTTGTTGTACACAAATTTAGTTAAATTAATATATATTTGATATATATATAATTTAACTATTGGATAAATATTAAAAGAAAATAATTATTGAAATTATGACTCTTTTAATATATATATATATATAATTTGATTTAAATTAATATATATATATTGAAATCCTAATTAAATTTGAATTTGGATTATATATATATTAATATATATATATATATATTAAAATCCTAATTAGTTGAATTAGGATTATATATATTAATATATATTGAAATCCTAATTAAGTTAAATTGGGATTATATATATTTAATATATATATATATACTAAAATCCTAATTAAAGTTAATTTATGACTATATATATTAATATATATATATATTGAAATCCTAATATGAGTTGTATTAGGATATCAAAGGCTATATAAAGGCATGAGAGATCTAGCAATCACTAATGCTTTTGGAAAAACCCTTTATATAGTTTAGAGAGTTTTATGTGCTCGTTTCAATTGGGTGAACTACATAGAGGTCGGAGCGTTATCGTTGCGGCTTAGGAATCAACATCGTGGAATCGTGATTGGATATCTATCTCCTCCAAATTCAGAATTCCAAATTTTAAACAGGTAATTCTTCACTTTTATTCACCCCAATTCGTTCCTCGTACATGAATCTCTGGTGGTAATCGCCGGATAATTTTTTCGTTGCGCCATGGGGTGTATCGACGTGACCAAACAGTAAGATAGATAGAAAGAGTACCTCGGGTTCTTGTCAATTCCTAGGTAATTTGCTTATCTCATGGTTTTCTAAGAAGCAAAATAGCGTAGCGCTATCTACCACCGAGGCAGAATATATTTTGGCCGGTAATTGTTGTGCTCAAGTCATTTGGATGAAGCAACAACTCTTAGATTACAGAATTGAAGTAGGTACCACCCCTTAAAGTGTGACAATACGAGTGTTATTTGTTTCACTAAGAATCCCATCCAACATTCTAGAACCAAGCACATAGAGATAAGACATCATTTTATTAGAGATCATGTCTTGAAAAATGATGTTGTTATAGAGTATGTAGACACCTTGAACCAATTAGCAGATATCTTTACCAAACCCTTAAACAAAGATCGTTTTTGGACTCTTAAGAGAGAGTTAGGGCTTACTAGCCTTTCTTGAATCTTAGAGCCTTGTTTTGATCGAAATCTTGCTTGAATTTGGTTAATTTTCAAGTTTATGTAATTTTTCTCCTATATGCATCTATTCATGTTGTTAGGGGGATATGCATATGTTTTTTCCCATTCATGATTATCTCATATCATAATCATGCATATCGTTTCGAATAAAATCTAATTTTTGCGTCACTTGCAACCAAATCTGTCATATTTGGTCAGGGTGTATCGATACAGTGTACATCGTATCGATACGAGGTATTAGGGGCAGCGTTTCGGTACATGTTAGCCTGTACCAATATGAGTCAAGGATCGATACGAGGGAAACTCGTACCGGTACGTGTCTTTAACGTATCAGTACGCGTAGCTAATGGAGCTTTAAATAAGTCATTAAAAGGGGTTTTCCTAATTTAAACTCAACTCTAACTTTTTGTCAAAATCCATAGACGACTCTCTCTATAAAAACAACCCAAATCTCTTATTTTTTTCATCAAAAATCATCAAATCTTTCAGGGGCTTTTGTTTTCTACATCAAACCCAAGCAAGTTCATCAAGTTTTTGTGCATATCATCTCTTCATTCATCCATCATCCATATTCAAGATAAAAACCTTATTTTCTTTAAATTTTGATTTATTTCATATTTGTATATTGTTTATGATTAAAACCTATATATTTAGGATGTATATATATTGATCTTCAAAGATTTTACAAAAACTTTTTCAAAACTGAAATTTTTTGTTTGAATATAAAATTATACTCGCGTATTTTTCTTTACTATTTTTAAATTTTAACTTTACCAATTTTTTTCTTTATGCTTGTATATGATTTTAAACTATACAATATATATTTTTACCTTACCTTGATCATTGGATTAAATATGATGTTTATGCATACATGTGTTTGTGGTTTAAATTTTTTAGATTTTAACCATGCCTCCTAAGAAAAGATCGAGAAAAGAGTTGGAGTCTAGTTCTACCAATATCAAACTCAATGGTACTAAACCTAACCTAAACCATTTTTCATCCATTTTCTTAATGATCTGGAATTCCCCAATGGTATGGGTCATTTTAAATAATTTTAAAATTACAAAATCTATCGTGAGCGTGTGGTTTCCATGTCTTTTATGTACTCCGATGAGTTTCGCTTTCGCTATCTCGATTTAATGAGACGTTGGAACTTTATGACTTTTTTAAGCATGCTTAAGGTTCTTTACAAAAATCTTGTCCTTATTTTTTACTCAAATGCCTGGTGTATTTATAATCGAGAGAAAACCGAAGTCATAGCCGTTGAGTCTTTTCTTATGGGAAAGAAACTATGTCTTGATTCTTCTATAATTGCAAATCTTTTGGGATTGGATGATGAGGATAATTTTTGTCAAACCTATAGTGTATCTATAACCGTATTTGATGCCCATGAGAGTTTTTTTTTTCACCTTTTCATCACTTGGTGGTTTCGACCATATGATGGTAAGTGGTCTACAATTCACCAAGTCGATAACTTTTGGCTACATTGTTTTTGTGAGGCGAAACATCCCAACCTAGCCCAAATCATGTTTTTCGAGTTGGTTTTCCTTGTCCAAAACCATCACACCACCCTTGTGTCTTCCTTCACCTATGGCGCCACCCATAGCTACATGATCCACAAGTTTGGGATAGATTGTTCCTTCAATCTTATAGTGCCTCTCACCGATCCCATCAATGATCATTCTCTCTGGCAAGCTAAGTTTACCGGTTTCAATAGAGAATGGATTCGCATTGCGGATCTACCCAGTGATGCTCAACCCGATCTAGTGGAGAATGTGCCCGTTGCTCCGGTTGCACCAGTTGCTCCACCTTCCGTTGATGCTCTCATGGCCTACCTTGATGGGAAGTTTGTCACTTTGGATGCGAGGTTGGATTCTAGCTTTGCTACCTTGGATACTCGTTTGACTTTATTAGATACTAGAGTTACCACCATGGAGAACTGTCAAGCTTCAATGGACATGACCCTTATCGTGTTCCATACCGAATGGCGTGGTTATGCTATTGGTCATGATGATCTTGAGGAAGATGAAGACGAAGATAATGAAGATGAGGATGCGCTTTAGGCTTTGCATCTCATTCATATCATATCATAATATCTATTAGGATTTGAGTTTTATGCACCTATGTTCTTATTTGATTTCATACGATATTATGTTATTTGCTTTGGATTATGTTTTTAAGTTTAAGTTGGATATTTAATGTTGCTTCAAATTTATAATCTTTATGTTGTTTGATTATCTTTGGAATTACATTGCTTTATACTTGTGTTTATCCTTATCTTATTGATTTTGATCTAACAAAAAAGGGGAGAAGTATGAGATTAAATTTTTCAAAGGGTTTTTCAAAAATAAATTATCTTATAGTCTTAAAGAAAGGAATAGTTCTTTCAAAAGACTTAAATTTTTATTTTTGGTTTTGTTATATCAAAAAGGGGATTGTAAAACTTATATTTGATTTTGATATAACAATAACTAATTTGTAAAAAGGAATAAATTTTTAAATACTAAAAAACCTCACAAAATTGACAAGGATTCAAACTTAAAATAATTTCTAAGTTAAAACCATAAAACCTCAAATATTTTCTAAGTATTTTGGTACTAAAAAATAGCCAAATTTGTCCAGGAGTATCGATAAGCCTTAGGTCGTATCGATACGATTTTTAGCTACTAGAATTTCGTTTTATACTTGATGGCTATAGGGTACCGATGTGCTTTCGAGTATTGGTACGACTTAGTGCGTACCGGTACGGGATGTTAAGATTTGCCAAATCTTTTACAATTAATATTCGATTGTTGCTTGTCAGTTTTATTGGAACAATAACTTTGAAAATCAGTTAACACTTACTGATACCCTCATAGGCGTATTGATACGATTTTTTTGTGCAAAACTTTCAATGATTCTAGTGAGCAAAATCAGTATCGATACAGCTTTTACAGTACCTATACCCTTTATAAATTACACACTTCGTATTGATACAGGTTCTCGCGTATTGATACCCTTTGTACAACGGTTCTTTCTTCTTATAGCAAGTTCCGATACGATTGCTCGAGTATCGATACCAGTGTTGGAAGACATCATTTATTGTGGAAAAAATAAAGTCCAACGGCTATAATCAATATCTCAACTACCCAAACGGTTAGAAATCAATGAGGGGTATAAAATCAAGTCTCCAAAGTTTCAGCAACAACTATTCATTATGTCTAAAGCATTCAAGCACACATCCAACAATTTTTGAGCTTTTAGAGTCAAATCTTGTAACCCACTTGAGTGATCTCAATTGTAATCTTTTTATTCAATTTTTTGGGTTTTTAGTGAGCTTAAAATTGTGCAAATAATTAATCTTGTGAGGGATTTTCAGTTTGCTTTATTTGTATTTCTCTTGTTGAGAGTTCTTAAGACTTTAGGGTATAAGTCTTATGGGAGTTTGCAAGCTTATCTCCTTAAGCCTCAAAAGGAAAGCAAATCTAGTGGATTTGAAAAATCGTTAGTGTGGATAGGTAAGGTAGTGGATGTAAACCTTGTTTAAAAGGTTGAACCACAATAAATTCTTGTGTCCCAATTTTTTTACATTTTATTGCTTCCACCAAATTTTTTATTTTCCAATTCACCCCTTCTTGACCATTCATCATTTATTGATCATCTCAACGCTAAAATTTAAAATTTTAAAATATAAATTATTAACTATAAACCTTAAGTTTTAACCCTAAACTTTAAATTATAAACCTCAAAACATAAACTTTTGATTTTATTGATTAAATAGAAAGCTTTAACATTTCAAAAGCAAATATCATGACTCGAACTCATACAAGATGGAACAACATGAGCATTCTTAAACTACTCGGCCAATTAATGGATCTCATAATTTTTTAAACTTTAAACCTTAAATCAAATCCATAAATGTTAAAATTAACCCATTTATATAAACTTTATTTAAAACTTAAATGGCTTGTATATCAAAATATTTTTATGGGAAAATATCCTATGCATTGGTGGTGGAAACGAAAAGTTTCTACAAGCGTCTTAGTTTTAAGGTTTAGGGACCTGGTTCATGGTTTATGGTTTTTGGGTTTAAGTGTATGTGTTTAGAATTTAGTTTTTAGGGTTAAAATTTAGAATTTAGAGGTTAGGGTTATATGGTTAAGGATTTAGGTTTTAACCTATAAATCTTAAATTTTAACCCTAAACCTTAAATTCTGACCACACACTCTCTAAAATTAAAAACTTGTACATTTAAACCCCTAAATAAAACCTCTAAAGCCTTAGTTTAAGGGTTTGATATTGGGTTGGGAAAAGGTTTGGTAGGTTCTTAGAACTTCAGTGCTTAAGGAGCACAAGTTGGGCCACAGTGGCTCAAGCCTTAATGATCTTACCTTCTATTAATAATTGGGCTATAAAATTGAAAATCCAATTATCATCCAGGCTTTTGGGAAGTCCCTACTGCAACTTGATATTTTCATAGTCTCATAGGATACACTTCATTCACACACTTTCTTTGGACTTGTGGCTCTTGTTTTACTTGGTCCCTGGTGCTGAGATGGCACGATATGATTCGCCCTGAAAACTCGAAGATGGAATCTAATGAAGCCAAGCTCTCCCTAAACATTATCCTATCCAGAATCTGCTCGTCCCATAATCTGACCTTTGCTTTCCTGGCTGGGGATTCTCTTCCCAATCCCATGGATCACATTCAAACTCATTACACCATCTCTTCTTCTAACACTGCTTCTGCAATTTCATTCTCCTTTCACTTCTCCTCTGATTTTAGTCCAACTACATCTTTTGACACCTTTTGCCAACCTCCTTGCACACCCCAAAGCTCATAAATTTCACCATTTTGTCATATTCCCATCTCCTTTTTTGTAACCAATATTGGAAATATGATTGCTGTGGAAAAGAATGGTATGGTTTTCATCTTATTCCATATGGCAGTTTAGATTGGTAAACCATGATGTAGATTAACAGAATGGCTGGGACTTCAGTCCTTCAGCGAACCAACTTCTTTTCACCTCCTGCAGATCCACCACAAAGCTCAGACTTGAATTTGAGGTTGAAGGAGCAACACTGCTTATCCCTCCTCAAGAGCTGCAACAACTTGGAAGAGTTCAAGCAAGCTCATGCACAGATCGTCAAGTGGGGTTTCTTTTGGAACTCCTTTTCTGCAAGCAACCTGGTGGCTGCATGTGCTCTCTCAGATTGGGGTAGCATGGACTATGCTTGTTCGATTTTCAGACAAATCGATGATCCGGGTACTTTCGAATTCAATACCATGATTAGAGCTTATGTCAAAGATATGAACTTTGGGGAAGCTTTAGCTTTTTATTGTGAGATGCTTGAAAGAGGAGTCGGGCCTGATAATTTCACTTATCCTGCACTTTTCAAGGCTTGTGCCTGGTTAAAGGCAAAAGAGGAAGGGATGGAAATTCATGGGCATGCATTTAAGCTTGGGTTTGGAACTGATGTATATGTGCAAAACAGCTTGATCAATATGTATGGCAAATGTGGACAGATAGAACATGCTAGTGCAGTTTTTGAGCAAATGGATGAAAAGAGTGTTGCTTCTTGGAGTGCTATTATTGCAGCATATGCTAGTTTGGGAATGTGGTCTGAGTGTTTGATGGTATTTGGGAACATGAGTAGTGAGGGATGTTGGAGGCCTGAAGAAAGCACACTGGTCACTGTGCTCTCTGCTTGTACTCAGTTAGGTGCTCTGGATTTGGGGAAATGCACCCATGGGGCCTTACTGAGGAACATTAGCGGACTCAATGTTATAGTTCAAACTTCCTTGATAGACATGCATGTCAAGTGCGGGTGTTTGGAGAAAGGATTATCACTCTTTCATAGGATGGCCGAAAGGAACCGAATGTCCTATACTGTAATGATTTCAGGACTTGCCATACATGGACATGGTGAAGAAGCTCTAAGGATATACTCAATGATGCTTGAAGAAGGTCTTGAACCTGATGATGTCATCTACGTGGGCGTATTAAGTGCTTGCAGTCACACTGGCCTTGTTGACGAGGGTTTCGAGTGCTTTGATAGAATGAAATCTGAGCATGGAATAGAACCAACAATTCAACATTATGGTTGCATGGTAGACCTTATGGGAAAAGCTGGGATGATCAATGAAGCTCTTGAGTTCATCAACAGCATGCCTATCGAGCCCAATGATGTGGTCTGGAGAAGCCTTCTTAGTGCTTGTAGAGTTAGTTGTAACCTGGAAATTGGAGAGATTGCAGCTAAGCATCTATTCCAGTTGAACTCGCAAAATCCCGGTGACTATGTGATACTGTCGAATATGTATGCACAAGCTGAAAAGTGGCCAGAGGTTACTAAAATTCGGATGGAAATGGCTAGAAAAGGTTTAAACCAGGTGCCAGGATTCAGCTTGGTCGAGGTTGGAAGAAGAATCCACAAGTTTGTCTCGCAAGATGCGTCACATCCTCGATGCAAAAGCATCTACGAGATGATTCACCAGATGGAGTGGCAGTTGAAGTTTGAAGGTTATACCCCAGAAACATCTCAAGTATTGCTGGATGTCGATGAAGAAGAGAAGACACAGAGATTGAAAGGACATAGTCAGAAGCTAGCCATTGCATTTGCGCTCATCCATACGTCCCAGGGCACTCCTATAAGAATAGCTAGAAACCTCAGGATGTGCAATGACTGTCATTCGTATACCAAACTAATATCGATCATCTATGAACGTGAAATCACCGTAAGAGATCGCAATCGGTTCCACCATTTTAAAGATGGAACTTGTTCTTGTAGGGATTACTGGTGAACCGATAAATTTCCATTTTCAGGATGTTGATTCTTAAATCTGCCATGCTATTTCCGTTTAACTCTATACATGGATAATTGTTCTAATTTTCTCTTTGCTAAAAATTGTATTAGCTAGATGCATTTTCAGTTTTAACTCTTTAACAGACTCGGATTCGGTTTCAAAAAAGGGCTCCAATAGGACCCCAAATCCCAAAAGAATCCTACACAGCCGAAGTGCCTGACGTAGCCATTTATTTATGGAGCCAAGAACGGTGCATTGAAACCACATAACTAACATGGTGAGGAATGCAGTCATGAATCAAATCATTTTCTGGTAGCATTCTCTGATTAACTTTGACACAGATGAAGAAGAAAGTTGCCAAATGATATAAAAGTTCGAATTGAAGTTTTCCTCTCCTGTTTCTTACAAATTCAATTGTTTTCCAGAGCTCCTTCAGCGTTCAATACGAAATACTCAAACCAGCTTTAAAAAGTTCTACAGAAAAACAAATCAGAATGCTTTTAGCCTTTAGGGCTTTACACGTTCCCTGATAAACTGTTCTACTTCTGCTATTTCACCCTTCAAACCAGAAGCTTCGACAATGGTAACCACGTTTCTACACTGAGAGAACGCAAATACTTCTCCAGGTACTCCCAGAGTGAAGTCATTTGAAATATCAGCTGCTGATATTGCACTTCTTGATGCCCTCAGTTTCTCACTATAAAATGGTAAAACAGACAAATTAAGTATATAATAATAAATGAGAGGCTTAACTATAAAATAAGTGCCCAAACTATGCTTTTTTTGCAATAGGTGCCTAAAGTTTTTTTGGCTGAAATAGGTGCCTCTTTTGGCCAAAGTAGGTGCCTCAATTGACTTTAAAACAACAAAAAAATGAAACTTTAAGCACCTATTTCAGTCAAAAAATACTAGGTACCTATTGCAAAAAAAAAAAAAAGCATAGTTTGGGCACTTATTTTATAGTTAAGCGTAAATGAATTATGCAAAAGACTACAAGTTCTAGAGAGATGCATATTCTTATGTGTCTATGCAAGTAGAATATCCCAAGTTTCTATATATTGAAAGTATTGGCTAGGGTTTCACAATAATCAGGGATAACACAAGCAATAATTACATAAACATAGAACATGCAGAGAAAATTGAACTTGAGGCCGTACATCTCCTTTTCCAATTGCTTTCTGATGAACTCCTTGGTATGTGCAGTCACTTTATCAGATTTGTTGCAACAAATGAGAACTGGAATTTTCTTCTTGACCACACTGGCCCTGGTCAAAATATCATACAGATATCTGTTGCACAAAAGCGAATATCGTATTTAAGCTCCTTGGCAATCAGAAAGGGGAAGGAAGAGACTTGCAAGATTTGTGTGTGCATTATCATAGCTATTCTTACTCTGAAACTGAAGAGCAATTTGGTAAGAACTCCACAGCATCCACAACAAACACAATGCCAGCTGCTTGAGGCAAGAAGTCATCCAGTTTGGGCCGCAAACGAGAATGCCCAGGAACATCAACAAGATGGACAGGCTTGATTTTGCCCTTCTGTTAAAAATATATATAGTATTTTATTTTTAAAAGGATGTGGAGTCAGATAAAGTTTGAAAATGATCTGAAAGTTGCAACCGGTAACAATAGAGTGAAATAAGAGGAGAAAAGCAGGTTAAGTGAATTACCTTATTACTTTCAGAGTTCAGCACAAAAGTCCCCTCATTTGGTTCCATGGATGTAACAGTACCCTGATGTGAGGAACCATCGCGAAGCTGACACAGTAATCATGTCAAGAAAGTTATGACAACATCACATAACTAAGCATTTCAATTATAATTGTATATTTGGCAGTCATAACAGGACAATCTCTAGAAGAATTAAGTAATTCAGAAAGACTTTCAAAAAGAACACAAATAATGGCACAGCATACCACATAGTAAAGAACAGTTTTTCCACTCCCACTAAGGCCAGTGAGTACAATGGTATTTGATTTTGTGCGTCTGAACAACCGGACTGCAAGACAAAGAGGGAGAAAAATAAGTAAATTTAAATCAAAGTTCAATTGGAAACCGATTATATCAGAAAACTGCCTCAAGAGAAAATCTCAGACGTATAAATCGTTAACTTAAGCCATTTTAACCAAATAGGGTTTAAACTAACATCTTTTCTCAATGGGAATCCATAAAATTAAAAAAGTGGCAACCCACTTTAAGATAACGTCTTGTATCTTTATAGAGTAAGTATGTTTTAATGAAGATGATAACCTAAATGCTTATGCATGGAGCAACTAACCAAATCTAACAAGCATTTGTCGGGTTAAATAATCAATTATTGACTTCAAAACATCTAAGAGATGGCATTTCAAAATTTTAAATTCATAAACCTGAGGAAAATACTACCGACTAATTCTTCAAGAAACATTAATAAAGAGCAGTTCTACTCCATGATAATTATTTATAATGCAAAACGAACTTACTGGAGAAAAGAAAGAGAGTAGTCACGAGCAAGACAGCAATAGCAGCATAGAGTTGCATTGGGGGTATTTCATTCAAATATTCAATAGCTGGATGCAACCACTGCTCCACTTGATTCTTCCATGGCTCCACTTGAACCTTCAACTGCTCTAATTGATCCTTCGCTTGATTCTTCAACGGCTCCAACTGAACCTTCAACAGTTCTAATTTCTCCTCCCACCCTTCCATGGCTTGAGTTTTGGGTTAAATGGGATATCAAAACCTAGAAAACGCAAAACCCAGATTCAAAAACCAAATCTTTTCTGAATCCTGAACTAAAAAGGTTCTAAAAAGCAAGGAAGCTTGTACGGTTCAAGGCTACGCATTGCTTTTTCACTTGGTGAACCCCGAATTTTGAGAGGAACACAGATTCAAAGTTCAACATTCAAAAGTTGAAATTTCTTTTGCATAATGTTCTCTTATATTCTACTAGAAATCGAGAGTAACAGAAAATTAGAAGCAATAATAACCGGAATTTTTGATTCAGTAGAATGCAAATTAGCCAAATTGAGATTCAAAAATATTCCAAATAAGAGGAAAAAAAAACTAAACCAAATCTCAAATGAGAAAGTTTTCGGTTAAGATTTAGGGGAAAATCCCTACTTTAACTATCTACTCGCAATTTCGTTCAAATGGAATTTAGACATCAAAGTTGTAAATTACATACCTTTAACGTATTTTCTCTTCTCGCAGAGAAAAATATATGGTTTTTTTTCTGTCTTCCTTCTGCCAATGGAAAAACCGAAGCACGGGTGAACTGTGAGGGAAACAAAAAAAAAATTGCACTGCGGATTTAACGGTTCAGACTCAAAGTACCAAATCTGACGGTCAAAAATACTGATCTAATTTTTCCCCTTTTTTGCAGTGTAAAAGAACTTGACCGATGAAGAAAAAAAATTTGGAAGCTGAAAACTTTCCCCCCTCGGATCATATTATTACATGTTTAAGAACCTCGCAGTTTTATAAACTTGGAATTTGAGAATTCATTTGAATACAAAACAAAACTGGCTAAAAATTGATGTTTACATAAATTATTGTCGAACTTTACTCTATAATTTATTTTAGTTATTGAAATTTTAATGAGTTTAATTTACTTATGTAATTTTGAAGATGAAATTATTTTTAATGAGAAAAAATTGTAACATCCTAAAATCTAAATTGGAAGAATCGGTTAGGTAATCGAGTATGATTAGCTAGATTAGCGAATTTAATTGATTAAATTAGTTCTGTCAGTTTTTAAAGTACAAGTTAAATTGAAATTGATTTATTTAAATCCTTATATTGAATAATGGTTTTTAACTTGGTGACTTTTAATAGTTTTTTTTTTGACAAATAATATTTACATGAGTTTTAAGTGACTAAATTGATAAAAAAAATGCATGCTAAGAATCTTCAAAGACTAATTATACCATGTGATCTTTTAAAGGTATTTTTAATTGTGTTTTGTTGCAATAAAATGGTTTAGATAAATAATTAATATTAAATTGGTTAATTAAATTGTTTTAACAAAAAAAGAGAATGACGGTTAATTGGTTTTCATGAAAAACAGCTTTCTCACAATATTTTCTCTCAAAATGTTCTTACTGATTTTCTAAAATTTTAATTCTTCCATGGAATCCTAAAGTTTTCTACTCAATTCTTTCATGAAATTACTTCTATTTCCTATTGATTTCTACAAATGATTCTTAAATTCTCTTTGAAATCCATTTTCTCAACTTTAAAAGATCACGTCATTTTTGGTGGGCATCTCTTCAATCCGAAGTCCATCAATTGCAAGGTATAAGATGATTCTTAATGAAATTATATATGCTATGCATTCTTAATCTTTGATTAAATGTCTTTTAATTCATTAATTTGGGAAAATATGATGGAAATAAGTTTTTGATGATTTCTTGTGAAATCTTGTTGTGATGATGAAATCAATGAGTTTATGATTGATTTGCAATGATTCTTTGTGGTTTTAATGTTATATAAACTCAATTTTGTGAAAACAATCATAAATTTTAATTAATTGATTAAATTAGATAGGTCGTTCTTGAAGATTATGAGGTGTATAATGGTGATTTGGATTCTTAAGTGTTAGTTGTTGTTCGTAGAGTATTTTTGATGATAATCGATTTGTTTTGAAGTCAAGAATTGATGAGTTATGGCTGGATTTAAGTTAGAATGAATTTGGAAGTGATTAATGGAGATTTTCGGTTGTTAGAATGTGAATTGAGTTAGATTTCAACAATGCTCTGTTTGTTGGGAATTTTTTTATGTGCATTGATGTTAGTTTATATGTTATTGAGTTATAGAATCATCGGAATTGCATCTGAAAGTCTCGAGTTGATTTTTCGCCGATATCAGCTATCGATAAAGCTTCAGCGAGTGAGCAAAAACTTGTTGGTGAATGAAAACATGTTTTGGTACTCTAAAGAGATTTAAATTATGTCGTTGAGAGTTTAGTTAAGGCCTAGCAAGCTTAACTAAGCTTAGAAGTAAGTTTCCACATTTTCACTGTAGAGATTTTGAATAAGTATGAAAACATGTTTTACATGATTTGTTTTGAAAACATGATATCTGATACATATTGTTTTTATGCATCATTCACTGAAGTGCTATGATTTATCAAGCATAAGAATGCTTACACATTTGAATATATGTTTCCAAAGTGAAATGCATTAGTTGCCATGGGCATCGTTACCGAAAATGTTACCGATTTGTTAAATGCATAAGAAAAACAGTAAGTAATTGAGATGAAAAATGATGTATTGGCTAGTGAGAAATAAAGAATGATATTGGATATAGTTGTAATGTCATAAGATAAGATAAGAGTACTCATTATATTTTGCAAATACAGTTGATGGACTCTCCAAGTCTAATCAATCGACCGTCTTACCAAAAAGTATCATGAGGGCCAGTGGCTATAACTACTCCTTCCACTCATTTGTTGGGTGTCACAAGGGTGAGACGATGGCTAGTAGTTATGAGATATTGGTATGTTTTAAAGGGGGCAGGGACCTAAGTTCGTATTTTGAAATGCTGATCCATGTATTCGATAGTTTGTATAATGAGTGGTCACGCTCAGTAAATTGTCAATATAATCAAGAATTTGAATTGAGAAAGTGGTTGTGAGTCATGTTTAATAAGAGCATTCATATATTGTGTGCATCATAAATAAGTTTTTAAAAGCACTACGATGTTAGTTTTATATAGCATTGATGTGATATTTGTGAAGCGCACTCAGTAGGCATGAATATGCTTACGTTCTCTTTCTTTCTTTGCAGAGAATTAAGTGATCGAGGGTTGTGATCAAGCAAGGAGTGCATCCAAGACATTTGATTACATTGAGTATGTTTGGTTTTACTTCCGCTTAAATGCAATAAGACAATGTGGGTAGATTTTCCCATTTGGATTTATGTTTGAGGGTTGTATTTTCTCTTGCTATTACTTTTTTTATTGTTGATTTGCCAAACTTGGATTTGATTGATATTGATTCTAGTGATGCCTATAGACACTAAATTTTATCCGGGTTTAAATTAAATGCTTGAAATAAAATAAATCCACATTACCCCTTTTAATACCTAAAACCTTATACCTTAAGCCCAAAATTTCATGGCCCATTATATATGATTATACATAGTAAAATATATACAAAAAATAATAAAAATCCTAACTCATTTCACATTAAGGCTTTACTAACATTGGTTGAAAAATACTTGGTGCTCAAGGTCTTGATTTTTATTGGTTCTCTTTTTTAAGGGGATAAACCAAAAATACCCTTCACCACATATATATACCCTAAAATGAAAAAAACTACCATTTTTTCCTTACATCATTCGGTAAATCAACCGCCCCCCACTGTCGGATTTTTTTATTCCTTAAAACCACCAAAGACCCAAGCCTCCAACTCTCTCACCATTCGATTCCCTTATCCACTATAATTTTCCCTAATCGAAATCATTTTCCACCATTATTAAACCCATGAATCGAACTTCTCAACCCCAACAACAACATGTGGAATTTGGTAGATCGAGAAAATATTTGGGTTTTGGTATTCTCTTTCCTTATTTTATTCATGTATAATCTATTTTCTTAGTTCAATGAAAATGTGGATGATTTTATTGGTAACCTTTGTTGTTTATTTTAGTCTCTTTTTATGTGTTTTATTTTATTTTATTTTGCTTGTGATATGTATGTTATTTCACTTGTTGAATGTTGTTTAATTTATTATTAGCTTGTATGTTTACTTTATTATCATGAATCCATATTATCCATTTTATAATATATTTTCTTGTGTATGGTATATAATATATAATTAAAGTATATTTTCTTAAAAGTATATGCGTATGGTTTTCATTTGGGTTTAGTTTAGAAGTTTGGGTCTCTTGGTGCTTTGGGCTTAGTTTGCTTACTTAGATTTAGTTTGGGCCTTGTTTTTTGGGTCTTGGGCCTAGTTTAGATGGATTTTGTGTCAGTTGAGGCCTTTAGTTTAGTTTAGGAATTAATTTAATTAATTTAAGCTGTATGATCGTCTCATAGGGACACGATTTTAAATTAATTAGATTAATTTATGATTAGTTTTAGAGCCATAGTTAGTCTTAAGGTTCGAATCAATTTAGTGAATTTAAATTTTCCTTTAGCTTATTGGGGTAAATGTTAAATTCATTAAAATTGATTGAGCACCTCTTAATTATCTTTTAAGATAAAATTGACATGGAAATTAGACTAACATTTTAATTTAAAGCTATGATTAATTAATTTGGCTTATTTTAAATAGTATTCTTGGCTTATTGGAATACTAGTTTAAAATTAATCGAATTAATTATCATATCACAAGATAACTCATAATTTTTTTAGGGTTCTCTAGCCTTTTAGGATTAATTAATTTAGGTTTAATATTAGATTTACCTAGTTATTAATTAGAACATTAATTGAATTCTCATAATTTGGGCCTTTTAGGTTAGGACCTTGGGTGGGCTTTTGTGTGTTTATCTTTAAGCCTTTGTTTTCCATCCATTTTATTTATCATCATTTGGCCCATTTGGTTTACATGTTAATTAATTTAAATCATAAAAGGGAGGTATTCATTAATTCTGATATTTGTGTCGTAACAGTCTGAGCTTAAAGGATGTTAACCAAATATGTGAATTAATCCTTACCGATTCAATGCAGAATTAAAACTTGACAAAGTCATTACATTATTCTTTAAATGCTTGCACCATGCATAAAGGTGACGTGCGGGATTCGAACCATAAATTAACACGGCAGTCAGGCTTATTCGATGTCGGTTTAATCTATGGTCTGATGTATCGTCAACCTTATTAATTAAATGTCCAATTAATTTGAACCCACTAATTTGATTAAAGCACGTTCAATTAAGGTTAATTTTCAATTAAGATCACCAAATTAAATTCCTTTCAAATTTCGACAATTTCCTTCGATTAAAGCAACAAATATTTTGGTACCGATTTTCGGGCGTGATGGGGGTGCTAATCCTTCCCTACACGTAACCAACTCCCGAACCCTTTCAAAAATGAATCTCTGGTTTTGTGGTGTCCGGCCTACCTCATCCAAGTGGCCGGTGGGGACTCCAAGTTTTCATTGTTTTCAAGAAATTGCGATTTTCAAAAAAAAACCCCTTTAAACTAAGATTTCAAAAGTAATTTATGGGATAATTCGTATCGACGGATTTTCTAAAAGAAAACCACTCTTATATATTTTTAAAAGAAAAGGAAAAATGTCGCTACAACATGACGACTCCGCTGGGGACTGAATTTATTTTTACAAAACAAAAAGAGAGTTAGGCCAAGAAAATATTTCTTGTTTTTAATGATGGAAAACTTTTAGAATTTTAATCGATTCTAGTGAGGTTGATCCTTTCTTGAAAATGCAACTACGATTGAATGAGCTTTGACAATTGGAGGTCTTCGAATTAATTTTTCATTTAATTTCTAAGGAATCACCGACATGTGTTGCATCATGATCATCAAGCTCTATAACTGAGCTTCATCCCTTAAGTGGGAGTGAAACGCCACATACCTACGTGAGTAGCCCTCTACAAGTGGGAGTGAATATGCTTTGGTTTGTTTTTGTTTGCTTTATATTCGTTATTCATTTTATTTGTTGCTAAACCATTCTTTTTTTGTCTTGTTCTGTTTTGCATATTCATGACATTTCATAATGAAGTATTAATTCAAGAACAGTTCAAAGTTTAAGACTTTCATAATGGGAGAAAGAGTCCGTAATGACAAATTAAAGAATCTCTAAGTTTAAGACTGATCACAAGATAAGTAGAGGCCAACCCAGTCATTGGTGGAGAAGGGATTCAAGTTTCAATTGTGCCCTATGCGGTGGTTATATTCTTTACCCGTTGTAACGGGACTTGATCTTCGTTATGAAAAGTTGTTTAATGATAATGTTCGTCGAATCAATGCTTCTTTGCATTTCAATTGTACATTTTTAATTGATTACCTTTAATCACCTATCTATGTTGTTCATACAGCACATTGCATGCATTTATTCATAAAACAAATAAAATTAACCATTTGGGGGTTCATGGCAGTTATTTAGCCATCAAAGATTCTGCATTCGCATTTTACCTGATGCCAAAAAAAGAAAATGGAAGAAAGTTTTGCTAAGCTAGAGTCCGATTTGAGAGGTCAGTTGGAGCGAACCCAACAAGAGTTAAGGGACACCATCATCAAGTCCCAACAAGATATGATGAAAGAGATCTCTCAGTTGATGCAATCATGCCTAAAAGGAAAAGGTGTTGTTGGAAACCCAGCCCAAGTCTCGGGGGACCGTTTGGAGGTCTCGATATTTGAGAAACCTTTTGTTATCAATCCCTCATCCAACTCTCCCCAAGGGGCATCTTCTGTTCATCAGGTCGGCACCTTCACCCAAGCTCAACCAGGCGTGACCTTTGGAAATATGCACAAGGTCGAAAGTAGTATCCCTGATCTTGATGAATTAGAAAAATTGAACCAAGTAAAGGCTGAATTCTCGAAGCAATTGGAGGACACCCAAAAGGATCTTGAGGAGAAATTTTGAATAATGGAATACGAAGAAGGTTCTTATGGACTGAATGCTAGAGAGCTCAGTTTGGTCCCGGATGTGGTAATCCCTTGCAAGTTCAAGACTTCAGAATTCGAAAAGTTTGATGGGAGTACTTGCCCCACTGCACATGTAATCATGTTTTACCGAAAAATGGCCAGGTTCATCACCAACGAGAAGCTTTTAATTCACTGCTTCCAAGATAGCCTAGCGGGGCCTGCTATGAGGTGGTACAACCAATTAACTCGTGCCTAAATCAAATCTTGGAAAGATTTGGCCCAAGCTTTCACAGATTAATATAAGCACATAACTGATATGGTCCTAATTAGCTATTGCTACAAAGTTTAGAACAAAAGCACAATGAGAGCTTTCGAGTGTATGCCCAGCGTTAGCGAGACGTGGCTACTCAAGTCCGGCCCCCAATTCGAGAAAATAAAATTATCCATGTGTTTGTGGACACTCTAAGAGGAGTCTGTACGATTGTTTGATCAGTAGCCCTATCAGCAGCTTTGTGGATATGGTTATGACGGGAGAGCGCATTGAAGATGCCATTAGAAAGGGGAATGTAATAGACCCCTTACAGCACGACTACCCGCGAGGGGCAGGATTCTCAGGTTCATGTGGCAGGGTCTCACCCAAACAATTAGCCTCATGGTTGTTCCTGTAATCAATCATCTTGGTCTCCAAAGTCTCCAGGGGTTCTTCATCCGGTTCCTATGTCATACATCGATTTACTCCCAATGCTTATTGAGAAGAAACTTTTGACTCCAATTCAATCCAAACCAAAGGATCCTACCTATCCCAATGGTTACGACGTTGATTCCGTGTGTGACTACCATGTGGGAAGTACGGGGAACACCACAGAGAATTTTGGGGCTTTGTAGAATAAGGTTCAAGCTCTGATCGAGAATGACATTTTAAGGTTTTGAAAAGAATGAATGATGGACACAACTTTTGGGAGGTGTTGTTTCTCAGGTTTTTAGGAGTTAATATGTTTAAGTTTCCTTTCATGTCACATTTTCTTTTGAAGTAATGCATGGAACCAACGTTGCTATCATTTGCCGAAAGATAGCAATGATCTTTTGTTAGCGCACATGTTTGCGGATTTTCTTTCTAATGAAAATGCATTTTGCTTAACATGCAATAGCCTTGAAATCATATGTATGAATATATCCCTTTATACCCTCGTAGGACCTCGGATATCATATGCATGATGTGGCATTGATTCTAATCGAATGTTGTGATAGCGACAAAATATGATTCCCCCTCCGTCTATTTTGGTCAGTAAAGCGCAAGAAGCAATATTACTATTCTTTCAATGATGTTCGATGATAAGAAAATCTCCTAAGAAATCCCAATAGAGTGGCTTGAATATGCCTAAAAAGGAAAATAGAGTGTTTCAAAACAAAACAAAAATTAATTAAAATTAAAGGGGTACTCCGCTATAGCAAAAAAGGCTAAATAATGATGCTTTGCTCCACTTACTCTAATTGGGTCAAAAGCCTTGGCTATATGAGTAAGTTTTCAAATTGTGACTATGCTGAGTAACTCAGGGTATTGTTGTATGCTCCATCATTATTCCCGAGACAAAGGACTGTGATGAGTTGAATTCCCCTAGGAAGAGAGAAATGAATGAACGAATTGAATAAGTCCCGGGGCATCCTGATAGAGCTATGGAAAGAGAACAAATCTAATAAGGAGCTCTGCTTCACCAGTTTAATATCTTAGCATCAGAGATGAACCCTTGAGGACATTAACACAATAATGATTACCGCCAGATGTAATCATTCATTTTTATCTGATCTGTAAATACATATTAGTATAATTATTAGTATACTAGTGTTACATGTATACATTGTATTATACTATGCTATATGTTTATTATGTGCATAAGTGTTACTAATATATATATAAGGTGTGGTGTGTGCATGTATATTATAAACTATGTATGTATACGTATTAAATAGGTATATGTGTGTCGCGTATGCATCTATATTTAGTACGAGCGTATTTGTTTAATGTGTGTAGATGTTATGTTAATTATGTGTATGATTATATGTACGTATGCTAGTATGTTATATTAATTGATGTTTGCATAAGTATACGTTTGTATTATCGTATGTGTATTGTTATAATTATACTATTAATATTATTATTGGGCTAATATAAGATGAAAATCCAAAAAAATATATTAAACCAAATAAATAAATTGCAGTCCAAGTCCAATTACAAATCTAATACTATTACAAGGCCCGGTTGGCCCAAACCCAAACCCTATTTAATTACATTTATTTTGTGTGCAGGCGACTATGGGCCGTTGGATCAAGATTTGATCCAACGGCCACGATTCAGCCAAGACAAAATATCTGCCAGCCGCGTGCACATCACGTCTGGACCGTTCGAATGCCACACGCGCGTGTGGTCCACGCGCAGACTCTTTGATATCCCACGCGTGCGTGAGCCCCACGCGCTCTGACCCCTCGACTACTGAGCCCCACGTGGCACGATCTAGAGCCGTTTCACCAATTGAAGCTTCATCTGGGCCGTTCGTCCCTCAAGCCAGCCCGACCGTTAGATCAGATCTGATCTAACGGCCGAGAACACCTCTGGCCGAAGGCAGAACCCCCACACCGCCACCATGCTGCACCATGCCGATCTTCAACCACCGCGCTCAGACATGTCAAAACACAAGAAATATGTCAGTTATCAGTCTAGATCTGAAAAAGAAGCAAATATTATATTACTTGTACCAAACCAAAGAAAGGATATATGTACGAAACAAATATTTTGTAAAGAAAGGGGTAATCGAAAGAGGCAAAAGTTGTAATCGAAAGAAAAAAATACAAAAAAGTCAGTCCAGTGGTAAATACTCGTCTCCTTTCTTACTTTTTTGTTGCATGCATACACATAAAGATAGGCAGTAAAAAATCAAAAAGAGGGTTAGAAGTCGTTACCTTCACCGTCGGTGGATCTCCCCTCACCAGTGATAAGCCTTTTCGACTTTCTCAAGCCGAACGTGGTGAACTGAAAGGAGTGGGAGACCCCTTTGTGGCTTCGTTTTGGGTTGAAAACAAAAAAAAGAGGGGGGTTTTTTCGTTTCGTATTTCCTAGATCTAGGACAAATGAAAGCTTTTTCACTGAATCTAAGTTAGGATCCGTGTCGAGGGTAAGGTGGGGGTTATTTTGGTGTGTGTTTTGAGGCTCGCCGGCGTCGGTTAGCGGCGGCCGGCGGCGGAGAATACGGCGGCCGACCGCCAGATTCTAGGTTTACCAGGGAGAGTTGAGAGAAAATGAAAGGGGAATGTTATTATAAAACTGAAAAATGAGAGAAATGGCCGAAAATTTGGTTCCGGCCTAAAAATGGGGTTTTATAGGGGTTATTATTTTGTGAAATGGGTAAATTACGTACTAAATCCCCTCGCGCTTTCAACATTTTCGTTTCTGTCTCGCCGCATGGTATATTTACAACTCTGGTCCCCCTTGTATTTCAAAATCTTGCAATTCAGTCCCTAAATTACACCGAATCAGTTTTTAAATGGTAAAATTACCCCTTTAACCATCCCGCGTTTTTGAATTTTTCATTTCAGGTCTGCCCCTTGGTCCAATTACAGTTTTAATCCTTTTAGGTTCTGTCTATTTTTCATTTTCGTCCTTAAATTGCATATTATTATCCTTTAATTTCTGCCACTGACTTTTATTTCTTTTCATTTCAGTCCTGTTTCCATGTAAATATTCATGTTCGTATTATAATCGTATATGTTGATGTAGTCTTTTACCTTATTATATATCCCTCGTATATGCCTTGTATTTTTATGTTTACATGTATATGTGTGTTAAGTTTATGATGGTTACGTATCTTTTTGTTCGGTTATTCGTATTAAGCATGTTATGTTCTAGTTGGTTCGTACACGGCATATTTTGTATTTTATATATATTGTAATGTTCTCTTGGCCTTTAGGTTACGTGTTAGTGTGTCTTCTTTTTATGTATAATATATTGTTCCATATATGTTGAAATATGTTTTATTTCTAATATGTATGTCTTCTTGAAATATATGTTCGGCTATACACATATTTATTCATGTCTTGTTATTGTGACATGTTAAATTTGTTTTTATCTACTATTAAGCTTGATATGTATATGTGTATTTTAATTACGTATTTTATTTATGTTAGATTAGTATTCTGTTATGTGAATATTTACTGTCTTTAAATTATCTGCCATGTTTTTATATTTTTGCCACTAAGATTGCATATGATATATAAATTGTTAATGCGGTGCCCTTTTATCCGAGCATAAACGGGGCCAGTATCAGGCGTAGTGATAGTGGCTGGGCGTTTACTCTCAGATAACGGGGCCCTTAAAATTTATTCGCAATTATGACCGAATTTTAAAATAATAGTCACTTTAACCTGGAAAAACCAATATTAATAAAGCGGTAATTATTAAAGTACCAATTTTGGGCGGTGTGGGGGTGCTAATCCTTCCCCATCCGTAACCGACTCCCGAACCCAATAGTTTTTGAATCTCTGGTTTTGTGGTGTCCGGCCTACCTAAGTGGCCGGTGGCGACTCCATTTTTTTTAAAAATGCGGTTTTTTTAAAACCCCACGGAATAAATATTTTATATCCAAAAAATCACAAACACCTTTCAAACACCTTCGAAAATCACTCGTTTTTTTAGCGAGAAAAGGACATCGCTACAGATGGCGACTCCGCTGGGGAAATTTTTTTGTTTTTCAATAACAAATGAGAGTCAAGCTTTTAAAATAATTACCGCTTTATTAATATTAGAAATTCTGGGTTAAAGTGACTATTAAATTAACATTCGGTTATAATTGCGCATTTATTTTAACGCATTTAAAATATGGGGCATATAATCCCGTTTTTTTTAAGTGGGGGAAAACGCTAATGCTTTTGTGGAGATATCGTTCTCCCGTATGGGCCTAGCAAGTACCTTCGGGGCTCAAGTACCTTATGCTTTCGTAAGGATATCGTTCCTTCGTACGGGCATAAGCGAATGGGTCCCCCTGAATTGAACCCGGTTGAAAGGAGCCTATAATGGGTGATGATCGGGGGCCTTGCTACTCTTAGTAGATGACAGCAAGGACAATTCGGGTATCTCCAAGAACCAAGACTGCATGTAGATAATACATAGAAACCTACTCTGTTAGAGCCATGCGGATAACCTAGGTGTCTTAGATGGAATGTAAATAAGATTGCCTTGTTTGCTTATCGCATTTAATTTGCCCTTTTATTACGTACTTATCATTTTTGTCCGGTACTGACTTGTTTTCTTTTTGCTTTGTTTTTGCATACCATTGCATTCGCATTACAGTAGGCATTGATTCCCGAGTGATTTCTCCCATAATAGAAGATTGTTCATGATGGACCAAAGGTTCTTTGACCTGAAGGAAGAGGGTCCAATTCCAGAGTTCCATCCCGAGACTAGACCAGGGACAGCCGAGGAAGAATCATTCAAGGACTCCAGAACAGATTCGGTAAGCAGTGTCAATCCTGGTGAAAAACAAGATGAAATACAAGAACTAAAGAAGCAGATATCCGAGATGATGGACCAGATGAATGCCATGATGAAAGGCAAGCAGCATGTCGAACTCAGAAAAGATTCGATCGGGGAGCAGAATGTGGAACAGAATAGTGAGAATGTCAAAACAGACAACACCGTTAAATATGACAAATCGAATCCCTTTGTGATCAATCTCAAGAAGCAGACAAGTAGCATATCTGGGGTAGATACCCAGGGAACAGAGGCAAAACCAGGGGAAGTTCGAGAATCTAATGACATCAGAAAGCATTATCCTATACCCATGAGATACACCGAGTTACTTCCGTTGCTTGTCGAAAGAAACCTTATCATACCAGTGAAGTCTGTACCAAGAAAACCTCCTTATCCGAAGGATTACAACAGTCGTGTTTGGTGCTGCTACCACATAGGCGATTCGAGTCATCACACTGGAAATTGTAGGGCCCTGAAGGACAGAGTTCGAGATCTTATTAGAATGGGAATTTTGGGTTTCAAAGACGAACAACCCCGATTCTTCAGCCAGCCAGTCGTTGCCCGAGGGGCCAAGTCGAAGGAGGGACAATACCCAGCCCAAGGTTCGGGTAACACAGAAGTGGGTCACTCAAGCGGGATAAAGTTAGGAGTCAAGAATAAAAGCGTCTCAGAAGATGAACTTGCACGCAAGCGCGGCCAGCTCGAGCATGAGAGGCACAATCTGAGCATGAAATTAAAGAATGTACAAGACGAGTACCATAAGCTGCACTTTGAATTCAAGAGTTTCGGTCTGGGTGACACCGCGGAAGAGTGGGTCAATGGTATGATTCAGCTGAGGAACGGTTCAGAACGCTGGAAGCAGAAATGCAAGAATAGTAAGAATAAAGTCAGATCATTATCACAGAAGCTGGAAGAAGCTGAAGGCCAACGCGACATTCTCCAAAGTGAGTTGGAAAGCAGTCTGGCCATGGAAGATATCCTGAAATCAAGTCTGCAGCAGGAAAGGAATGAATCACAAGCCTTTCAAATGGAAAACGCAGCACTCAAAGAACAGATAGCGAGGCTCGAGACAGCTTTACGTACCAGTGAGATCCGTGCTGGGGCAATGACCGTTAAGCTACAAAAGGCCGAGCAAACAATACGGGAGAAAGACCAGGACATGAAGATGGTTACGACTCAAGCCCGACAAGTAGCTCAACAGGTAGCAGATCTAGCCGATGCAGCAGCACCAATAAACCAGAATATGGATCCAGCATTAGACCGCGAAGGAAAGCTGACGAGACTATTGAATGAGGTCAAGACATTAGGTGCCAGGGCTCACTGCTATCTGTAAAACCCTAATACCGGATGTAATGAAACCTTTTGGTCTGAATGAAAAATGTCCTATAGGGACAAATCACTTGCGGAATCGATGCTTTATTGCATTCATGCATTGCATTTGCATCACGTCCTTTGCATTGTTTAATAATTTTATCATCATATGACACTTCATCATTTAATACTTGGGGTTCGATGTCAGTGTGTGTGAATTAATCGGAAAATGGAACGAACTGAAGAGTCGAGGCTTGACCAGTTATAAGGAAAAATCGAGAAAGAGCTTAAGAAGAAAGAGAAGATAAATGTTTTCAATACGAGGGAACTCTGCCTAGTCCCTGATTTGGTCATTCCTCCGGATTTCAAGGTTCCTAGATTTGCGCAGTATGACAAAACCAGCTGCCTGAAGATTCACTTAACCATGTTCTGTAGAAAAATGGAAGAATACATGAAGAATGAAGAATTATTGATCCACCACTTCCATGATAGCCTGACGGGACCCGCAGCAGTGTGGTATAATCGTTTGAACAGAGACCAAGTTAGGTCATGGGGTGACCTCACTAATGCTTTCTTGAGTCAATATAAATATGCTCTAGATTTAGCACCCTGTCGCCAGTTTCTTCAGAATGAGAAAATGAGGCCAAGTGAAAGCTTCAGGGAATATGCATTAAGGTGGCGATGTTTGGCGACCCAAGTCCAGCCTCTTATAGCAGAAGAAGAGTTGACTCCCTTGTTCCATGCAACGCTTCCCTCTTTTTTCTTTGATGTGATGTTGGAAAAATCGAGAAACAGATTCGAAGATTTCATGACGATTGGAGAAAGGATAGAATACGCAGTCAAAGAAGGAAAATTGGGGTCTAAGTCTAAGGACCGAATCGAAGATAAGATAGATAAGGATGAAGAGGTAAATGAGTGTCATCTCCAAGGTTCGCGTGGCCGTAAAAGAAGGAGACAGACTGACAAATCAGGGTCATCAAGGAAAATTCCTCAGACGAGCACAAATTTAGAAGTGTTTAGAACATCTATCTCAGACATTTGGCCTCATCTGGTAGGGGGTCACTATCTTGTTCCTAGACCGATGAAAATTGCACCTGATCCGTATGCCCATAGTTTTGACTCGAGTAGCACATGCGAATTCCATATGGGGGTACCATGGCATTCCACCAGAAGATGTAGACCTTTATTGGAGGAAATCAAGAAGCTGGTCGATGATGGAACCCTGACACAAGAGCTGATCAAGCAGTGGAAGACCAAGAATGAGGGGCAAGTCTACATAGTGCTAAAAAAGCCAGAGATGTCCCTACGTTAAAATACCTTCCTGAAGTAATACAAGGAATCAACTCTATGTGGCCCCCATGTGGCAAAGATCTTTTGTGATGGGGCATGTTTGTTGATTTTTATTTTCAATAAAGAACACATTTCGCTTAACATATAATGTTTTTGAAAGCACATAGATATTTTCTCACCGTTGTAGGACACTGGATATCAATTGCAAGATGTGACATTAGATAGATGTCGTGACAACGATGATGTGTGATCTTCCCCACCGGACTCTGGTCAGCAAAGCAAGATTATTACTCTTTCGATGATGTTCAAGGACGAAAAAGCTCTAAATGTCAACCATGTAGAGTTGCTTGAAATTGAAACTCTAGGCATAATCTTCTAGGTAGTAAAGAAATAAAAATAAGAATTAAAAAAGGGGTGAATTGAAGAAAAATAGAAGAAAGAAATAAAAAATAAAGAAGGAGGAAATAATAATAAAAAAGTACTCCTATGTTCGAATAAGAGTATGGAAATTTTGGGGCACTCCGCTGAAGGGATAGTGTGGAGATACATCATCCAATTCAAGAAACCTTAGCTTCATGAGTGATGATAATATTTTCAAATCGTGACTATGCCGAGTAACTTGGGGCAGTGTTGTTTGCTCCATCGTTGTCCTCAAGACAAAGGACTGTGACGAATTGATTTCCTCAAATAATGATAAAAGCGAAAAAAAACAAAAAAGGGAAAAATGATGAAAAGATGAAAAAAATGAAAAAAAAGAAAAGAAAGAAAATAGGCGATATCATAGGAAAAATTAAGACTCGCACCACCCAGAACTCTATTCCTAGAGTAATATTTCTGCGCTCGAGTGGTTATACAAGCCTACCCTTTTGGGGGCGGATTAGATAATGAGAATTGAGAAAGAGTAGTACTCTGCAGCAACGCGGTAATCATGAGGATGAACCGAGTCACCAGGGAAGACTTCACATCTTTGAATTACCAAATGGTTGAATCTAAGCCACTCTTGCACATGATATCCAGAGCTCCTATGCTATGTTTTCAAAATCTTGTATGTTAATCTAAATGATGCTTTTCAGTGGAACACCAATCAGCAAATTGACAAGTTAAAGCAACGAAGATTTCCATGTATTACTTTAGGGGTAAGATCCAGAACACAAGGTTACGAATACTATTGGAGCCCCTAACCAGAAACGATCTCACAATGCATAGAATGAAGATGATGATAGAAGTATATGTGTCAGACAGCTCAAGAACAAGAAGCGAATTTCAGCCACGATGCCTTGTTTGGTTCAAAAAAATGAAGGACGAAACAAGATAAGAATGAGTTACAAAGAGTGTGGACGGTAAAAAGTAAACATTGAGTCTCCAAAGAATTAAAACACAGAAATCGATGAATGGTGCCCGTCAATAGGCAACAAGAAGATTGAGGTTAAGAAGCATTTTGTTCACCCTGATGACGAAATTAACAAATACTTAGAATGTTGGGCCAAAAGAATTGGAAGGTAGCCGAGCACGATCGAATGGGGCAATGCAGAACAGAAAGAATAGTAAGAATCTCTGCACACGCATGATATAGTGTTTGTTGGTGAAGCAGGCAGAGACCCCGAAGAAGAAAGGCGGGTGCTCGTGCAAAAGAACAAGAGCGGGTGCTCATTGAACAAAATTTGACAGAAATGAAGATCAAAACTGAGCATACCACAAAAGGAAAGGAAATAGAGAAATCCGAAGAATGACTTTTCAGGACATAAGATTTTAAAACAAGACTAACAATAAAAAGAAAAAGAAAAGAGAGTGAGAGAGAGAAAATGAGGATAAAAAAGGAGAAAAAGAAACAAAGAAAAAAGAAAAAGATGAGAAAAAAAGCATGACATTGCATGCATCATATAGATAAGGGCATGTCAATTTTGCTTTTTCCTAAACAGGTATTTGAAGAATTATCGAGGAATTTACCAAAGTCCCGAAAGAACGATAGCCATAGCGGCGAGAGACCCAGATGTTAAATCCTTCAGGTCATCGGTAAGTCCTTCGGGCACGATGTTAAGTCCTTCGGGCCACCAATAAGTCTTTCGAGTGTGGTGATAAGTACTTCGGGCCATCAGTAAGTCCTTCGGGCATGATGCGGCAGATAGCGGCGTGAGTCCCGAAAAGAACGGCGACCATACCGGCGTGAGATCCGGATGTTAAATCCGCCGGGTCATCGGTAAGTAAGTCGCCGGGCCACCAAGTAAGTCTTTCGAGCATGATGATAAGTCCTTCGGGCCATCAGTAAGTCCTTCGGGCATGATGCGGCAGCATAGCGGCGTGAGTCCCGAAAGAACGACAGCCATATCGGCGTGAGATCCAGATGTTAAATCCTTTGGGTCATCGGTAAGTCTTTCGGGCACGATGTTAAGTCCTTTGGGCCACCAGTAAGTCTTTCGAGCGTGGTGATAAGTTCTTCGGGCCATCAGTAAGTCCTTCGGGCATGATGCGGCAGCATAGCGGCGTGAGTCTCGAAAGAACGACAGCCATAGCGGCGTGAGATCCAGATGTTAAATCCTCCGGGTCATTGGTAAGTCCTTCGGGCACGATGTTAAGTCCTTCGGGCCACCAGTAAGTCTTTCGAGCATGATGATAAGTCATTCGGGCCATCAGTAAGTCCTTCAGGCATGATGTGGCAGCATAGCGGCGTGAGCCCCGAAAGAACGACAGCCAAAGCGGCATGAGATCCAGATGTTAAATCCTTCGGGTCATCGGTAAGTCCTTCGGGCACGATGTTAAGTCCTTCGGGCCACTAGTAAGTCTTTCGAGCATGATGATAAGTCCTTCGGGCCATTAGTAAGTCCTTCGAGCATGATGCGGTAGCATAGCGGCGTGAGTCTTGAAAGAACGACAGCCATAGCGGCGTGAGATCCAGATGTTAAATCCTTCGGGTCATCGGTAAGTCCTTTGGGTACGATGTTAAGTCCTTCGGGCCACCAGTAAGTCTTTCGAGCATGATGATAAGTCCTTCGGGCCATCAGTAAGTCCTTCGGGCATGATGCGGTAGCATAGCGGCGTGAGTCCCGAAAGAACGACAGCCATAGAGGCGTGAGACCCAGATGTTAAATCCTTCGGGTCATCGGTAAGTCCTTCGGGCACGATGTTAAGTCCTTTGGGCCATCAATAAGTCTTTCAAGCATGATGATAAGTCCTTCGGGCCATCAATAAGTCATTCGGGCATGATGCGGCAGCCTTAGTAGCGTAGGCCCAAAAATGGCAACAGCCTCGTTAAAAAAAAGCCTACGCTTTCAATCCCCAGTGAAAGGTTCCATGGAGGGAGAACCCTAAATCCAGAATCTCAAAAAGAACCAAAGGCGAAGAGTTCTATATAGGAATGACTCCAAGCTTTACTATCTCGAAGTGAAAAGTTCTATGTAGGAGGAACTCATAACTCGAGGCTTCAGAGTGAAGGGTTCTATATAAGAAGAGCCTGTAGCTCCAAGATCGGAAGGTGACGAAGCTCTATATAGGAAGAACTTACGAGCCTGAAGATTCAGCTAAGGAAGAGCGGAGAGTTCCAAAAGAACATGTGTTTCCAAAGCTACAAACAGGGAAGTCTGATAAAAATGAGTACTTATGAAATCTTTGCTTTGTTCCCATTCCATGAGAACAAGCAAAGAGGGGCAACTGTAATCACTCATTTTTATCTGATCTGTAAATACATATTAGTATAATTATTAGTATACTAGTGTTACATGTATACATTGTATTATACTATGTTATATGTTTATTATGTGCATAAGTGTTACTAATATATATATAAGGTGTGGTGTGTGCGTGTATATTATAAACTATGTATGTATACGTATTAAAGACGGTATATGTGTGTCACGTATGCATCTATATTTAGTACGAGCGTATTTGTTTAATGTGTGTAGATGTTATGTTAATTATGTGTATGATTATATGTACGTATCCTAGTATGTTATATTAATTAATGTTTGCATAAGTATACGTTTGTATTATCGTATGTGTATTGCTGTTATAATTATACGATTAATATTATTATTGGGCTAATATAAGATGAAAATCCAAAAAAATATATTAAACCAAATAAATAAATTGCAGTCCAAGTCCAATTACAAATCTAATACTATTACAAGGCCCGGTTGGCCCAAACTCAAACCCTATTTAATTACATTTATTTTGTGTGCAGGCGACTATGGGCCGTTGGATCAAGATTTGATCCAACGGCCACGATCCAGCCAAGACAAAATATCTTTCAGCCGCGTGAACATCACGTCTGGACCGTTCGAATGCCACGCGCGCGTGTGGTCCACGCGCAGACTCTTTGATATCCCACACGTGCGTGAGCCCCACGCGTTCTGGCCCCTCGACTGCTGAGCCCCACGTGGCACGATCTGGAGCCGTTTCACCAATCGAGGCTTCATCTGGGCCGTTCGTCCCTCAAGCCAGCCCGACCGTTAGATCAGATCGGATCTAATGGCCGAGAACACCTCTGGCCGAAGGAAGAACCTCCACACTGCCACCATGTTGCACCATGCCGATCTTCAACCACCGCGCTCAGACATGTCAAAACACAAGAAATATGTCAGTTATCAGTCCAGATCTGAAAAAGAAGCAAATATTATATTACTTGTACCAAACCAAAGACAGGATATATGTACGAAACAAATATTTTGTAAAGAAAGGGGTAATCGAAAGAGGCAAGAGTTGTAATCGAAAGAAAAAAATACAAAAAAGTCAGTCCAGTGGTAAATACTCGTCTCCTTTCTTACTTTTTTGTTGCATGCATACACATAAAAATAGGCAGTAAAAAATAAAAAAGAGGGTTAGAAGTCGTTACCTTCGTCGTCGGTGGATCTCCCCTCACCAGTGATAAGCCTTTTCGGCTTTCTCAAGCCGAACGTGGTGAACTGAAAGGAGTGGGAGACCCCTTTGTGGCTTCGTTTTGGGTTGAAAACAAAAAAAGAGGGGGTTTTTTCGGTTCGTATTTCCTAGATCTAGGACAAATGAAAGCTTTTCACTGAATCTAAGTTAGGATCCGTATCGAGGGTAAGGTGGGGGTTATTTTGGTGTGTTTTTTTAGGCTCGCCGGCGCCGGTTAGCGGCGGCCGGCGGCGGAGAATACGGCGGCCGGCGGCGGAGAATACGGCGGCCGACCGCCGGATTCTGGGTTTACCAGGGAGAGTTGAGAGAAAATGAAAGGGGAAGGTTATTATAAAACTGAAAAATGAGAGAAATGGCCGAAAAATTGGTTCCGGCCTAAAAAAAGGGGTTTTATAGGGGTTATTATTTTGTGAAATGGGTAAATTACGTACTAAATCCCCCCGCGCTTTCAACACTTTCGTTTCTGTCTCGCCGCATGGTATATTTACAACTCTGGTCCCCCTTGTATTTCAAAATCTTGCAATTCAGTCCCTAAATTACACCGAATCAGTTTTTAAATGGTAAAATTACCCCTTTAACCATCCCGCATTTTTGAATTTTTCATTTCGGGTCTGCCCCTTGGTCCGATTACAGTTTTGATCCTTTTAGGTTCTGTCTATTTTGCATTTTCGTCCTTAAATTGCATATTATTATCCTTTAATTTCTGCCACTGACTTTTATTTCTTTTCATTTCAGTCCTATTTCCATGTAAATATTCATGTTCGTATTATAATCGTATATGTTGATGTAGTCTTTTACCTTATTATATATCCCTCGTATATGCCTTGTATTTTTATGTTTACATGTATATGTGTGTTAAGTTTGTGATGGTTACGTATCTTTTTGTTCGGTTATTCGTATTAAGCATGTTATGTTCTAGTTGGTTCGTACACGGCATATTTTGTATTTTATATATATTGTAATGTTCTCTTGGCCTTTAGGTTACGTGTTAGTGTGTCTTCTTTTTATGTATAATATATTGTTCTATATATGTTGAAATATGTTTTATTTCTAATATGTATGTCTTCTTGAAATATATGTTCGTCTACACACGTTTTTATTCCTGTCTTGTTATTGTGACATGTTAAATTTGTTTTTATCTACTATTAAGCTTGATATGTATATGTGTATTTTAATTACGTATTTTATTTATGTTAGATTAGTATTCTGTTATGTGAATATTTACTGTCTTTAAATTATCTGCCATGTTTTTATATTTTTGCCACTAAGATTGCATATAATATATAACTTGTTAATGCGGTGCCCTTTTATCCGAGCGTAAACGGGGCCAGTATCAGGCGTAGTGATAGTGGTTGGGCGTTTACTCTCGGATAACGGGGCCCTTAAAATTTATTCGCAATTATGACCGAATTTTAAAATAATCGTCACTTTAACCCGGAAAATCCAATATTAATAAAGCGGTAATTATTAAAGTATCAATTTTGGGCGGTGTGGGGGTGCTAATCCTTCCCCATCCGTAACCGACTCCCGAACCCAATAGTTTTTGAATCTTTGGTTTTGTGGTGTCCGGCCTACCTATGTGGCAGGTGGCGACTCCATTTTTTGTTAAAATGCGCTTTTTTTAAAAACCCCACAGAATAAATATTTTATATCCAAAAAATCACAAACACCTTTCAAACACCTCCGAAAATCACTCATTTTTTTAGCGAGAAAAGGACATCGCTACACCAGAAACACATACTTACATTTAAAGTTCTTAGAGCGACATTTTATGTGCTTCATAGGCTAAACAAAGTCAGAAAGCTTGAACATACTTATGAATGGAGAAAGATGCTGAGAACTAAAAAGAATAGTAATCAATCAGATCAAGCAAATACCATAATCATGAGGATAAACCGAGCGATATGGGAGGAGTTGCACAACTTCAAATATCGCCACAACATTCAAAGTCTTCATAGGCACAAGCTATGCTTGGAATGATCACCGGAGGATTGAATCTAAGACACTCTTGTATTTGATATCCAGGGTATCCCATTTTGTTTTTTTTTCATTTAAATTTTGATTTCAAGGTTCTGTATGTTAATCTAGAAAGGCATTCTTCATTAGAATGACGACCAACAAATTGATACATTTTAGACAATGAGATTTCTCCGTATTACTTCGAAGATAAATACATCAACAAGGCCCAAAGTTGAGGGGCACTATGTGATCTGGGATGACGAATAATCTTTGAGGCTAGTTTGCCATGATGGGGCGTCATTGTCCAAAGAGGCAACAAGGGCCTTTTTACCTAAGAATCCAGAACAAATGAAAGATGGCACCAGGCTTGAAAGAACTAGGTTAAAGATTCTGATTTCGACCAAGGTTACTTGACTCGAAGAATGAGCAACACAAGTTTGGGGGCAAGTTTTGTTAAGACATGGAATGAGTGGTTGTATTCCCAAGATGACGACCACCGGCTCTAGAAAACAAAGACAAACTAAATTCATGCATCATTACATTCTCATGAACATATGCATCTTTGCATCATGAAATACGCTCATACAACTAGACATCCCTATGTTAGGAGCATGCTAACCCATACATTATAGCTTTTTGTTTACTTTAAACATGTATTTGAATATTGATAAAAGGATGGACCTACAGTTCTACAAGAGGAGAAATAGATCTCATAAGAATCGAGAGTCCTTTGACTTGCATAATTAGGATTTCTAAAGGTCTTCCGATCCCCGATTTCTATCCTCCTTAAAGACGTTTTCCTCAAAACTCAATTTCTCAATCCTATCCCTTCGAAGGACGTTTTTCTTAAAACTCAAAATTCTTAATTTGATCATTTCATAAGGATATTTTGCTTAAAACAAATTTCTTAATTTAATCCTTCCACAAGGATGTTTTTCTTAAAACTTAAATTTCTTAATTTGATCTTTTCATAAGGATGTTTTGCTTAAAACAAATTTCTTAATTTAACCATTCCACAAGGATGTTTTTCTTAAAACTCAAATTTCTTAATTTGATCATTTCATAAGGATGTTTTGCTCAAAACAAATATCTGAATTTGATCTTTCTACAAGGATGTTTTTTCTTAAAACTTAAAATTTTTTAATTTGATCCTTCAATAAGGATATTTTTCTTAAAATCAAAAGTTCTCAATTTGATCATTTCATAATGATGTTTTTGAGAATTTCTTAATCTAGTCCTTTCCTAAGGATGCTTTTCTCAAACCCAAAAGAATTTCTCAAGTCGATCATTTTCATAAGGACAAGTTTTCATGAAGAGAATATGCTTTTAACTCGACTCTTTCAAAATGATATTTCTTAAAAAGTAAAAAAAAGAAAAAAGAGAAAAGAAAAGAAAAGAAAAATCTCTAAGGTGGAGACTTGTAAATGAGCGTTAGAGCAAGAGGTTCATGAGCTTAAGAAAATGGTGCATAAAAGGTTGAACCCGAATGCGATGCGAGGAATTGCCATTACAAAGAAAAGAAGAAGAAAATAAGAGAAAATTGAGATCAAAGGATCAAAAAAGAGAAAGGATTCTCAAGCAAATAATTACAAAATCGCCATATTAGGGTTTTAGAACGAAGAAGGTAGATACTCAAAGCTCATAGATTTCAGGCGAAGGATTACAAACTCACCACATCACATATTTCAGAGCAAAGGAGACAAGTAATCACAGATTGAGGACTTCAGGCAAAGAACTTCAAGCTCACAATATCAGAATTTCAGAGCAGGGGAGGCAAATGATCATAGTTCAGGAATTTCCAAACAGGAAGATCAGAAGGCCCGTTCATATAGGTCCAAGAAGAATGGAATTTTCATGTCAAGAAATGCCATTTTCTTTTTTCCATCTCGGAGGTACACACCAACACACTTTGTCTCTACCACATCAAGAATTGAGTTCACCTACCATTTAAAGTTATTTGGATTCATTCACTTCCATTTCAGATGAATGATTCGTCTGCAATTTGGTCTGTCCCTTACCGCTCTGGAAGGACATGTTAGTGCTAACCAGATCATTTTCGCTGCTCCAGGAAAATGAGTTATTTGGATTTATTCGCCTGCCGTTTCAGAGGAATGAGTCGTTTGTTGTCGGGTCTATCCATTGCCGCTCTAGAATGACATACCAGCGTTACCCAATCGTTTTTACTGCTATGGGAAAATAAGTTATTTGGATTCATTCGCCTGCCACTTCGGAGGAATAAGTCATTTGTTGTCGGGTCTATCCATTACCGCTTTAGAAAGACATACCAGCGTTACCCAATCATTTTTGCCTCTCTGAGAAAATGGGTTATTTGGATTTGTTCACTGCTGCTTCGGAGGAATGAGTTGTCTGCTATCTGGTCTATCCCTTGCCGCTCCGAGAGGACATGCCAGTGCTAACCAATTTGTTTTTTCTGTTTCTAGAAAATAAGTTATTTGGATTCGTTCACTGCCATTTCGAAAGAAATGAGTCGTTTGAAGGTTAGTTGGCTTATCTACTACCGTTTCGGAAGAACATGCCAGCACCACCCCATTCGCTTTCTTCCGTTTCGATAAAGCAAAATTATTTGGATTCGTTCATTGTTGCTCTAGAGGAATGAGTTGTTAGCTAACTGGTCTATTCGTTGTCGCTTGGAAGGACATGCCAATGCTACCCAATTGTTTTCGCTACTACGGGAAAATAAGTTATTTGGATTCGCTCGCTGCTACTTCAGATGAGCAAATCGTCAAACAAGGAAGCGAGACAAAATTTGTGTCTTTAGTCTTTGCTCTATTCCCGTTTTACAGCAATGAGCAAAGAGGAGCAGCTGTAGACACTAAATTTTGTTCGGGTTTAAATTAAATGCTCGAAATAAAATAAATCCACATTCCCCTTTTAATACCCAAAACCTTATACCCTAAGCCCAAAATTTCATGGCCCATTATATATAATTTTACATAGTAAAAAATATATACAAAAAAATAATAAAAATCCCAACTCTTTCCTCATTAAGGCTTTACTACCATTGGTTGAAAAATACTTGGTGCTCAAGGTCTTGATTTTTATTGGTTCCCCTTTTTTTAAGGGGATAAACCAAAAATATCCTTCACCACATATATATACCCTAAAATGAAAAAAAAGTCTACCATTTTTTCCTCACATTATTCGGCAAATCAAACCCCTCACTACCGGTTTTTTTTTCATTCCTTAAGATCATCAAAGACCCAAGCCTCCAACTTTCTCACCATTCGATTCCCTTATCCAGTATAATTTTTCATAATTGAAATTATTTTCCACCATTATTAAACCCTTGAATCGAACTTCTCAACCCCAACAACAACATGTGGAATTTGGTAGATCGAGCAAATATTTGGGTTTTGGTATTCTCTTTCCTTATTTTATTCATGTATAATCTATTTTCTTAGTTCAATGAAAATGTGGATGATTTTATTGGTAACCTTTGTTGTTTATTTTAGTCTATTTTTTATGTGTTTTGTTTTATTTTATTTTATTGCTTGTGATACGTATGTTATTTCACTTGTTGAATGTTGTTTAATTTATTATTAGCTTGTATGCTTACTTTATTATCATGATTTCATATTATCCCTTTTATAATATATTTTCTTGTGTATGGTATATAATATATAATTAAAGTATACTTTCTTAAAAGTATATACATGTGGTTTTTCATTTGGGTTTAGTTTAGAAGTTTAGGCCTCTTGGTGCTTTGGGCTTAGTTTGCTTACTTAGATTTAGTTTGGGTCTTGTTTTTCAGGCCTTGGGCCTAGTTTAGATGGATTTTGTGTCAGTTAAGGCCTTTGGTTTAGTTTAGTAATTAATTTAATTAATTTAAGTTGTGTGCTCGTCTCATAGGGACACGATTTTAAATTAATTAGATTAATTTAGGATTAGTTTTAGAGACATAGTTAGTCTTAAGGTTCGAATCAGTTTAGTGAATTTAAATTTGCCTCTGGCTTATTGGGTAAATGTTAAATTCATTAAAATTGGTTGAGCACCTCTTAATTATCTTTTAAGATAAAATTAACATGGAAATTAGACTAACATTTTAATTTAAAGCTATGATTAATTAATTTGGCTTATTTTAAATAGTATTCTTGGCTTATTGGAATACTAGTTTAAAATTAATCGAATTAATTATCATAACACAAGATAACTCATAATTTTTTTAGGGTTCTCTAGCCTTTTTAGGATTAATTAATTTAGGGTTAATATTAGATTCACCTAGTTATTAATTAGAACATTAATTGAATTCTCATAATTTGGGCTTTTTAGGTTAAGACCTTGGGTGGGCTTTTGTGTGTTTATCTTTAAGCCTTTACTTGCCATCCATTTTATTTATCATCATTTGGTCAATTTGGTTTACATGTTAATTAATTTAAATCATAAAAAGGAGGTATTCATTAATTCCGGTATTTGTGTTGTAATAGTCTGAGCTTAAAGGATATTGACCAAATATGTGAATTAATCCTTACCGATTCAAGGCATAATTAAAACTTGACGAAGTCATTACATCATTCTTTAACTGCTTGCACCATGCATAAAGGTGACGTGCGGGATTCGAACCATAAATTAACACGACAGTCGGACTTATTCGATGTCGGTTTAATCTATGGTTCGATGTATAGTCAACCTTATTAATTAAATGTCCAATTAATTTGAACCCACCAATTTGATAAAGTCCGTTCAATTAAGGTTAATTTTCAATTAAGGTCACCAAATTAACTTCCTTTAAAATTTCGACAATTTCCTTCGATTAAAAGCAACAAATATTTTGGTACTGATTTCTGGGCGTGATGGGGGTGCTAATCCTTCCCCACACGCAACCAACTCCCAAACCCTTTCAAAATAAATCTCTGGTTTTGTGGTGTCTGGCCCACCTCATCCAAGTGGCTGGTGGCGACTCCAAGTTTTCATTGTTTTCAAGAGATTACGATTTTTCAAAAAAAAAACCCTTTAAACTAATATTTCAAAAGTGATTTATAGGATCATTCGTATCGACAGATTTTTTAAAAGAAAACCACGCGTATATTATTTTTTTAAAAAAAGGAAAAAAACGTTGCTACGCCATGATGGTTGAAGCAAGTTTATCTTTGAAATGTTTGACATTATGGATCATATTGAGTGGTAATTGATTTTAGTGGTTTAACATGTTGAATTTTTTTTTTTGAAATGCCTATAATATGTTGAAACAACAAGAGTCGCCACCAATTCTTTTTAGTTTAGGTGCGATTAGATCACCTGAAAACTCGGTTATTTTTATAAAATTTGTTTTTATCATTTTATTAAAACAACGAGTTTGGTCTACGAAAACCAGAAAAATAGGTTTGAGAGTCAGTTACGTGTGGGGAAGGATGAACACCCCTAAAACACCCAAAATTGGCACCTGGTCAATTACACATTGTCTAAATTATGGAAATTAAGAATTCGAATTTAATTTAAAATTTGTGATCCCTTAAAATATTTGAAAAAATATTTTTTGTGTGAAAGGAATTTACACCCCTACGCCCGAGACATAATTTCCGTTAGATTCCCGAATGAAGAGATTCTATTTTGGAATCATAATTTAGAATTAAAAATTATAATTTCGCATTAGGGATTAACGGAAAGCGGCACCCCTTTAAATACGAGGTATGTTTTTCACGGTGCCCCTAATTAAGATATTACCTCATTTTTAAGTATTTAATTATGAAAACCAAATATGAATGCAAATATATGTAAATATAAATATATATATATATATATAATGTAAATATAGAAAACAATTAACAAACATATATAAGAAAACTTCAAATACATATGACTACACGTATATAACAAAATTATATATATACTATAATTTACATTTGTGTCATACTTTACATATATATTGTTTTTTAACAAATCTTTACATACATACATTGTGTTTAAACATAATACTATATATATAGTTCACATATATATCATACTTTACAGACATATCTATAGGAAATTTCTATATACACGTATAAAATTACTTTACTATATACATTATGATACTACACATATTACTTTACATATATGTATATACGAATAAAAACAAATCAATTTACTTTACACATATATTATGATTAAATATAATACTATATATGCATAGTTTACATATATATCATACCTTATATATACATTTTTACACGTTATATATATATATGGAATTTTTGCTTATATATGCTATTAGATACTATATTAAAATAATATACATAATAATAACAACACATGTATAGTATTAATGAATGGCAAAAAATAGTGACCAAAATGGAATAAAACATGAATTAAAATGCAAAATTATAAGGATACGAAGGCGGGAAGACTGAAAGTGCAATTTGCCGATTTCATAAAAAACGCAAATTCTCTATCCGGTTCGGGTCTGAGCGCGGGTCGAGAAATGCCAAAATGGCGTCGTTTTGATGAGTCCTTATATACCACTTTTATCCCAAAAAAACTTATTTTCATTTCATATCTAAAAAAACTAAAGACTCTCCCTCACTCCCTCTGCTAGAGATCAAGAGCTGCCAAGGACTGCCACATCCACTGTCGCGCTCCACCGAGAGACGTCGTCCCTGCCGTCATTCGCTGGCGTCGCGAATGGCAGCCGAAGAATATGTAAAGGCACTGAGAGGTTCGATTCTTCCTCCTTTATTCGAATCTGACCTTCTTCTTTCTCAATCCCTTTCCTATTTAGGTAGACCTACAAAAAACGAATAGGTTTCCAAAGTTTTTTTTTTACATTTTTGTTGTTTTTGTTTGGTTCGATTGAATCTCTTTTTGTTTTTTGTGGAGTCAAATGAGATAATGTATTCTTATTTTTTCTTTTTTTATTTTGAATCCCCTAAAAAATCCCCGATTACATGCTTGTTTTTTTTTTGGGTTTTATAACCCATTTTTTACAATATAAAAATCTCCAATTTGTTTGCTTTTCAGATTTGATAATCTCTTTTTCCTCTTTTTGTAGGACGGTGGCGCAGAGTGAAGCGGTGGAGAAGGCATGGGCAGCGGTGGTGGCCAATGATCACGTGCGTGGCGGCCACGGGGCATCGAACCGCCGCGTGTAGCGGCCGCATACGAAGGAAGGTGGAAAGCCAAGAAGCTACCGACAGTGGGTTATCATTTTATAGGTTAGGGTTTTCTTTTTGGACAATGGTTTGAGGATTTGGGCCTAGTTATTTGTTAGGCATGATGTATATGGGTTTAATATATTAAATGGGTCTGATGGGTTTTAAATTTGGATATTGGTTTGTATAATAATATTGGGTTAAACCCAGACAAAAATGGGCATCTACAGCTGCCCCTCTATGCTCATTGTTGTGGAACGATAATGGAGCAAAGATAAAATGATGACCATTTTTGTCTGGCCAGATCAGGGCTCATTCTCTGGCCACCGCCTTTTCTTGGGCTTCACTTGCTCTGATCGGTCGCTCTTGTTGGCAAAATCTTCAAAATGGGATGATCCGTTGGGGAGATAAAATCTTCAAACTATGGTGACTCGTTGGAGGAGACAAAATGAGTTCGGCTTGCTACGACTCTGACGGCGATGCAATACCTGGAGAAAATTTGACCCAGCTGCAACACTAACGATGAGACGGGATCGAATGATGGAAGTTTTGACATTTGATCCAGCTGCAATACTAACAAACAGTAGGATCAGAGGATGAAGGTTCTGATATTTGATTTGCTCAATCTTGGAGAAGTAGAATCTATAAATTTGGGTGATCTGCTCTAGCATTGACGAGAAGGCTGAATCTAAATAAGGTTGATCCGCTACAACACTGATTGTAACACCCTCTTCCCGGTCTGGTAAAGAACCGGGTCAGAAAGTGTTATCGGGAACGAAATCAGAGATAGGATTCAGAATTAGGGTTAAAATTAAAATTTTTCAAACTAAAGGGGCTAAATTGTAAACATTACAAATTAGTGATCCTAATCCGGATTTTTTCTTACTGACTTGTAATTAGACTCTCCAATTATTAACCTGTGAAGTTTCATTATTATCGGATATCTCTTACCTATCCAATTAAGCCATATAATTATTAGTGGCCAATTTGTAATTCTTTTAAAACTATTTTTTAAGCCTTTTAACAGAATTAACTGACACCGTATCGATACACTACAGCCTGTATCGATACGCTATGTTGAATTTCATACTTCCCAGATTTGAGGTCAATGACCCCGTACCGATATGTCTATGCCCGTATCGATACACGTTGACTTGGGTTGACTCATTTCGGTACACCTGAGACCGTATCTATGCAATTAAATTTTAGGCCTTACTGTCCAAGTTCATATCGGTACATTTCCTGGTGTATCGATACTCCCTGCTTAACCAAAGACCAAATACGCAAGGTTGTATTGGTACAAGCTTCCCTGTATCGGTACGTCTGGCCTGTAATGACAGATTTTATATGGTTTTTATCTAATTTGACTTCCCCAAATATTTTCCAATTAATACCAAATTTTACCAATACACCTAAAATCCATTAGTCTACTATCATACCAAGTTTTATAGCATTTCGAATCCGTTTACCAAGTTTTCACTTTAAACTCGTTTTAGGCCCCTTTTTAGTAAACTTGACATTCTCAAAACATTTCATTCTATGCATACATCACTAGGTTATTATAGGGCTAATTCACAATCATCAAAATGCTCATACAAAACATCTTCGGACCATATGCCACTTTTACTAGGAGTTTATAGCAAAGGATAACATATGTATATGACGAAGATGTGACTTGCAATCGCGGCAACACGATCGTAGCTTGGAATTGTTTAAGGTCTTGAAAAATGCATGAGACACACATGTTAGGCTTACATAGCCTATTGAGGTAGTTATAACGAATACAATGATCAATTCTTATTATGCATGACATGTTGATCAAGTAATCCACATAGGCATAGTTCCATATACAAAATTTCATGCTCATTTATCATACTCACATACTTTCATAATTTCATATCAAAGTTCATAAACACATAGAATTTCCATTAGGGACCATTGGATACACGAATTCTCCTTTACACCACATATCGAAAATAGGCCGTAGCTCTTGAAATATATCCCTTACATAATCCATCCTTATTTCCCCTACATATAGGCCGTAGCCCCGGACCGTAGTTTATCCCTTACTTATACGAGCTCAAAATAATCCTATGACATGCAAATTGTATCCAATGTCCATCATTTCACAAAGATCACATATTTCATAATTTCTTTCAATTCATATCATATCAAATATCAAAAAGAGCCTTAGCTCCATATCACATATCATACTCACATCGGATCCATGAACCACATACTTAGCATATCATAACCATATTCTCACATATCAAAATAGTACAAGATACTTACTGGATTTACCAATCAAATCCAACATAGTAGCTCTACGTGAGCCTTTGATCAAATGCAACATAATCACAAATAATGCAAAAGGGGATGGCACCATGCCTATCCCTTGACACAACTACACTCACCTTAAGGTACGAAGGCTTTTAGGATTCCCAAATGTTGATTCCTTTGTTCCTAGCTTCGATTGGGGTTGATGGATCATTTTCCTCCTCGTTTTGAGATAGGAAAACAATAGGAATCATCATAACCAAATTGAAAATATAGCTTAGGATTTCAAATCGAAATTAAACTCCCATCTTACAAAGAATTCAATAATCGAAAGAGGGCTTTGCCTTAACCGATGGATAGCTTCACAACAGTACCTTCAAATTGAAGAAATGGTGAACTTAAGGTGACTAAAGAAAGAGGTGTGAGCTTAGCTTAAGGTAGAATAACAATGGAGGTGTTAGCTTATTGGAAGACAAGGCTTAAGTCTAGCTTTCAGAAGATTAAAACAAATGAAGGGAATTCTTTTATTCACTTATTAAAAGGGGATTTAATAACTTAATGGCAGCCCACCTCCCTTGTGGCTAATAGGGAGGTTTCCTCCTATTGAGGGTTTGCTTAACCCAAAGCCCGTTTACCCCACAAGTAGGCTAATGCCTCAATTGCTTGTGAATTCTGGTGAATTTCACGTGAGATTGGGTAAGCATAGCGGGAGCGTACCGATACGGGCAGAAGCGTATCGATATGGGTCCCCTGTTTTGAACAAATCTGATGTCGTTTTGATAAGGGAACGATGAATTAATTGCAAAAGATTTGGAAAATCTTAACACCCTGTACCGGTACGTACTAAGTCGTACCGATACTTGAAAGCACAACTGGTTTCCAGGTTGAATGGCGTATTGGTATAGCTACACACATATCGGTACCCTATAGCCATCAAGTATAAAATGAAATTTTAGTAGCTAAAAACTGTACCAATTTGGCTATTTTTGAGTACCAAAACACTTAAAAATATTTGGGGTTTTAAGGTTTTGACTTAGAAATTATTTTAAGTTTGAATCCTTGTCAGTTTTGTGAGTTTTTATAGTATTTAAAAACTTATTCCTTTTTACAAATTATTCATTATTATATCAAAATCAAATATAAGTTTTATAGTATTTAAACTTAAAATAAATAGATTGTGTAAAATAAATTTTACATGAATAAAGTATAAAATATATCTCTTATAATATATACATGCTTTTGTAGGGCGTAAACTTAAAACTTCAAATTCAAAATAACCTTTCAAACACTTCTTTAGGTTAACTAATATTTCTATTTTAAAAATTCAAGTTTTTTTTATTTAAGGAATTTATAATTTATCTTTACTTTTTGAAAGTAATATAATAATTAAATGATATTTCTTAGTTATAATTTATTTTTGATAATGACCATTGAATTTTTATTAAAAAATTATAGAAATATCACAAATACAAACGCAGGGAGAATAATGGGAGTTAATCCACCAAAATCACTTACAAACTCAAAAGCGCAAAGAAAAGTGAATATTTTCATAGAGAATAGCATATCATCAAAATTCAGAAGCCTTCTTGATTCTCCTTGTCTCTATCTAATCGAGACACATAACGAGGTGAAGAATGAGTGGTGAGCAACTCAAACTATCAGGCAGAATATTCCGCTATCCAGGACTGATTATATCGACAAACCATCATTCGAGTGGGGATCTAACTTTCTATGACCATCGACAGAATCATAATCAGAAACCACTACCGTTAAAATCTCTGTGCAAGCACCAGATGACCGCTAAGGTATGCTAAAATCGTGTCAAAACGACAGATGAAATGAAACCACAAAAACAAAGAAAAGCGTGCCACAAAGGCAGATAAAAACGTACTACAAAGGCAATGATTCTTATTAAAAATATGAGAAAAAAATAAAAAAAATTAGAAAATATTAAATCCGGTAGTCGACAACCAATACTAAAACCGATAGCCGACTACCAGCTAAGAAAACAAAAGAAAAGAAAGTTGTGGCGCACTCTAATTTGCATAGAAAAAAAGGTTATTAGGGTTGAGAATAATGTTTTTTTTTCTTCCAGTTTCTTAGTTATAATTTTACTAAATACTAATGTCTATTTTATAAACTAGTTAAATAATTGTATGGAAATCATAGATTAATTAAATGAATGTATGCGCGAAAAAAATCTTAAGTTGCTTAAGTATTTAACTAACTTATAAAAAATATATTTATATTAACCCTCAGATGTGGTGCGGTGATTGCTCACCTCATCCTTTAACCATGAGATTAGGAGTTTGATTCTTACCAATAAAAATAGAGTACATTTCATGTCCAGCCGTTATTCTATTGGAATCACTCAACAAATTCAGTTTCAATAATAATAATAATATATCGTACAAATAAAATTACTCGTACACAAACCTCCTAAAAAATAACACTCATTATTCCATTGGAACCACTCAACAAATTCAGTTTTAAGCTCTGTTTTATTCACCTGCTATGTTGCTTTCATCTAATACTTTAAAGAGGATAGTAAAGCATAAAAAGACAAGGCGTGTTTTCAGTATATGAAGAAAAGAACATGGGGTAAGTTACAAAATTTATCACACTTTTTTGTCATTAGAGTCTAAATTTTTTTAATTTAATCATGGAATTTTTTACTTTCTCCTATTTGATTATTTTATCATTAAATGCTTAACGACGTTATGATTGTGCTTTTCTCAACGATAAAACGTCTTTTTCCAAATTTCAACAGTAGAGAAATAGAGAATGAGGAAATGAGTTGTGTATCTTGATTCTATGATGACCGGACGATGAATATTGTAGATCAAAGCGGTTTGAGGTTTTTCATGAGTTTTTAGTTTTAGGTTGAGTTTGATGAGTTTTTGGGTTTCACGAGATATTGAAAAATCTAAACTGATAGAGTGCTAAGAGATGTTAGAATGAGTTTGTCAATGTCTTGAGTGGGCGGAAAAGACGTCAAAAAATAGTTATACTAGTATCAACGAGGAAATGAGACAAAAAAACATGGGTAACAAGTAGTTGTCATGTTAGCAAAAAACAGTCAACGTTAGCACATGTGACAACCATGTCACCCTTTATGATTTAATGCCTAAACGACCAAAATAAAAATAAATCAAAAGTTTAATGATTTAATTAAAATTTTAAAAAATGTGATGATCAAAACAGAAATAATAACAAAATCAAGTGATGAAAGTCATAATTTACCCACTAACATAAGATCCGTTAGGCTAAACCCACCCGATATATAAATACAACTGAACTCTCCAACAACCATAATAAAAAGCCCTTGGCCGTATTGTTCCCATATGGTCCCCATTTGACATTAATTACTGTCTTCTCTCATTCTTTCAACAACAAAAAATACTGTCTTTTCTCATGACCCTTTTTTCAACTTTCAAGTAATTGACCTTTTAACTTTGATACTCCACATCCAGGGTTTTAGAAAAAGGTAATAATAATTCATTAAAAGAAACTATTTTATTTAAAAAGAACCTTTATATTAAATATAAATTTATTTGTTTATCAAATCTTAATAAAAAGAATAATGTTTATCCTAAAAAGTTTATATTCGAACACTTTTTTCTACAAGATCTATAAGGTGGACGTACCTTATAACCAGCTTAAAATTATTTAAGAAAAAATTATGCGCTCAGCTTAATTCTTGTAATAATTTTATTTGTAAATATATAGATAAAAATGGAACAGTGTCCTCCCAGAAAGGCCCACCTTGGCCCATAGTACTATGATGTCTGGATCCACATTTTCCATGCCCACACAGAGGAGAGGATCTACCACTCTCCTCAGAAAGGCGCGTGGTCCAACACAAATATCTTGGTCGTACGGTTCCAATCATTTCCACTCTATCGGACAAATTTAACTTGAGATTTATTTGAAGGGAGATTTAAAATTGGCCTAAATTTTATCCGAAATTTAAAATAAATCAAATTTATCTAAATTTTAGTTGAATTAAAAATAAACTTGAATTGATTTTTAATCGAATCGAATAGATTTAAACCGATTTTCGACCGAACTAAATGAACTCTAACTGATTTTACACGAACCAAAGAACAACCTAAAATAAAAAATATTAAAATAAAGAAAGATGAATGAGATGTGAACTGTCGCACGACTAAAAAAAAACTAAATATATAAGATATACAAAGCCATATATATAGTGTAAAAATTTAACTCTACCTAAAAACTGACTAAAATCGATTAATCTCTTATTAACTCGATATTAACCCAAACTGACCAAACCAAAATTACCCGATCCTGAACATCACCCACGCACTCCACAACGCACCAACAAACGTTACTACAAATGAAACTACTACAGATAAATCCTACAACCGCTTATGAAAAATCTTAAAACAAAAAATGAACAAACTTGGCCCCACACTTCTCTCTCTATCTTTCTCCTCTGTCCGTAGCGTTCATTCTTCTCTATGCAAATGGTGAATGTGTTGTAATGCAGGCTCTTTCTCAAAGATTTGTTTTTTATTTTACCATCTCCGACTCTGGGATTTCGTCTTTTCTTCGAGTTCTTCGAAGCACGGAAAGCAAAGAATTTCTCTGGTTTCTTACTTCCTCTCTGAGATTTACTTTCATTTTCTCTCGTATTTCTTCAAGGTGTCTTTTTTTCTCTCTTCACTTTCTTCTATTATATTTCCTACCTTTGGTTTTTCAAGCTCCTTTATTTGGGGGTTTTTTTGTATACTATATGTTTGCAATATGTCACCACTTCCCTGCTAATGCTTTTCTTTGCAGACTTGTTTAATTTTGTTCTTTTATGTTGGAAAGTCTTGCTAGGCCCCTGGTATTGAATAAGTTCACATGAAGCTTGAAATGTCTTCTGTTTGACCATAACTGAATCCAATCATATTTTTCTCAAACTTGAAAAAATCTCTTTTAACACCACCCAATCTTACTATTTGACCATCATTTATAGCAATCTCGTAGGGATTTAGGATATTCTGGGTAAAAGTTGCTTAACAAAGTGGATTTTTCTTTATTTTCTCTTGGCTGATTGCCAATTGTTCCAGTTACTTATTTTTTAAGAGTGCTGGTTGTTTAATCTATATGTGGGTCTCTTTTGTTAATCAAATCATGCCTGTATGTCATGGTCGGTTCATGAACCATTGAATTTGCTTTTATTTCATTTAATTTGGGTCAAATGGTTGATCTTTTCCAATTTAGCCTTTCAAACTTGAAGGCTTTCTTAGGGTGACACTTTGTATGTTGAATTCTGGCTGCTTGGGGACTATTTTACAAAGGACCTTAAAAAAATTCCATCGTTCTGATGATTGCTTTCTAGGTAATTTGAGCTTCTCCAAGCATATCACTGGATGCTTTAGAGCGTAGTTTGATCTATATGGGTGATACCTAAGAAGTTGCACTTTGAACCTCTAGTCCGGCATATAGATTTTTGGTATTGTATCCAAAAAATGGAGCACAAGGAAGATGAGAGTTGGAAAAAACTGGTTGCGAAGATGCTTCCACCTGGTGCCTCTCTACCTGAAGATTCATTAGAGCTTGATTACTCAATAGCAATGGAGTATATGGGTCCTCCAGTTGCTTATGAAGTACCTAGAGTTGAGCCTCTTGATGTAAATTCACATGCCATACCTACTGCAGAAGCACTGCCACAGTCCCAAAGGTCAGTTGCTAATACTGCTCCCCCGTTGATTGAGCCAATCCCCTTGCCAGTGTCTTATATTGCTGGTGTCACAAGTCCACGTACTCAGAGTCCAAGGGTTTCAGCAAGCTCTGAGTCCATAGTGTCTGTGTTGCAAAATCCCGATTTTTCTTCAGCTTCTCCCAGCTCAGTTGGCAATCCTCCAAGTAATCCTCGTAAACGAGCTGTTAACGAAGGAAAGAGTTCCAGTTGTTACATTCAATACTGTTGAAAAGTCAGAGAAGAAAGATGTGGATATAGATGAGAGAGTTTTTCCTGAATATGTTTGTGTTTCAACAGAAAGGAGGAAGAAAAGAGTTTGTTAATGGGAAACAAAGGAATCCTGCCTGGTTTGTGATGCTAAGTATTGCAGCAGTTGTGTGCTTAGGGCTATGGACTCGATGCCTGAAGGACGAAAATGTGTGACATGCATTGGCCAGCCAATTGATGAATCAAAGCGGTTATGGTTAGGTAAACATTCTAGGCTCTTGTCTCGATTACTCAGTCCCTTGGAGGTAAAGCAGATTATGAAAGCGGAGAAAGAATGTTCTGCTAATCAGCTCCGGCCAGAGCAGCTAATTGTGAATGGATATCCACTGAAGCCTGAAGAGATGGCTGAATTACTTGGATGTCCTTTACCTCCTACGAAGTTGAAGCCTGGAAGATACTGGTATGACAAGGAATCTGGTCTCTGGGGAAAGGTAAGTTCGTATTCGCAAATCGCAACATGCTACTTTATGTTTCACTTGCCTTTTCTAACCGAACAAGCAAGCAGAGGAACTTCTAGAATTTGGGGACTTGGTTCAACCATCTCTTCTTATTGAATTGGCAGGAGGGAGAAAAACCGGATCGGGTCATTAGTTCAAACCTAAACTTCATAGGCAAGCTTAATCCTGATTCAAGCAATGGCAATACTGAAGTCTATATCAATGGAAGGGAAATTACAAAACTTGAATTAAGGGTGCTGAAGGTAACAAATATAAAAGTTAATACATAATCTATTATTAATTGCCGTCGATCATCGTTTTTCTTTTCTGTTTTGATTCCATACATTTAGGATTCTCATTCTCATCCTCTTGTGATGCTATATTTTCTCACCCTTTTATGCTTTTCCATAGAGGAAATCATAACCAGTTAGAAGTAACAGATGCCTTTTACAAAACACTCACCATAGTTTTCTGTATTATGCCTTTCCTTTAGACATCTTAATATATGTTTTACTTTAGCATCTGATAAAAATGTTAATGGGAATGATACATGATATCAAATGCATGTCATCATATTGTATAAACTAATCATGATGTATCCTTTTGATGTGTTCAGTTGGCAAATGTGCAGTGTCCTCGTGACACTCATTTTTGGGTCTATGATGATGGTCGTTATGAGTAAGAAGGTCAGAATAACATTAAAGGAAACATCTGGGAGAAGGTATTTAAATTTCTAGAAGCCTCAATTGTACCATGGTTATTATAATTATATGTGATGTGGTTTTGGTTTTTACGATACAGGCATTGACTCGTTTTGTCTGTACCTTGTTTTCTTTGCCTGTGCCCCATGGCCAACCTCAAGGAGCGAGAGAGGAGGCTAGCAATTATACTACAGTTCCAAATTATGTAGAGCAAAAACGAACCCAGAAGCTTCTTCTACTCGGGCTTCAAGGCTCTGGAACAAGCACCATCTTCAAGCAGGTTTGGTATTTTCTTGTTGCTATTAGACTATTTTATTCTAACAATTATGCTTTATGTTGCCATACCAATTGCTTTAAGATGCACTGAAAATGTAAGTAAGGACACTAAAAAAAATTATACCTACAAGGAAGTTGGCAAGAATATCTTGCTTGAGCATGAAAAATGTCTGCCATTCCAATTTATTAGACGAGGAATTATTAAGGTGATTGGGAAGCTTTAAATTGTTGATATGCATATAGTTCAACTCCAACAATGCTTTCAATGGAATGGGCTGAATGTATGTGGTATATAAATTATTAAGATGTGGCTAATTCCCCATCGTGCTTAAGTGATACATTCAGTTGCTAGCATCTTCAGGGCTATGTTATCGACACAATTCGAAAAAGACAACTATATTTTACATAGAGCTATATTATTTACCCAAGTCAGCGAATATGACTAGTTTGTAAGGTCTTTAAATTGCAGTTGATGAGATTCTATCTAATGTTAACTATGCATTATTGAACAGGCAAAATTTTTGTATGGAAATGGATTTTCTGCTGAAGAACTGCAGGATCTGAAGTTGATGATACAGAGCAATATGTACAGGTACCTTAGTATATTACTTGATGGGCGGGAGCGGTTTGAGGAGGGAGCCATGTTTGGAATACAAGAACTAGCTGCCGCTGATCAGAACTCTGAAGCTGGTAATGTGATGATATGTATAATGCTTGTTTTATAGAAGCCTTGTATGTGATGATGCTTCTAAGGTCTCTCAGAGCTAGCAAAAAAAAACAAATTAACATAATTGCAACACTTCCCACATGTAAATGTTAGAATCAGAGAACATTTTAGAGTGTTTCTCTGTTCAATCTTATTTCAAAAATGTTGTACAAGAGTACTCCTTTTATAGGCTTTACAAGTAGTTAACCCAGAGTAGTCTACCTAAGAGATATAACTCTTATCCTTTAATGAGATAGAGTTTATCTAGATTTAGACTTTTAAATTCAAACTATTAGATGAGATAAGATAAGATTACAACATTTAATTTACATCCAATATCCTACACTCCCCCTCAAACTGGTGTGTATATGTTGTATACTCCCAGTTTGGATGAGAACTCGTCAAAGGTTACTCTCGGAAGTGCCTTTGTAAAGATACCCGCCAGTTGACTCTTTGTAGGAACATAGTGCAGCTTTACGACACCACTATTTACCTTCTCATAAATAAAATGTCTGTCAATTTCGATATGCTTAGTCCGGTCATGTTGTACTGGATTCTTAGCAATACTCATTGCTGATTGGCTATCACTCAGTATCTCGAACTCCTGTTTTTCATCCAACTCCAGCTCGGTAAGAAGTTTTTTAAGCCACATGCCTTTGCAAATTCCAAGGGCCATAGCCTTATATTCTGATTCTGCACTACTTCGAGACACCACAGTTTGCTTTTTACTCCTCCATGTGACTAAGTTTCCCCACACAAACGAACAATAGCCACTCTGATTTTCTATCTGTTAACTCTCCCTTGACTAGAATCTGTGTAAATCTTCACAGATCTGTCTTGATTTTTCCTGAAAATAAGTCCAAATCCTGGTGTAAACTTTAAGTATCGCAGGACTCTATTGGCTGCCTCCATATGTTCTTCTCTAGGATCGCTCATGTGCTGACTGATTATGCTTACTGGATAAGCTATATCAGGTCTGGTGAGTGATAAATAAATTAGTTTCCCAACCAGCCTTTGGTAGGATTCTCTGTTCACGGGAGTACTCGTGCCATTTTTTCCAAACTTTATGCCTGCATCCATTGGAGTGTCTGCTGGTTTACATCCAAGCATTCCAGTTTCGGAGAGCATGTCCAAGATGTACTTTCTCTGATTTATGATTATTCCCTCATTTGATCTAGCCACCTCCATTCCGAGAAAGTACCTAAGACTTCCCAAGTCTTTAGTCTCAAACTCTGTTGCCAAAAAAGTCTTTAGTTTCTCAATTTCTTTTTTGTTATCTCATGTAATGATCATATCATCAACGTAAACAATAAGGAAAGTTTTTTTACCATCTGAAGCTACCTTCTTAAACAAGGTGTGATTTGCATGTGTTTGCTTGAACCCGTTCTTCACCTTGGCCTTGGCGAATCTGTCAGACCAAGCCCTTGGTGATTGCTTCAGCCCATACAAGGATCTATTTAGTTTGCACACTTTTTGTTTCGTTGAGTCATCCTCTAAGCCTGGTGGAATTTGCTTATATACTTCTTCTTCAAGCTTTCCATTCAAAAATGCATTATTGATGTCCAGCTGGTGCAACTTCCAATCTTTATTAACTGCTAATGAGAGCAGCACCCTTATTGTATTCAATTTTGCCACAGGTGCAAAAGTCTCCTGATAGTCTACTCCATATGACTGAGTAAATCCCTTTGCCACTAACCTTGCCTTGAACCTCTCGATGCTTCCATCAGAATGATACTTTACTGTGAAAACTCACTTGCATCCGACCACCTTTTTTCCTTCTGGCAGTTTAGTTAAACTCCATGTGTTATTTTGTTGTAGGGCTTTGACCTCTTCTTCAACAGCTTTCCTCCAATCAGGATTTTCAAATGCCTCTTCCACTGTTATAGGGATCCTTACACTGTTAATATTAGCTGTAAAAATCTTGAAACCAGACAATAGTTTTCTATAAGCAACAAATCTATCAATAGGATGATTAGTGCATTTTCTTACCCCATTTCTGATTGCAACCGGAAAATTATCTAAATTCTCATGAACTGGACTTTTTGAGACACCATTGCTTACCCTTTCCTCCATGGCAGCAGGACTTAAGATCAGTTCTTGGCAAGTACTAGGCTGATCAATGGGTTCTGTGACAATTTTCTTTCTTCTGGTATAGGGAGTAAGCTATTTGACTAGAGATTGTGGGGTTTGAGTAGAGTGAGGCTTGGGAGATCTAGGTTCTGGAGGTGGTCTTCCTACTGGAACATTAGAAGAGATGGGAGATGTAGGCTCTGGGGAAGATCTTTCTACTAGAATACTAGGAGAGCTAGGAAATGTAGGCTCTGGAGAAGTTGTAGGATCATCAGAGTTGCTAGGTTGTTCGTCCTGTGTTTGTTCAAGGGTCGGAAAAGAAGACAACAAAGGAAGAATATGAGGAGTAATAGGCTGAGATTCCTCACATCTCTCCCCCTAAATCTTAGTCCCTACAAAATAAGGTTGATTTTCAAAGAAAGTGACATCAAATGAAACATAGGTTTTCTTGGTAATAGGTAACATTTGTAGCCCTTCTGACTTGATGAGTATCCTATAAACACACACCGCAAGGACCTAGGATCAAGCTTACTCCTATTGTTGCTAGGCACATGAACAAAAGTTGTGCAGCCAAATACTCGAAAAGGAATAGCAGATGACCATGGTTTGAAATGTGGAAAAAGATGTAAAAGGGTGTCAAAAGGAGTTTTGAAGCCCATAGTTTTGCTAGGCATCCTATTAATTAGGAAAGTAGCCGTAAGAAGTGCTTCCCCCCAAAGATACTGATGAGCATTAGCAGAAAGCAGAAGAGACCACGTTACCTCAAGTAGATGTATGTTTTTTCTTTCAGCAACCCCATTTTGCCGAGGAGTGTTGACACAAGAAGTAAGGTGAAAGATACCTTTCTCTCGAAAAAAGGAACCAAGGGATTTAGTAAGATACTCACTCCTATTATCACTCTGAACTATCTTTATTTTGCGTTCAAATTGATTTTCGATCATGTGATAAAACGTTTTAAATATCGTTTCAACCTCCGATTTTTCTTTCATGAGATAGGTCCAAGTAACCCGAGAGTGATCATCAATAAAGGACACAAACCAGCGAGCCCCAGATACATTTTTAACTTTAGAAGGACCCCAAATGTCGTTGTGTATGATAAAGAAAGGAGAGGTAGGTTTAAATTTAGTGGGAATATATGATTGTCTTGTATGTTTGGCAAGTTGACATGCATCACAGGTGAATGACGAGGGATGTTTATTCAAGAACAACTTAGGAAACAATTTCGCAAGATAGTAGAAATTCGGGTGTCCTAATCGAAAATGCCATAGCATGACATCATTGGAAAGAAGGGAAGAGGAAAAAACTGTAGACGTAGGACAACTGGGAATAGTTTTGTTTCGAGAGGATAGGTCATCAAGAATGTAGAGTCCATTGTGTCGCCTAGCATTGCCAATCACCGTCCTCGAGTCTTGTGCCTGAAAAATACAACCAGACAGCCCAAAGTTAACATCACAATTCTCATCTTTAACAATTTTGCTAATGAGATGTAAGATTGCAGGCAGTTTTGGTACATAAAGAACATCGATAGTACTAGATGATCATTTAATTTAATAGAACCACTTCGATACAATGGAGAGAGATCCATCGGCAACTTTGATAGATGATGCAAATGAATGTGGCTTGTACTCATGAAAAAGGTCACGATTGCTGTCATATGGTCAAGCACCGTAATCCACTATCCAACTCGAGGAATTGATGTGGCCAAACAAGAAATTCTACCTTACGTAGTAGGAAATGCAGAGAATCGATTTGGAGAATATTTGACCAAACATCCGTTGGAGCTCCACAATCATTGCGCATCAAATTTCTTTGGAAGAATTGTCATCTTGTGAGAACATGTGCTTCTCTCGGGGCTTTGACCCGTTGGGATTTCCACTCTCACTTTGGTCTCACCGATTGAGACGGAATGGGAGAAAGAGACTCATCCGAAAGGGTAAAATCAGATGGACGAGAACTTATTGGAGAGCTAATTGCGTAGCAGCAGGGTTCTGCTTGTGAGCCATGTTTTCTAAATAGGAAGAAAGGTCGAGAGAAGAGAGGAAAAAAATTGAAATTTGGAAGAAAGGATCGACCTAAACTGATACCATGTTAGAATCAGGGAACATTTTAGAGTGTTTATCTGTTCAATCTTTTTTCAAAAATATTGTACAAGAGTACTCCTTTTATAGGCTTTACAAGTAGTTAACCCAGAGTAGTCTACCTAAGAGATATAACTCTTATCCTTTAATGAGATAGAGTTTATCTAGATTTAGACTTTTAAATTCAAACTATTAGATGAGATAAGATAAGATTACAACATTTAATTTACATCCAATATCCTACGGTAAACGTACTTTCAACTTGTTTCAGGAGGAGAGGTTGATTCTGGTGAAACTAACCAGTGCGTTTATTCTATTAACCCAAGGCTAAAGCATTTTGCTTACTGGCTTCTGGACATTATAGCCACTGGAGATTTGGATGCATTTTTCCCTGCGACAACGCGTGAGTATGCTCCATTAGTTGAGGAGTTGTGGAAAGATCCTGCTATACAACACACTTATAGAAGAAAAGATGAGCTTCACTTTCTTCCGGATGTTGCGGAGTACTTCTTAAGCATGGTATGTCAACTTATTTTTACATTTTATGTATCATATGTTGGCTTAATCATTGCCAAAATTTTGCATGGCCATTGGTATTCAAGTTATTCAACTCAAAGGAGATTCCAAGGAAGAAATAAGTGAACTCAAATTCGCATCAATATCTTGACCGTGTTATATGCTTTTGTTTCCTTCAGGCTGTTGAGGTGTCGAGCAATGAATATGAACCCACCGATCGTGACATTCTTTATGTTGAAGGGGTCACCCAAGGGAATGGCTTGGCTTTCATAGAGTTTTCGCTCGATGATCGTAGTCCAATGTCTGAAACCTACACAGACAATTTGGAAGCTCCCTCCCACCCCCTAACCAAGTAATTCTTTCCTGACATTTTGTTGTTGCCTTAAATGAAAGATTTCTTCAATAATGGTCTCACCACATACGGTTACAGCACCAATGTTTACAATCTTTTCTTTATTGTATTTTTCAATACATCCATAGATTAAATATAATTACTTTTCAGTTCTAATGGTTACATGAGTTCATGGGAGATTTGATCTTGTACCTGTCAAACTAACTTAGCCTTTGTGCTTTTATAGGTATCTACTCATAAGGGTAAATACGAAGGGGATTAATGAAGGATGCAAGTGGGTGGAAATGTTTGAAGATGTGCGAGTAGTAGTCTTCTGCGTTGCCCTTAGTGATTATGATCTGATGTCGATAGCACCAGATAGCAGCAGCAGTGGATCGCTACTACAAAATAAGATGATGCAGACCAAGGAGCTATTTGAAACGATGATAAGGCACCCTTGCTTTAAGGATACCCTTTTTGTGTTGATACTAAACAAGTATTATCTCTTTGAGGACAAGGTCAATCGGGTGCCTTTAAGCACTTGCGAGTGGTTCAACGATTTCAGTTCGGTGAGACAAGTCCATAGTCACCAGTCTCTGGCTCAACAAGCTTACTTTTACGTTGCAATGAAGTTCAAGGACCTTTATGCTTCCCTTACCGGACATAAGCTTTTCGTGTCGCAAGCTAGGGCAAAGGACCACAGGGTATCCGTTGATGAATCATTTAAATATATAAGAGAGGTTCTCAAATGGGAAGAGGAGAAAGACGAAACCTACGGAGGAGGGGAGGACTCGTTCTACAGCACAGACGTTAGTACCTCACCGTTTGTGCATCAAGAATGACTGAATTCGGAATTTGCTTTGCATTCTTAAGTATAAAGAAAGTTGTAGGAGCATTGTGGTTGCCTTGTTGCTAAATCGAATAAGGATGGCTGTCGTAATTTCATTTTTCCCAAAATATCAAAATGTTCCAGGTTTGATTCTTCGCCATTGTTGTTCTTGGGAACATAGGGTGATCCATGCGATTCAGATCCCAAACTGTGAAGTGAAATGTGTGGCTTATTTTGAAGAGAAAAAGCACCGTATATTTCTCATTCAATCAGATTCTGTACCACATAACATAATGAATCCCGCAGTATATTAATCAAATGGTTGGGCTGTTCTAGGCTGGCGATCATTGTAAATTAATCAAACATCTAGTAGTTAAATAACCCATAAGCACCACTTCACCTAGTATAGCATTGCAAGCCAAATAAAATATAACTTATGCAGAAAAGGGTCTAATCTGAAATGAAGATGCACCTTCATCCACATAAAAGTGGATCTGATTGTATCTAATGAAAAATCCCAATACAAAGTCAAAGAAAGAGAAGGATGATGTTTTTCAGTTTTAGCTGTATCCTCAGGCATGCAACTGCCATTATAGGTCCAACAAATGTCAAAACGTGAAAAGCTTAGTACATGAGCCCCTCCTTTCAGAACAATGATTTAAGGATCAAGCAAATGAATCATACAAAGATGTCTCTACCTGCTGCACACATCACTAACACTTATCTCTATCCTCATTGCTCATAGCTCACTCCCCTTTCCTTTCCTTTCGAAAACCGAAATTGTTACAATGGGCAGAAGGAACCGGACAAGAAAATCATGATGCAACAAGATCAGGCGTTTCAGACTCAATTGATAACGAAGCCGTATGTACTTTTTCCATCCAACTATCCAACCGCTCACGCAAGGATTTGATCTGTGGAATCCCCAAAACTCTTGGCTGCACCCAAGAGACATGAACTGTTCCCTCAACTTGATCAATTATGCCCTCAATCAGATGAACCTGCAGTCATTATTCGCAAAAAGGTTATACAAGTTATCCTTAGAATTTTGAACCATCTAAAAAATAGCTAGTGGCTACATGCAGGAGACAGATTAATGTAATACAATGAACCCCATTCAAAAATAGAGGCTTCAACTTCTACCAGTGTCATGAAAATAGTTAAAAGGAAAAGAAAAAGGTGAAAAAAGACTAAATATTGGAAAATATTTTGATACATAGGTTGGGTAAAACAAGTATGTCAAATTTAGGGTTTAGGGGTCTTATTTAGGGTTTATAGTTTTAGATTTTAGGATTTTATGATTCAGGCTTAAAATAGGCAAATACTGTAAAACAAATTTTACACCCCGTGTATAAAAAAATAACTCAAAAAAAATGTTTTAACTTACAGAGAGGCTCTTCATGAGAAGATGCTCGACATCCTCAATTGACAGTTTTGTTCTCTCAGCAATAACTTTTAATGGAATAGTTCGATCATCGGATGGGCGGCTGCATAGAATGATTCTATAGTTTAGTTTTTAACCAAACTTACAATTATCAGCAACCTTGATCTGATCCCTTAGGGAACACACTACAACAACCATACACACCTGAAGATAATCTCCATCAAGCATAGAATATTAATTTTTTCCAACAGCTTCTTCTCTTTCTCAACCAAGGCTGGTTGAGCCATCAATGCAGCATTGTGCACACGACACAATTCTTCATAGCGAACCAAATTCCCCGTGTTGAAAGCTTGGAGGATATGATAAAGCCACTCCACCTTGGTCCCCAGAAGACTCTTTACCTGTAAAAGATGCCAAATGTCACCATCTCAAACATAACAAAATAAAAACATTAAAGCAAAGAATTCAAAAGGAAAAAACCTACAGCGTGTGCAGCCATTTAAATCAACCCTACACAATGAAAATTAAGCATGCATGCATGTAATTGCTATAGCATAAATGAAAGTACAAAACAAAAAGAAGCCCTTATCAGCTGGCACCTTTCAGCCTAGTAGTTCCCTTGAACCTCCACATATTTAACCTGAGCATCATAAACTAGACCTATGAACATTATCTTTGTGAAATTAGAAGCAATTTTCTTAACCAAGCACTACATTGATCATCTCCATAGCATTTTTGAGGTGCTCTTTACTGACAAGAAGTGCTTTAAAATTTTCATCTCCCCAAAGCTTGATTAACAGCCCAAACTAGAATTGAACAAAACCCCCAACATAGATTAGAACCATATCAGATTTTAAATAATAACACACAGAAATAAGCATCAATGAAGCATTGCTGGTATTATATCGGGCAAATAGCAGTATCATGCTCTAAAAGTTAACCTATACACGCTGCACACATTAATAAAATAGAAAATAACAAGCAGGTCAGAGTACCATTCATTAAAAGTTAACTTTTACATGCAAAACTCCTTAAAAGGAACAAACAACAGCCAGGAATATCATTTGAAATAAATAATGTACAAATAGCTGTGGTGACATGAAACTAGTTTCTTATTTTCATTATATGTTGCATCTGAATGTACTCACAATTGGATGAGCAAGAAGTTCTCCAAAGTTGTAGATGTTATCTCCCAAAAGAGCAGACAGGGACAGATCAAATGCCAAATCCTATACCAAAGAAATTAAAACAACATAGAACGAAAACTGATAAATATATTCCACTGCCAAATAAAAAGGTGCAAACACTCTTTAGCTTATTTATTTTCCATCAATTTTGTGACTGGGCTGGAAGGGGCAGGAAAACAAAATATTTAAACACATCAGCCATCTCACGATCAACATTATTTTCCAAACTGAGGTATGCCATTTTTGTGCATTTTTATTGTCAAATTATACCTGGCAACTTGATTCATCCATGATATAATAAAATTATAGACATGTGAGATAAGACGAGGGGTTTTAGCATTAAAGAAAAGGTTCAAACTAGTAAGACATGACTTTAGACTTCAGAGGCATTGGTGTTACATGAATTGGTTGATAAAATGATTATTAAATAATTATAATAATAACCCCAGAGGAATTCTGAAGTCTGAACAACAGGAAGTTTGTAACATAAAGCTTCATAAATAAGCATAACTATTGGATAACAACCGTGGGGTTTGTTAGTACAATGCTAGGCTTCAAATAACCAGATTCAACTATATGTAGTCTCAAATGCAAATAACATTTAAAAAAAAGAAAATGAGATTAACAAGCTCCAAGAATATCATAAGGTAGTACAATTGGACTGGCAGAAAACACATTAACCTCATTAACCTATAAACACATACCAGCTTAAAAGATTCTGAGAGAGACTCCACTGATGTGTAAGCAAGATAAAGGAGAGCACATTTGTAGAACTCGGCAAATTCTTTGCGAAATTTATGGTATTGAGATGAAACCCAATAGTAGGTAGCATATACAGATGGATCTATGTCAGTCATACTGTCGAGGATACAATTTCCATCATCAAGAAGGTCCTTGCACCCCGTTTGATCACCTTGCTCAAGCTTGAATTTGGATATTTGCATCTTAATATAAAGAACTGGCTCATCTATGCGCTTCTCTTTAGTAGCATGAAGCTTATCAATCACCTCAAAAAGAAAATTGATAGCAGCCTCTTTCTCTGAGTACTGCTGAGAAACGATAACAGCAAAATGTGCAAGCTTGAGAGGATTAATCTTGGTCTCAAAGTCGGTGATAAAGGTGTGATACAACTTTATCAGTGCATCTCCACCCTGAATTTTAACAGAAACAAGTGCTACAGGAAGTTAGATGACCTAGCCAACATCTAGCACAGTCACATGTGTCACAATTAGTTGTTTTCTACAATGTACGCATGAACCACTAAAACAAATAGAAAGCCAACTTTTTAAAATGAAAAATCATAAAGTAAACCACCCTTCATTAGTTATCCATGCATTATACACTGACACAACACAGCAGTAACCACAATTGAATTTTCCAGATGTAGAATACAAAAACACGAGGTGTAAAAGAATCGTCCCTAATGCTTTCAATTCTACAAATAAGAGAAGAATTGTTTTCCTGAAATAAACATGACAAAGCTTTAGATGCTAATTGTCATTATTCATATATTTTATCAAACTTAACCCTACTAGCAACAGAAGGTTGCCACTATTTTTCCTTTTTACTGCAAAATAACACCAATTATATGACCAAAAACATTACAATAAAAAATAAACGGCAAAACCCAACTGAATATACTTTCTTTAACAATATCCAAGTTATTGAGCAACAAAGCAATGAACATTTCTTATTTATTTCGTTCCAAAATTAAAACTAGAAATAGTAAAAAGAACAGATAAAAACCCTAAATAACCCCCGAAATGAAATCCCAATTCTATTATAAAACCCTAGTGAAAAGGCAAGAAAAGAAAAGAAAAAGGTAATGAGCACCATTCTGTAACAATACGAAACCAAAACAATAATAATTTTGGGGGAGAAAGTAGAAGAAGCAAAGGGAGACTAAGAATTTCTCTGTCAAAACAAGAGAGCCAAAAACACCTGAATTCATTCGATAAGATTCAAAACAAAGGTTTCTGTACATATAACCCTGAAGCTATTAAACAACAACGTTTCAATTCTAACCAATAACCCAAAACTCACCGTTTCATTAAACATATTAACAGCTAATGGCCCGATTCAATTAAAAAAAAGCATAAAAGAAAATAACTACCAGCCTATACTAGTCAGATTCTCCCTTTTCGCTTTGACTGGTTACAATACTCCCTCCTTTGAATAATCCTTGTCCTCAAGGATTAACAGAAAATTTCCATGGCAACAATCCTTGATCAACCTTGACCATCTTTGCTTTCTTCAAATGGTTAGACCAAATGTTCCCAAGAGCTCTCTTTGCCTTAACCAAAACTGCAGCATGAACAGACAATATTTCTTCCATGTCTATATTGGCAAACAAATGTCTATCATGATAAAAAATCCTTCCATTTAGTTCATAATTCTTCGTGCCATATGTCAGTATTCTATTCTCATGGAAAACAATCACAAGTAACTGAGATTCGACAACTTCAGCTGCCTCCTTCAATACTCCATACAGATCCCACATTTTAATGACATGCCTATTAGCTGCCATCAAGAACTGGTGCTCAGTAGCCCAATTAGCACACTTCGAAATTCTCTTCAACTCCACTACACAACCAGATATTCAATCACCAACAGGTATAATAAATTCTTCTATCCCTGCACTCCATGTTGAATTCATGACCCAAAGATGCAGTCGTCCACTCTTTCCAGCAGCTAGTGGACATGTATAATAATTTTTTTCTGCATTCTCCTTTGAGTAACTAGAAAAACAAATTGAGTAGATGCAATCTATTCTCCCTTCCTTGCAATAAGGCGTTTTAACGCCGTCAAGTAAAACAAGTCTTTGCCCATCTGGGGTGCATTGTAAGCCATGTCTTTCTACATCAATTTCAGAAGAAGGTAATGCTACAGATGTGTAACCAACAAAAGAAGGGCAGCCTTTCCTTTCTTCTTCAGTAGACACCTTGTAGATGAACATTGTTCTGTCTCCATCTATAAAAAGGCCATATGATACACAAATGTGGATATCATTTCCTTTAGTACCTAGCAATACTGATGAAATAGGTGAATGATGAAAATAGCAAAAATGAAAATAGCCTCCTACAAGGTTGATAATGCCATTTAGATCACTAGTAAGCTCTACATCACTGTAATGGTTAACATCTGAACTACCTTGAATTTCCATTTGTATAGGTAAGTTCTTGTCACAAAAACTGGTCACCTGATTTTTACATAATGCGGAACAACCTTTTTCTACAATATTTTGATGTTCAAGCTTCTCCTTACGACAATTTTCTTGATAATCCCTCAATAAAAGGAGCCTGGTGAACCAAGTTTGGCTAGAGCCTGACCACACCACCTCTGTTTTAGGACCAATTTCCTTCTTCGATCTCATTTTTTTAACATACTCCAGTAGCACCTCCTCACATTTTTTCCAATAAATATTAGGTAGCATCCTTTTCAGTACATACTTGTAAATATCCTGGCTGCAACGAACCTTCATGACATTTGCAACCCTTGGTTCAATTTTACAATGTGATGCTGCAACACTTATCTGTCGAAGCTCGAGTCTCCCACCTCTCACGTCCACTCCATCCTCCATGTCCATGGGTAAAATTTAAATTTCAGTGGCTTTTTCTTAAACTTCTACTCCTTTCCCCATGGCTCAAACTCATTTCCCCTTACCTCCTCAAAGGGCCTAACAAACTCCTTCACATTTTCCATAATTTCATGCAATTTCTTAAAACAATAAGTATCATCTAGGAACATGTAACTCATTAAATTGTGGTGCTCAAAAGGCAAGTAACCAGCCATTAAGACAAAAAGTATCACACCATAACAGCCTATATTGTTGATCACCTCTGGAGAAACATAATTTGTGGTGTGACATAACACATTATCTCACGTTTGTTGAGATAAAACACTCAAACTAAATTCTGAAATTTTAAGAACGCTATTATCCATCAGCAGCAAATTATCTGGCTGAATAGAAGGGCAAAATGACAAGATATTAAATGTATCTTGGACTCCAATGGATGTAAGCAATACAAGAACAGAATCAAGCCAGCTAAAACGTTCTATTGCATCCTCCATAGTAGCATCCAACATATCAATCATCAAGGGTAAAACAAATGTTGTAATTGGTAGTATTAAGCCTTTAGGAATTTTGAGCTGTGAGATTCCAAGCTTCACACGAACTGTTTCAAGGACTTCTAAACATAACTGCTCCTCAAGAACATGCCTGCAACTGACTGCAGACATTGACCATGGACAACCACATTATTGTTCCCCATCACTAAAAGCCTAAATATATAGGGATCACTCACCTCCACAAGTTCACTCAAAGCCCACAATGAATCTTTATCTACCATTAATAATTGATTCTCCATAAGTAGTAACCTAAACCCGTAAGGATTCTCACTCTCCACCAAATCACTAGTAATCAACAAAATTTTATTATTGTGAATCATGACCATACCCGCACCTCCCTGATCATGTGGTAGAGATGAACTTATGTGATTTGTAATGTCAATCGTAGTGATCTGATCAGCCAGTTGTTCTTTCGATTCCACGTCAATTCCGCAAGGATTGTTAACACATTCAATGGTGCTTTCCAACAAACTCCTCGTCAAGTCATCACACCCCTCGAAAATAGAGGTCTTGTCTTGCGGCCGTTCCAACAAATCCCTCGTCAAGTTATCCTCCAAAGTTCTAGTCGAGTCCTCAAAACCATCTGATTCCTCGTCCCTTGTCATAGACAACCTGTTGAACACCTTGACTTCGGAAAATTCTGTTAGCAGCGATTCCTGCTGCATCTCGTCCTCAATCGTTTGGATCACTGGGACTGACCCCAATAGCCCTTGTGATGACCCTTCTGTTGTTACTGGTTCTATAGGTCTACCCAGAAAAGTCTCCAGTAATTGTCTAAAATCCTCCAGAAATTGGGCTTGAAAAGCATTAAACTTATCATCCAACCTGCTCTCGAAACGATGGATTGCTGTCCGCAAACTCGAAATCTCTTGCTGCAATGCAACTCCCTGAGACGTTTGACCGTGTATTTGTGGAACTCTGTCATCCATTGCAAGATCGATTGGCTCTGATGCCTTTGTAACAATACGAAACTAAGAACAAGAATAATTTTGGGGAGAAAGTAGAAGAAGCAAAGGGAGACTAAGAATTTCTCTCTGTCAAAACAAGAGAGCCAAAAACACCTGAATTCATTCGATAAGATTCAAAACAAAGGTTTCTGTACATATAACCCTAAAGCTATTAAACGACAAATAACCCAAAACTCACCGTTTCATTAAACATATTAACAGCTAATGGCCCGATTCAATTAAAACAAAGCATAAAAGAAAATAACTACAAGCCTATACTAGTCAGATTCTCCCTTTTCGCTTTCACTCGTTACACATTCAAAATCCCTAACTCCCTAATTCTAAAAACCAAAATACAGAAGAGATCTACAAACTCCAAACCCAAACAACATGGAATAGAATGAAAGACCTGAAAGACGGAGAGAGCAACGAACTGCTCAAGCTTGAGAGTGAGCTGATGCCAGAGCTTCCTCTGGTACAGATCTGCAAGAGAATTGTACCAGTCGGCTAGCTCTGGATGTTCATTTTGAATAGATTCTAGGTATTGCAAGGCCGCCATGGATCTCAAATACACTCAACGGAGTCGAAACAGAGAGAGAGAAGCTGAAGCCTTGAGGATTTAGGAACTTCAACTTTGGATTTCTGTGTCTCTATGGGAGTTCTGAAGAGGAAAACAAGAAACTCAATCGAGGAAAGAAAGAGGTTTGCCAATCCAAGAAAAGGGTAGTTATATTTCGGGTCGGCTTGTTGTGCAAGTTAAACTGGGCGGATAATGGGCTTTTCCGGGTTCCATGATCTTGTATTTGAAGCACAAATTATCTGGTTTATTTGGGGTTTTTCAATTTTTACAAGTATCAATTTTCAATATTTATGCTTAATGTACATTTACATGATTACTATGATAATATATACTAATGAGTATAAAACTGTATAAGAATTTTGATTAAATGTATAATGTTATATATAAATTTTATTTTCTTTATATTTATATACATGCAATTTTTATTTCATTTCAATTGTATACATGACATGTTGATTTTAATTACATTCATATATTTTAATAGTAGATAGACATAAATATTTGTATACAAAATATTTAAAGATAAAATGAAAATGTGTTGATATTAGTTTAGTAATTCGTAAATGATTAAATAAAATTAAAACTTTACGTACATAATTACACAATTCAAAATTTATATATAATATTATATATTTAATCGAAATTCATGTGTAGTTTTTTATGTTTGTTTTTTGTATTCCAGTATTTTGGTTAGTTAAAGAATTTTGTTATACTTCTGTAATCATTAATTTTATTCGAAATTAACCCGTTTTTTATATTTTTGTAAATAAGGGCTTCATTTACCGACCTTAATTATATAGTACATGTTTATCATTAAAACTCGAAGAAACAAAAAGATTACTAGTATTGCCGTTTGTTTATTACAACTATATCATCCAATTGAAAAACCCACTAAACATTATTAACATCATTTATTATTAGTATTATTATTATGACATATAATTTGAAGTAAAAACTCCAAAACATTACTAGTATATTATATCCTTTATTACTAGTACTATTACTACTATTATTCTTATTCTTATTCTTATTATTATAAAATAAAATAAAAAACAGAAAAGCCTAAAAGATAAGTCATAATAATTAAGAAAGCCCAATTAATTTAAAGTAGAAGCCCATTTTATTATAATAACAGTCTATTTATATTTAAAAACCCAAAAAAAATATATATCTATTTACAAGCTTGCTCGTTTGGCACAAACCTAACTAAACCCTAACTATCCCCTTATCCTTACGCAACTGGATCTGAACCGTCAGATCAAGGGCATCATCTCAACGGTCTAGATCGAGTCGTTAAGATGAAGCCCTAAAGAGCCATTTTTCGTCATCGCGCCGCAGCCCCATCAACCGTTGGATTCAGGTTGCATCAAACGGATCAGATCGTCCTCAATCGCGCGTGCAGATCCCACCCGACCGTCCAACGCCACTCACGCGCGCATGCAACGACAACGCTCTGACCATTCTGTTCCCGACGTACACCCACGCACTTGGCAACCCAAGAGTCAGTCTCCTCCAGCCAGTGACTCCCCCCCGTTCGGGTATCGACAACATGCAACAACAAAAAATAGTGCAACAGATAACTAAAAGAGGTAAAAACATCATACGGATGCAAATAGGGCATGCAGAAGTCAACTAGACAATGGCAGATTTAATACATGAAAAGCAACCAATAGCATGTTATATACTCATTTTTCATTTTATTTTAATCGATTGTAAAATCAGGATATAAAGCCGAAGACCAAAGAATGTAATCCTTACGGGGAAAATAACGAGGATTTTTTAGAACAAGCAATACAAAAAGAAGCAACTTTTGAGGTATATTTCCATCGTTTTCAGTGCATGCATACAAAAAAAGGAAATGGGTTAGGTTTTACCTTTGGATTTGAGGGGTGTTCATCCTCCGCCTGAGTTCTTTTCCGCTAGTGATAAGCCCTTCAACTTTCTCGATCACATTGGGTGAGCCAACGAGAGAGCAGAGTTTTCAAAAAGGGCTTCCGGTTTTAAAGAAAAAGGGGTTTTGGTCTTTATTTTGTCAAAAAACGAAAAGGGATTTTATCGTTTTTCTTAGATCTGTGTTTAGGAGTGAAAAGAGGAGTTTTTTTGGGTTGTTTTGGGTTCATTGACCGACGCGACCCAGGAGTCACTGGAAACTGGGAATGGCAGCAGTTTCTGGGCTCTCAGATGAACACCAGGCGGCGCGGATGAACACCACGGCGGTGTTCATCCTGGGTTCAAAGGGGAAGGAGAGAAAAAGAGAGGGTTGCGGGGTTTTTTTTTATGTTTTCTGCCTTTTTCAGCAAAAAAAGATAGGTTTTATACTCGGTCCCCTTCTAAAATGGGATATTCCTCTTTTAAACCCCTTTGCCCCTATTTTATTACACTATAAGGGCTTATGCCTTTTTAAACCAAGTCCATAGACCTTAGATTTTTAAAATCTTTCCTGTTTCACCCCTTACTTCATGCATGTTTAATTTCTGCCCTTTCTATTACTTTTCTTCAATTTCAGTCCCATTTATTTGTTTATGTTGACCCTTTGCATTGTTGTGATATTTATGTGATGTGAATAAAGTATGTGTATGTTTTATTAATATGACACATGCTTTATAAAACATATAGTTTTATGTATAATATATGTAGTTTTTACTGTATACATAGTTTATATATATAATATATGTAATATACGTTTTTTAGTATATAATATATGGATGTAAATATAACATACAATATGTACAATATATGTTTATAATACCCATATAATATACGGTTTATTATGTGATACTACTTGTATATATTGCCATATAACATATGTGATATATGTTATATATATCTCACATGTTAGATACATTTTGTTATACCTTTTTGTGCAGTCATTAGAATTTAATTTAATTAATTTAAAATATACCTTTAGCTTAATGGGGTGAATGTTTGATTTAATTAAATTAAATTCGCTCTAGGGCAAGTTTCTAGAGCTGTAGTTAGATTTAAGGTTCGAATTAGTTTAATAGGTTTAAATTTATCCTTGGCTTATTGGGATAAATGTTAAATTTATTAAACTAGTTGAATATCTCTTAATTATCCCTTAGGATAAAATTGACAAAGCTTAGATGGACACTTAATTTGTAAATCATTGGGAGTTTCTTTTTAGGGTTAATTAATTTAGGGTTAATATTAGACTAACCTAGCTAATAATTAGATCGCTAATTAAATTTTCATAATTCGGGTCTTTTAGGATAGGACTTTAGTGGGCCTAGGGTTTCTTTTATAAAAAAAAAGCCTTTCTTTGTCATGCATTTTTAATTGTCATTCATATGACTTTCAATACTCCAATTGGATATGACAACTAATCAAATTTAAACCCTAAAAACGAGGTGTTTATTAATTTCGATATTTGCATCGTGACAGTCCTAACTCAATGGATGTTGACCAAATATTTGAATTAATTCTTACTGTCTGATGATAAACATTAATTCGAATTAAAAGTTGATAAATCATACCATCATATTTAAATGCTTGCATTATGCATAAAGGTGATGTACGAAATTCGAACCATAAATTAACACGACAGTCGGTCTTATTCGATGTTGGTTTAATCTATGGTTTGTTGTATCGTCACCCTTATTAATTAAACGTTCAATTAATTCGGACCCACCAATTTAACTAAGCTCATTTAACTAGAGTCCATACTCAATTGAGGACACTTAGTTAGAGTTAATTTGAATTTCATCTATTTCCATCGATTAAAAGCAATATATGATTTGGTACCGATTTCGGGCGTTGTGGGGGTGCTAAACCTTCCCCACACGTAACCAACTCCTGAACCCAATTTCACGAATCTCTGGTTTTGTAGTGTCTGGTCTACCTTATCCAAGTGACCAGTGGCGACTCCAAGTCCTCTTATTTTCCAAAAAAAAAAGACTTTTAAAAAAAAAGGTCGCTATAGCATGGTGACTCCGCTGGGGACAACCATTTTGTTTTACAAAACAAAATGAGAGTTAAGACAAAAGTCATATTTTTACTTTTATCGACGGAAATTTTGAAATTTAAGTAGACTTTAATTAATTTGTTCTTTCTCGAAGAGGACGCTTTTATTAAATGGACTTTGATAATTGGTGGTTTTGCGTTAATTTCTCATTTAATTTATAAGGAATCACCGAAATGTATTGCATCATGATCATCAAGCTCTATACCAGAGCTTTGTCCTTTGAGTGGGAGTGAAACACCACATACCCACGCGAGTACCCTTCAACGGGTCGGTAATTCACTTCCGGAATTCACGCCTTTAACATGTGAGCAGCCTTCCACGTCACTAGGTCGTGCTTTCCTTCGAACCAAATCCAATTTACAAGCTTGCAATGGGCCAGAATTGGGATTCTTGTTACCTTGGTAGCTGATAAGATAGGTTCGGGTACCCTTGTCTAGAACTAACCCACATGTGTGAGAATCTAGGAAGCCCACCCCTATTAGAGCCATGCGAACAACAATAGTGAGCTAGAATTTACATGATTAGGATTTTTTCTCCTTCTTAGTCTTCTACCTAATTTTTTGTATTTATCTTTTTCTTAATTTCGAATTTATTGTTTATTCGGTGACTAACACAATTATTTTTGTCTCCTATTTTTTCCTTTTTGCTTTTTATTTTGCATATTTTGTCATCTCATGAAGAACACACTGAGTCAAAAATAGTCTAAAATTAAAGGCTCGATCAATGAGAGATTTGGTCTGTAGCAACAACGAGAAGAATTCTGATGTACAAGTATGGTCATAAGGAGAGCAGCTCCATGATGGAGACAATATTTCTGTTGGGTTCGAGTCTGTGATGTCAGCCGAGACTTTCATGAATACGAAGTATAATGATGTGTCCGAATTAAGGTCGGTTTGGAATAGTTGGGATTTTGAGACAAGAGACGCTTTCAAAGGCGAGTATGGCGACATTGCACACTTGTTAGATGTTCCCGACAATCAATAACTACTTCAAGCCTTGGTGAGGTTTTGGAATTCAGCCTACAGTTGTTTCACAGTTGGTAACATCGATTTGACCCTGACAATTGAAGAGTATCAAACCCTTATAAATTGCAAAAAGGTCGACGAGAACCGTGTCTACTCAAAACCGAGTAAGAACAAATCCTTCCGGGCTAAGCTTGGTAGGTTCTCAAATACTTTTCCATCTTGGGTCAACAATCAGGTTACAACTTGGAATAGGAGAGAGTATCTCAAGTGGGAAGGAATTCTGGTATTAGCTTCAGTACATCCCGTGGGTCGAGTTCAGTGAGACCTTTTTGCGTTTTTGATCTATGGTTTAGTGCTATTTTCTAAGGCCTTGGGACTTATCGACCCGTCATTATTGGATTTGTTCGATCGCTTGGGTGGAGGGACTAATCTGGTACCGTAATTCTGGCAGAAACTTTTCGGTCTTTGAGGTTTTGTAGAGGGCACGGAGGGGGTCGTTTTCGAGGATGCTCCCAGCTTTTGACCGTTTGGCTTTACAGTCACTTTTGGTTGGATGTTAATTTCTCAATACCTATTTTTAATGGCAAATTCTTACCATTAGAAGAGTTTATACGGAAAGGGGATTGGCTGATCGGGAGATCTGATGAGGTTTGGATAGACATTTTCTGACATCTAAAGGACAAGGACATAGTTTAGAGAGATCTATGGCTATCGATGATGAATATCATTTATAGATGTGGTGAGTACTCTTGGGTTTCGTTACTCGGTCATTGAGGGCATACAGCTTACGCACCTCTATTAATTTTGAGACAATATGGTTCTAAGCAGTTTGTGCCGGCCACAAGCAGATTGAACGAGTTCAACATGGACTACGAGACTGGAAAAGGCTACAAGGGGAAGATGTACAGTGCTTCTTCATCTTGGAACAATGCGAGACGAGTTAGGATTGTGAGTGCTCCTTACGAGGTCACCCCTGAGTATGAGGTATGGTGGTTTAACTGCATCAACAATAATATTCCTAAGTCAGATTCGGATAATAAGAAGTCTTTTGAAGGAAGGTTGGTTAGCTCTCTGCCGAAGCCGATTTAATGAGAAAGCAGCTCGAAGAGCAACAAAAAAGGTTTATTCAACTCGAAGAGAAAGCCAATCAAGATATGTTTAACTTTGAATTGGATAAAACAAAACTTGAGAGGGAGATTAAGGGCCTGCAAAGAAGGAAAGATGAGTTGGAACTTGAGCTTAAGTTGGAGAATGAGGAAATTCAAAAATTGATAAGGCTAAACAAGAACAAAAGAGTCACGGAGGACGAGCCAAGTAGAGGATTGAAGCTCCAACTTAAGGAAGAAAAGGCAAAAGCCAAGACTTACAAGAGAAAGTATTACAAGCACAATGACCAAGTGCTTCACTCCCTAAGAGGGAAATCGAGAATAGGTCTTTCACTCCCTTACCAATGTCTTACAAAGAACTTTATTCGCAATTGTATAAGGCAGATCTAGTTCGGCCTTATCATGTCACACATTTCAGCTCGCCTTACCCGGCGTGGTATGGCCCTAAGGCACACTGTGAGTACCATGCTGATGTTTCGGGGCATTCAATTAAAAACTGTTTGACATTCAAGAAGTTTATTTAGAATTTGATCCCGACCGGAGTCTTGCAGTTAGGGGAGCCAAGCACGACCAACAACCCCTTGTCAAATCATGAGGGGCAAGACGTAAATACGGTTGAAGAGGATTATGCCCGAAAGGCTAAAATGAGTGTGTCTGAGATTCAGTCTCTGCTGAGATGGGTTTTCAGCAATTGTGCATGATGCGTCTCATCGACCGAGGAATGGTAGTCGTGAAGAAGGGTTGTAGACCATGCTGCGAGTATCATCAGTCGAGGGATCATGAGATACAAGATTGTGGAAAGTTCCGCCAATTAATTCAGAATATGATGGGCAAAAAAGAAATTAAGTTTTTCGAGAAAGAGGAAGGAATGAATGAATCTGAAGTCTGTGCGTTGGAGAATTAAGACACCAAGTACAAGATTGTGGAAAGTTCCGCCAATTAACACACGATCAAGGCTCAGATTCTTTCAAGGTCCTGAAAATGCATGAGACACTAAGACGTTAGGCTTACTTAGCCTAGTGAGGTAGTCATAACAAATACACAATAAATCTATCAATTACATGAATGCCGTATAAGCATGCTCGGTTAACAATTTACATAACATCCATCATAGCAAAACATATTCATAGTCATTTGTCATAATTTCAGATAACAAATATAGATCATATAAGCATATCATTTCCTTGGACATGGTAACAATGGATATGCGGATTCCTATGTACACCACACATATCAGAAATAGGCCATAGCTCTGAAAAATGTCCCTTACACAATCCACCCTTTTCTCCCCCACATATAGGTCATAGCCTCGGACCGTAGTCCAATCCCTTACTTGGTGAGCTCAAATAACCCTATGGCATCCCAATTGTATCCAATGTCCACGAATGTGCAAGTCACATATTTCATCATAGTTCTTACCTTCATTATCGGATAGCAAATCGAGCAATAGCTTCATATTTCATATTATCACACGTCCATATCAAAATACACATGTAGCATATTTCACATATCACATAGGAACCTATAACATATCGAATAACATTGGGGACTTACCATGCTTGCCGTTAGCATCCACACATGTTTGCTCTATGTGAGCCCTTAAACAAAAATGCAATTGTAACATAAACGAATGCAATAGGATGGCTCATTGCCTATCCCTTGACACGACTACACTCATCTTGATTCTGAAGCTTTCAAGGTTCCCGAATTACAATCCTTTGATGCCTAGCTTTCATTGGAGATGACATGGGGTTCTTTTCCACTTCTTCAGTAAGTTATAGTCTTTCATATGACGTATTGAAATCGATCGAAGGTTGAGAATTGAATCGAGGTGCTTGCTTAGCTCGAGGTTAAAGACAACAATGGTCGTGCTTGCTTGTTGGATGACAAAGGGTGAATTTTAGCTTTCGGAGGATTCAAAGGTAAGGGAGAAAGCTTTGTTTCTTATTTTAAAACCACACACCACCCTTAATCATTCTCCCACCTATCTAACAACCAATAGAAAGCTTCTCTATCCTTGAGGGTTTGCTAAAACCCAATTCAATCATCTTTCCCTCCTTTCTTTCAATATTCAATTGGATGACAATTAGTTACCTTAAGGAAGGCTTTCTCGCCAACCTCATACTGAATGTCTCTCTTTTTTAAATTAGCATAAGCTTTATGTCAGTCAAAAGTAACTTTAAGCCAATCACGGATGATGATCACCTTTCTTCAATTTCCCGAAGTAAGTAAGGGCCTAACACCTTGCCTTTGCCAAGCTCAGTCCAACAGAGAAGGGGTTTTACATCTTCTCCCGTAGAGAGCCTCATAGGGTGCCATTTGAATTGAGGCTTGGTAGCTATTGTTGTAAGTAAATTCCACCAAAGGCAAGGATTTCTCCCACGTATTTCCGAAGTCAATAACACAGGCTCAGAGCATATCTTCTAGAATCTACAAGGAAGAATCAGAATTCATATGGATTACTTATACACACGAATCGAAGGAATATATAAGGTTACCTGAATAACCCTTTCGAATTGACCATCGGTCTGATGATGGAAAGCAGTGCTTAGGTGCACTCAAGTTCTCAAAGCTTCTTGTAGCGTTCTCCAAAACCAGGATGCAAAGCGTGGATCACAATCAGAAATGATGGACATAGGAACTCCGTGCAAACGGATAACTTCCCAAATGTATAACTTAGCTAGCTTAGGCAAACCAAAGTCCATTCTCATCAGAATAAAATGAAAAGATTTGGTAAATCAGTCTACAATAACCCAAATAGCATCGTGCTTCTTCGGTGTCAGTGGCAAGCCACTTACGAAGTCTATCGTAATACGTTCCCATTTTTATTGTGGAAGTTAAATAGGTTGTAAGAGACCCATAAGCACCTTGTGCTCGGCTTTAACCCGTTGGCAAGTCAAGCACCTAGCCACAAAGTCCGTGATCTCACTTTTCATGCCGAACCACCAGTACAATTCTTTTAGGTTTTATACATTTTAATAGCTCCAGGATGAATAGAAAAGGGGCTCGAATGAGATTCATTCAGGATTTGATCTCGAAGATCATCATCATCAATGACGTAGACATGGTTCTAGAAACACAACAAACCTTCGGAGTTCATAGCAATGTTAGGATCCGGCTTATCCTTGATCTTTTCAATAAGAGTTCGCAACTCCTCTTCAGATTCTTAGAGTGCTTTGATTCGAGACACAATGGTTGATTGAACTCTCAATTCAGCTAACAACTTGCCATGCTTCTTGAGTCAGAAATGAGCATTCAAACACTTTGGAGAGAGAGTAGGTTTCCAGCTAAGAGCATCAGCTACGACATTGGCTTTATCGGGGTGGTAATCAATAACCAAGTCGTAATCTTTCAGAAGCTCCATCCACCGATGTTGACGGAGATTCAACTCTTTCTGAGTCAAAAGGTATTTCAGACTTTTGTGATCTGTGTATAGATAACACTTCTCACCATAATGGTAGTGCCTCCAAACTTTCAAGGCAAACACAACAGCGGCCAATTCCAGATCATTCATCGGATAGTTTAATTCATGAGGTTTAAGCTGACGTGAAGCATAAGCAATGACTTTTCCTTCTTGCATAAGTACACAACTTAATCCCAGGTAGGATGCATCACTGTATACAGTGATGTCCTTGCCTAACTCGGGTTGCAACAAGACAGAGGCATGGGTCAGAACTTGCTTAAGATGATCAAAACTTCTTTGTTGTTCCACAATCCACACAAAGGGAGTTTCTTTACAGAGAAGCTTCGTCAAGGGTGCAGCAATCATCGAGAATCTCCTAACGAATCTACGGTAGTAGCCTGCAAGGCCCAGAAAGCTATAAACTTCTCCAACGTTCTTCGGAGGAATCCAGTCAAGGATTAATTGAATCTTCTTTAGGTCCACCTGAATTCCCGTAGAAGAAATCACATGTCCTAGAAAGGATACTTCGGATAGCCAGAACTCGCATTTGCTGAATTTAGCATACAACTGTTTTTCTTGGAGAGTCTGAAGCACAATCTGAAGATGTTCTTCATAAGTGGTTGTGTATTTGAAGTAGATCAAGATATCATCTATGAACACAACCATGAATCCATCTAGATAGGGTCGGAACACAAGGTTCATCAAGTCCGTGAAGGCTGCAGGTGCATTAGGAAGCCCAAAAGCCATTACCAAGAACTCATAGTGGTCGTATCTAGTTCGGAAGGGAGTCTTTGGAATGTCAGAATCCTTCACTTGCATTTGGTAGTATCCGGATCGCAAGTCTATCTTAGAGAAGACAGAAACATCTTTCAATTAGTCAAAGAGATCATCAATCATTGGTAATGGATACTTGTTCTTAATGGTTACTCTAATCAACTGACGATAGTCAATGCACAGATGCATCGACCCATCCTTCTTTTTGACAAACAAAACCGGTGCTCCCCAAGGTGAGGAACTCGGTCGTATGAATCCCTTATCCAAAAGGTCTTAGATTTGGGCAGTTAAAACCTTCAACTCAATTAGAGCCATTCGGTATGGAGCACTGGAGACTGCGGTAGTCCCCGGTTGCACTTCAATTCCAAATTCTACCTCTCGGGTTGGAGGGAGTCTCAGAAGTTCATCGAGAAACACATAAGGGAATTCTTTTAAAACTGGCACATTTTCAAGTTTCAACTCTCCCTTAGACTCCATGGCACGCGTAAGGATCTTTTTAGGCTCAGGTTTGGATTTCATCAAGGTTATGCTCTCCTTACCGAGTCCACGAAGGTACAGTTTCTTCTTCGAGCAATCTACCCAGGCTTGATGCTCCACTAGCCAATCGAGGCCTAGGGTAAGATCAAACTCATGAAAGGGTAAGGCCATCAAGTTAGCCAGAAATGGGATCCCTTGGATCCTTAGAGGACAAGCTTTACAGATCCATCGGATAACCACACTATCTCCTCGTGGGTTAGAGACAACAATCTCAAAAGTAACTGGTTCAGATTTTAGAGCATACTTTTCAATCAACGATTCACTAATGAAGAAATGCGTCAAGCCTGGATCTACCAAAGCATAAACAAGATCAGAACATAATTCCACCATACCCTCTATCACATTAGGATCATCTTCTTGCTCTCGGCCTCGAACATGATACATCTAGGCTAAGGTCTACGGGTCACATCCAACTAAGGGAGTGTTAGTGTTGCAAGGTCTCCCCGCTGATTCAGATGGCACTGGCTTTATTATTTTTCCCTTGTTTGGATTATTCTGAGAAGCCACAGTGGTAAGGGCGTTTGGATTTATTGCCTGATAAAGTAGCCAGACTCACCGCAAAGGTAATAGGATACAGACTGTCTGCGGCATTGTCCCCGATGCCTCTTCTGAAAAAAGTTGCATAACAAAATCTGAGAACCTTTTGCAGAACCACAGTACTATCGACTGAGGCTGTATGGGCAACAAATGTTCCCAGAGATTGAGAGTGTAGCACATGTCATGTTTTTGGTAGTTGTTGGTAGGTGGCAGACTTTTGATCTAATTGTCTCCCCTTCTTCCGAGGCACGGGAGGATTGGAATCATCTCGAAACCTCTTATCGGACCAGGCTTGGTTCCCCTTTCTCCTTTCATAATCCTTCTAGGAGGCTTCGGTAGCGATGGCTCGATTAACCAAGGTCTAGAAATCCTCTATCTCCAAAGCAGTAAAGAGAGGACATAATTCATCATAGGGACCATCAATGAACATTCTGCATTTCTCTTTTTCCATGCGTATGATCTCAGCACCATACCTCGCATACTTGCAGAAATCGGGGATATACGGCTCCACAGGTCTTCCTCCTTATTTCAGGTGGAGGAACTTCTTACGTCTTCCGGCAACGTAATGTTCACTGATGTATTTCTTGCAGAACTCTTAAAGAAAAAAGTCTCATGTGACTTTATGCTCGGCTAACATGAGCATCACAATGTCCCACCAGCTCTGAGCTTCTTCAAAGATCAACGCCAGAGCGCACTCCAGTTTGTGTTCCTTGAGGCACTTCATTTGCTTATTTAGAACTTTAAGAGTATTCTCCAGCTAATACTCTACTATTTCAGGATTATCCAGGTCTTGACCAGTGAAAGTGTAAACTGGATACTGACAGAGTTCGCTAATAGGAGCCTTCGAAATAGAATAAGACACTTTGGCAGGCTGAGGTGGTGGTTCTTGCCTGAGAGACACGACCACCTGTTTCATCATTTCAACCATAGACATCAGATACTCCTACTGAGCGAGAGGCATCAGAAGAGGATAAGGTGTGTCATTCTGTCCCACTTGCTCGGGTCTAACTTTAGCTCCCAAATTGTCCCTCTGAGTCGAAGAGGAGCGGGGTGTGGTTTATTCTCAACAGACCTATCGCTGGGTGCAGAAATTTTCAGATCTATTCATACAAAAGGATTTTAATCGTGTAAGTTGCAAGTCACGGGTAACATATACAAATAAACTCTCAGGTGGCATATGTAGATGTAGAATCATAACAAACTTCAGTTTAGTCCTAGAACCGACTAAACCCAGGCTCTAATACCACAAATATAACACCCTATTCCCAGACTGGTAGGAAATCAGGTCGAAGAGTGCTACCAGAGATGGATTCGAAGTTCAGAGACTGATCGGAGATCGAAATCTTATTCAACATGTCTTTTTAATCTTCTTTTACGACTTATCAAAATAATTCATAATTAGCTTACTCAATTTGGGGTCAATTTTAAACTTTTATGAACTTAGGGACTAAATTGTAAATTTACCAACAATGGAACTTAATTGGAATTTCTTTTTACCAATCTTCAATTAAACTTACAAATTATTACTAATGGAGATCATTTACCTATCCAATTAGGCTATACAAGTTTTAGTAACCATTTTATAAACTTCTTAAAATTGGGTTTTAAGCCTTTTAATAGAATTTAACTAGCTTCGTACCGGTACACTGGGTCGTATCGGTACACTAAGCCAAATTTTCATTTTTCATATTTAAGGATAACAAGTCGTATCGATACCCCTAAACCTGTATCGATACATGTTGACCTAGGTTGACCGTTTTGATACACCTTAAAGATCGTATCGATACAATTTATCTTTCAGGCCTTACTGTCCAACTTCGTATCGATATACCCCCTTATGTGTAATAACACGCCCTGTATTATCAAGTCCAATTATGCAAGGCCATATCGATACAGCTTGACCCGTATCGATACGCCTACCCTGTAATGACATATTTTATCTGGTTTTTATTCAAATTAACATGTTGAACGATGTCCGAATGCCATGAAATTTTACTAGCTTGTTATTAATCTATATTTTAAAAGCATACAAAATTTTAGAGCGTTTCGAATCCATTTACCTAGTTTTCACTTTTTGGTGAATTTAAGCTCATTTTAGCTAGTTAAACCATTCCAAAACATGTCAATTTCCACATACAGCACTTAGGAACTATTAGGCTATTACACATATATCAAAAAGCACATACATAACATACTTAGACCATATGCCACCTTACTAGGAGTTCAAAGCAAAAGTTAAGCATACATGAGGTCGATGAGAGTGACTTGCAACCGCAACACATGATCAAGGCTTGGATTCTTTCAAGGTCCTGAAAATGCATGAGACACTAAGACGTTGGGCTTACTTAGCCTAGTAAGGTAGTCATAACAAATACACAATTCTTCCATCAATTACATGAATGTCGTATAAGCATGCTCGATTAACAATTTACATAACATCCATCCTAGCAAAACATATTCATAGTCATTAGTCATGATTTCATATAACAAATATAGATCATATAAGCATATCATTTCCTTGGACATGGTAACTAATGGATACGTGGATTCCCCTGTACACCACACATATCGAAAATAGGTCGTAGCCTTGAGTCTTAGCTTCAAAAAATGTCCCTTACACAATCCACCCTTTTCTCCCCCACATATAGGTCGTAGTCTCGTACCGTAGTCCAATCCCTTACTTGGTGAGCTTAAATAACCCTATGGCATGCCAATTGTATCCAATGTCCATGAATGTCCAAGTCACATATTTCATCATAGTTCTTACCTTTCAGATCACATCATATCGGATAGCAAATCAAGCTTTAGCTCTATATTTCAAATTATAACACATCTATATCAAAATAGGTTTAGGTTTGCAGCCAACCTTTCCTTTTTTGGGCTTTTCCTTTGCCTTTGTGTTGGGCTTTCCTTTTCTGTTATCCTTTCAGACCATCAGAATAGGTTTGCAGCCAACCTTTTTCATGTTATTTTCTACTGTTCTTAACAGACCAAGCAACTGAGGAAATAATTTGTTGATTTCATTCATATTGAAATTAAGAACAAACTGATTAAAACTATATGGCAACGATTGCAGGATAACATCAGTAGCCAATTCAACGTTTAGAGGGAAGCCCAACTTTTCCAAGGTCTAAATATACCCTATCATTTTGAGAACATGAGTTCCCACTAGAGTTCCCTCAACCATCTTGCATCGAAATAAAGCCTTAGAGGTCTTATACCTCTCTTGACGAGCTTGCTCCTCATATAATTCCTTGAAATTTTTAACCATCTCATAGGGAACCATGTCCTTATGTTGCTTCTGAAGCTCAGGGGTCATGGTCGCAAGCATCAAACAACCGACATCTACCATGTCACTTTAATATTTTTCAAAGGCTTTCAATTCATCTTTAGAGGCATTATCTGCTAGCTTTTTAGGGATAGGTTCTTCGATGACTGTTAGTTTTCGTTCTTGTTTGAGGACAATCTTCAAATTGTGAAACCAGTCAAGAAAGTTCAATCCATTTAATTTGTCATTCTCAAGGATGGATCGCAATGATAATGAGTTTGAATTTGCCATAATAAATCCATAACAATAAAATATGATTTATAAGTACCCTTTTATTATGTTTATAAAGTAATAACATTCTTACTATTAAAAAGACTCAAAATTGAAAAACTTGCTAAAAGTATTTCTAGTAGGTAAGGATCCATATTTCATTTCATTCTAAGTCAGCTTTGGCTTTACTCCTAGAATTCAATTATTTAGGTAAGCAATACTTGTTAATTACATCTCATGTAATTCCTATACTTGATGAACAACTATTTGTCCAAAACAAAAGTTCATATATTCTAATAGAAATAACAATAATAAACAGTGCACCATGTAGGTAACTTATGAAAAGAGAGGTGGTGTACTGGGCACGCTTAAATACCAAGCCTTTCAAAGAACCAATCCTAGACATGCACTTTCGTATTGTTTTCAATCACTGAAGTTCTTGAACAATCATTAGTCTTTAGGTTTCTAATCTTATTAGAACAACCTAGTTTAACCAATATTACAACCAGTGAATATCACTTGCTTATTCTTCACGTTTAACCAAGATAGATCTAAGTATTTTGCTTTGGCAAAACCTACATAGTACTGATCGAGGTTTTAACGAGGGCTAATATTGGATGACTATTTCAATTAAATATGGAGGGCTTTGTTATATTAATATCACTATTGAACTATGATCTAATCATTTATCATCATGCTAAAACATACATTGCATCACATACATGTAAAGCAATAAATATGAATGCAATGGTTATAGCCCTTAAAACTAAGGTGGCCCATCCCAAGCCAATGGAAGAACCAAAATTACTAAAGATAGAACTTGCTTCTCAAGCACCTAATCCACCTTTGATCGACCCATCAGTCTGCTCCTTTGGTCCATGCTTTCTCCGCAAATATTACAATTTTTTAGAAACTCGTTTTACATACGAGGGAGTAAGATGAGAAGAGAATTACAATAGAATAAAGAAAGGCACGACACATAGGCCGTATTTATATAAAACCAAAGTAAATAGGCTATTTGGGCTATAACCATGTATTTCAAACACCGTGTATATCATCTAAAACATACACATGTTTTATCTTGTTAATTAAGATTACCTAAATAGTTCATACGACCTTTGTTGCCTATGCGATTTGGTATATCTGGGCCGTCTGGTTCGCCCGTATACAAGGAAAATTTTTAATTTTGGCACTTCGATTACTATGCAAAAACCTCACGATTTGATAACTTTTATCAACAGATTCGTGTCTTTGGGATTTTTCAATCCCTAAGATTTTTCACTCTGGAACAACCATTATTCCTTTGCCAAAAATGATCTGCTATCTTAACCGCATGTTCATCATGTCAACTATTAACATATGATTATCAAAAGCTTACCGCAACAAACACATGATTAACACTTAACCATTGATCGTAAAAACTTGTTAAAATAGATTAACATATTAACCGTGACTGGATTCAATTTCTACGTTTCGCACAAGCATAGCATACTCGTCAAAACAGAAAAAGTAAAACATGCATCTCATACAAAAACATCATCCAAGTATTTAAGTCTGAATTCGTATCGTACAAGTGGCTCTGATACCACTCTTGGGAAATGCCGGTATACCCTATAGCGCAGCAAAAAAATTATCCGGTATAATCCACTAGTGATCCATGTACAAGGGACGAATTCGGGATGATAAATGATGAAAATATTATCTCAAGTAATCTGAGAATTCCGCAATGAGTATAGGAGAATCCAAATCAAATCTTAGTCGTCACAACAGCATTCTGACCTCTACGCAGTTCACCCGAATAAAACAAACAATTTTTCTCTTCTCTAACTATTAGAGAGTATTTTCAAAAAAAAACATCTATTGGTTGCTAGACCTTATGCCTTTATATAGTATTTAAAAACCTAATTCTAATTAAATTCATATTCTTTAAATATACAATATACTTAACTGAATATAATTAAATATGTAGAATTTGATTCTACTTTAATTAGGTTTCTTTTAGATATATATATAATATTATTTGATAATTACAATAACTTATCAAATATTAACATATATATAAAAACGAAATTATCCATAATTATAATAATTATAACAATTTCGGTTTCTCACTAATTACGTGTACAATAAGTTTGTACACATGCTATCTAGTCGATATTTGTTCGTTTTAATCATAGGGTGTGACCCTTGTAGGTTCATGTAACATTAGCAGTAATATCCAAAACAATTCTAATATTACAAGCAATGAGTGGCATCTAGCAATACATCATTGCTACCTAAGTTACATGAAATCGTGGTTCAATTTAACCTTTTTTTCGTTATTAACTTCTTTTATGTATTTCATCCTTTTGTCCTCACAACTAGATCGAACACAAGTCATGGATTAGTCACACTTGTAAATTCCAACTAGTGTTTCTTGATATCTTGAGTAGACTATTATAAACGAATAACTATGATATCCCATATCAATTTATTTGAGCATGGCCATGCATTTTCTAGTCTCACTCAGTCAAGTGGCCTATGATATTACTCATATTATGTAGGAGGGACAAATCCTATCTTGATCAACCATATCTCGCTACATGGATTGTGACATATCCAATATCAGTCTTTAGAGTGTAGTTAGTTTCGACACACGCTTGGCCGTATCAAAATATGTCACTCACGATGTTGAAATAATGATGATCTCAAGTCTGAGGATCATACATGTAGTTATCACCATGAGCAATGTTGTGACTATCACATAATAATCCAAGAAACATGCTCATAGCAGGTCAGTCCAGTATGTCGTTCCCTAACACATACTTATGTATTGATTTTGATATCTCTATGTCAATGACAACACTTTGTCATCAAACAACTACATATTAGTCTTAATACATTATTATTGTCTAGGCCCACAATAATTCTCGACTAAGGACATTCAAGAATAACTATATTATTCTAAGGACTTTATTATAATTCAGTTTATTTATAGATACATAGAATAAGACTGAAATAATAATAATGGCTTATTATTAATAAACATGATAAAAAAAAGTATGTCTTTTTTACAACCATCTCATAATTGGTCTTTGGACATGCTCCAACAGTATGCTCTTGCAAAAAGGGGGTTGAGCATGGTACCGTTTTGAGTGATGGACTAATTAGCCTTACGAGATGCAATTATGTTGTTAGGGGGTGTTGTATATTTTCAGTTGGTATGGGTGGTGTTGGTTCGTTGTTGGTTGGAATGCTTAGGCTTAGTGTCATGTTTTGGCTTAGAGTTTTGTGGGATTTTTTTCACATGTGTTTTCTTTTATCTTTTGGTGTTTGGTCCTATAAATGTTATCGTGGTGTACTGTTTTTTTCTATTTTAGAATTACGGATGCTTTTAACGAGGCTCACGATAATTTCTCCTTTGTAAGATTTTCCTCTTCAGTGAAATCATACTTTCTAATAAAAAATCTCTTGCAAAAGCTTTTCAATAAGAGTAAAAGCTTTACGTTATTCTGCAAGATTTTAACTTCAAGTCTACATAAAAAGAAAACAATCAGTGAAGAACCAATGTCCTTAAAGTATCAGGGTTTTGCATTCTACTAATAATTAAAAAAATAATCAATTTCGAGCAGGTCAACAAGAAACATCAACCTAACCTAAAGTTCCATATAAATATTTAGATTCTTTTTGTCGAGTACGACGCCTTAAGCATTAAACTAATCTTTTAATATATATTTTCGATTATTAATTTAAATATCGTCTCAAAACACAAGTTTTAAATGTCTTCTAAATATCATTGTTTTGCATACCCATTATTCAACTTAGTCCAATTCCATCCAACACAGTGATATAAACAAATTTCATTCATATGGGTAAATCGTCCAACCTAAAAACACATTTTTTATTTAAGAATTAATCTTTCTTAGTCTCTACCATATATTTTACACGTTTTTATTGATCTTTATATACAAAAGAAAATAAATTAGGAGGAGATGTGGAAGAGGGGTGAGTCCAACGTGTGGCATGTCGAGGGTGCGGTTAAAAGATGATAAGTTTTGAAACTTGTCTTCAAACTGAAAATGTTAAACTTCTTGGTAATATTTTTGATTGGGTTTTTGAGTTATTTCTGCAAGTATCGATACTTATTTTTTAAGTTTCGATACTTTGTTCTAAACTGAAAATTTATATATAAAAAAAACTTAGTATTGATACCTGCAAAAAAACCAACCGAAAATGTTATCAAGAAGTTTAACATTTTTAGTTCGATAACAAGTTTCGAAACTTGCCGTCTTTTAACCGCACCCCAGACCTACCTGAGGAAGAGGGTTCGGTGGTTTCAGCCGCAGCCAACGTGGATCAAACTCAACACGGATGACATCACGAGGATAGATGACGACTGAACAACATGCGACGGGGTCATCCGAAGAGACTCGAGTATTTGGTTATTGGGATTTGTAATAAATTGGAAAGTTTGAGGCATATTTTTTATAGGTAAAGGTGGAGATTTGAATGATGAATTTATTAATTCATATTCTACTCCATGACACCTTTACAATGGTATCTCATATACTCAAAACGGTTGAGTGATGAATGAGGAATTAATGCTCAAAGTATGGTACTTGTGAACTATGTAAGGAAAATGAAAAACCTTTATCCCACATTGGTATGATAACAAGCATGGGAAGTGTTTATATACATCAACTTACTTGCTAGTCGTTGAATGAATTGGGTTAAGATTGTGCCTCGCGCGCAAGCGCAAAGGGTGCAAATCGAAGCTCACCGAACCTATTCAGGTTGTGGATGATGTGAATATTCAGATTGGCCGGGCCCTCTTTGGGCATGCGGATATTTTACCCACTATGAATTAATTTTTCCTTATATATGGCATATCTTTTTTAATATTCCAAATTAAAAAAGATATTATTTAGTTTCCTTAATTTTGGATATTAATTAAGGTAACGTCTTGCAATTCACATTTATATATTTAATTAAATACGATATTAGTTTCCAATAATACTCCCTTGTGAAACCCCTATAAATAGTGTGCAAACCTAGTGTGCTCATTCTGTTACACAATACAAACACAAAAAATTTTCAGTTGCTTTCACTCTGTGATTTTCGAAACTAGTGTTTTCGGTGATAGAGGAAGGCGATGTTACGGTTCGCTGATCACTGCAGACATGCTACTGCTATGCTCATTCTGTTGTTGTATCTTGGGAGATAAACACTTGACATTTCTCAAGCACCATAGGAGTGGACGAATCTGTCTTAAGGAAACTGTATGTTACACAGGCCTTGTAACAGCCAAAATTTCTAAGTCAACATTGGGTGTTGACCCGAGGTATGGACCTTCGTGTTGGTTGAAGTAATTGGGCCCATTGGGCCAAGTTTGGGCCCTAGAGGATGAGATTTGAGCTACATAGGCTTGGGTAGTGACCAAATTGCGTCAAGGGTGAAAATGGAGAGTTTTATGTTGCAATTTCACCCATTTTTCAAATAAAGGCTGATCTCCCTTAATTTCTCATTGTCTTCACATGTTTGTGTGGGGGGACAAAATGTGGGTTTGTGATATCACCCTTTTTTCTCATATTTTCTTCTTCTTCCCTCTTTCCTATCATCTTCTCCATAGAAACCAAAGCCACCAAAGCTTAAAAAATCTAAGGCTCTTGGGGTTTCTTTCATGATTTCAATATTGTTAATATGTGGCTAGACCTCTTTTTAGTGATTGGTTTAAGTCTTGATTCATTTCCTTGTTGTGAGGTAAAAAGGGAGGTGTCTTAGGGTTTATTCAATTTGGAACCATATAGAAGAAGTTGAGGATTTTTTAGTGTAGGAAGCAAATCTGGATTAGTTGCTAAAGGCCAGTACATCTTTGACTCCTTTGATTCTTGAATATCGTAAAGTAATTGTCTTACTTGATTTTATAGTTGAACATTGCTAATTGGATGTTTTAGTAGCTTAAAGCCCTTTAATGGTGAATTTCATATTAGTTGTTAATATTGTGTAACAATGGTAGCAAATCACCCTAATTAACTCCCATGAGATGTAGGATTAAGTTAAAAAGTTAGGGGTTACGTTTTAGGGGCTTGGAAAGGGATTTCTCGCCTTGGAAGCCATTTATGGGCTTCAGTATCAATACGTGGGGAGCCCGTACTGATACCTGTGTATTATATGATGAACACATGCGAGTTTTAAAGGGCATATCGATATGCCTAATGAGAGTATCGATACCCATTGTTCCATTGAAATTACAGTAGCTTAAAATGGTATCGGTATGCTTGGAGTCGTATTGGTACCTAAGGGGTATCGGTATAGAGGGACCGTGTATTGATATAGGTCAAGGGTCAACCCCTTTCTCCATGAAGCCAAGTATCGATATGCTTAGTCTGGGCATCAGTACCCAGAGACCAATATTGATACTCTTGGATGGGTATCAGTACCCAATGGGCAATCTGCCCAAAAAATATATTTTTAGTTCGAAGGGCTTATAATTTGAGGGCTAGGGTCCAATGGGCTTCTAATATGATAAAATGAATAGTAAAACTGAGAAACCGAGTTTTAATCCTCACATGAAATAGCTTGGTAATGATGACTCGATATAAATGTGATGGTTAGTGTTATGAATTGGGGCATTTGTTGATGGATTGACTTGGTGCCACTACCTCTTGGTGAGGCGTATGAATGCTCAGTGAGCATGTGTTATCTTATGTTGTGGTAAAGAAATTCGGATGTCCTAGAGTCAGTACTACGGTACTTATATAAGGGGATGTTTACTTTGGGCTGAGTGATCAAGTACATCCGACGTACCCACAGGCTGAGTGATCTGGGTGCAGTTAGAACTTATTCGTGGCTATGGTGTTCAAGATAAGGTATTAACTCAATAGGCTGAGGAGCTCGAGTAACCTGATAGGCTAAGTGACCTCAGGTAAATACTACACGTGGCTAATGTGATCCAAGTATGTCTAGGATGTATCCGTGGCTATTGTGATCTGTATATGGTCCATTGACTAGGCGGCTGTATCAACACGGGTAGCCCGATGACTATGTGAGCACGGTGTTGTCATTGAATTTTCACTTATGTTTTATATTGTTATTGTTTTTGTTATAATAATTAGTATTATGGTTATGTGTTAGTGTCATATAATATTGTTAATGTTGTAGTTAGTATTATCATTGTTATATACATTTTTGTTAGTGTTATAGTTAATATAATAGTTAAAGTAATAGTTTGTATCAAACCCAAAATATAAAAAAAACACAAACAGCCTATTTGTAATAAGATTTAAAAGGTCCATTACAAAATAAACAAAGAGTCCATTAAAACATACAATAAGGGTTTATTCGGCCCAATACTAATCAAAACTAAAACCCTAATCTTCTTTCTTTGCTCCTTGCGCAGCCCAAGGACATCCATTGGATCAAGGGCTAATCCAACGACATAGATCACGCACGAAAAACCCTAGTTGAGGAAAGGATAGTGTTACACTCTCCAACCGTTAGATCTAGACGAGATCTCACGGCCCAGATTGCTCCAGAGCAAAGCAAACAGATCATCACTCGCGCGTAACAACCACGCGCGCGACGTTTCAGCTACGGCCAAGTGATTCACCTTCTTCGACGAACGCTCGAGCTGACTCCATCACCGTTTGATCCTCGCTGGCGTTTCCCCAGTTGTTTTCAGTCATCAGAAACATGCAAAAGGAAACAAGAGAGATTAAATCCCTAAATAGAAGTAGAGTCAACCAAATCAAAGAGGGACCAATCCCTAAATTAAAGCTTATGGCAAAGATCAAGAAAAATCTGAATCAAGATAGAAGCAATTCGGGGGGAAATCAGGGATTCGTTCTTGTAATTCAAGCATTCCTGTAACTATATAAACCCCATGTAATTCTATGTAGAACACACAACAATTTACACAAGAATCATACAGAAAATATACACGAAATAGCATGCGGATTTAAAGGATAGCAAGCAAAGGTTGTAATCAAATTCCAGTGGAAATAAAGCAAGTTTTCTGGTAACCTTTTTTACTCTATTCATTCTTTCCGAATTAAAGTAAGGAAAGGGATATTTTTTTACCTTTAGCGAAACGCCGTCGTGCATTGATTGTTTTGGTCGATGTTCTGGTCATGAAAATGTAAATCGGGCGCTGCCGGAATTTGAAAAAGGGGAATTTTTAGGGAATTTTTTACCGCCAGCAATGACAGCCAGCGCCGGTGGAAGGCGGCCGGCACGATGGATGTTCATCGTGTTCTTCAGTTCATGAAGAACACGAAGAACACTTCAGAGGATTTTAAGGAAAGCCGGTTTAATCCATTTGAGAAATAAGGAGGGAAATGAAATATGTTTTTAATTTCGAGCATTTATACCAACCCAGTAACCCGACCCGTAACTGTTTTAGACTCGCGCCCTTCTTTGCTGGACCTTTCATCGCAGCTCTTCAGTTCGTAATCTTTTCAATTTCGTCCTTTTGTTTGTAATTCGACCATCACATCTTGTTTTCTTTTTAATCTGGTCACCAATTTACTTTTTTAAAAATATATAAAAATATATTTTTATCTATTTCCCTTTATTTTAATTTTAGTATTTATTTCCAGTTATTTAATTTAAGTAATTTAATTGCTTCCTTGCTTTAGTTTTTAGTTGTTTGAAATGTATAATTGTTTAGTAAAAAACCTTAGGTGCATGTTCTTAAAACCTTAGATTAGAGTCTTGTGTGCAGTAAAACTTCCTTCACATTTTAAGAAATAAAACACACTTAATCTTACTTGGACCTTAATAGATCAAATGAATGTAGACAATTTTAGGGTTTTACCACTAATTAAGTTTAAATTAAAAAACTTTAACACACCCAAACGTTGTTGTTGTTTTGTTTTAAAAAGTGAAAATCAACTAATGCGGTGTCTTAGCAAATGGAAATGACGAGTTAGTTCAGGAGTGTTGGCGGTGATGGGAGTTCATTTTCTGGGCGGTAAGGCCGTTAGAATAGACTTATATTCATTAAACGGATGAATAAATTGAAATCTTGTGAACTTGCAAATTCCAATTTTGAAAATTTTCTTTTGAAATTAATAAGGTACAAATTTTTGGGCGTTGTGGGGATGCTAACCCTTCCCTACATGTAACCGACCCCTAAACTTCTTTTCTGGTTTTCACAGACCAAAAATGTTGTTTTGATAAATAAAACGTTTTATTAAAATAACTTCATCTTAAAAGTGATCCAATCACACTTTTTTCAAAAAGATTGTTGGCGACTCCGTGCTTTTAGTTTTTAAAGTGCTCGAAAGGGTTGCGACAGCTTGGCAACACCACTAGGGACTCTTGTTTTTTTAAATAAAAAAAAAAGAAAAGATGGTCAAGAAACAAATTGGTTTCAAAAAAATTTTACAAATGGAATTTGCAAGTTCACAAAATTTTCAATTTATTCGTCCGCTTAATGAATGTAAATCTATTTTATGCATTCCAAAATTGTTCAAAAGCTATATTCCTGAGTTTTTCATGTTCGTTTAAGTGAGGGGAAATGCTTTGCTCATGTCAGAATACTGATTCTCCGTATGAGCCTGGCAAGTACCTTCGGGGCTCATATGCCTTTCGTCTTCGTAAGGATATTGATCCTTCAAGAAGACGTAGAAATTGAGTCCTCTTGAGTTGAACTTGGTTCGTTTGAAGCCTATAATGGGTGAGAACTAGGAGCCTTGCTACCCATAGTAAGGAACAGCAAGGATAGCTCTGGTACCTTTTTAGAACCTAACCAAGTTTGAGAATGTAGAGCCTACCCCATTAGAGCCATGTGGAAAACCTAGGTTTTTTAGTTTGGAAAAAAATCATTTCGCAAAGATAATCCGTGGAGACATGTCAAGGAGTGTTGGAATGTCTGCCCGGAGATTTTTATGCAATGAAATTATTTTGGACCCTTTTGTTTTCTTATATCTATTCTTTTCCCTTTGTTCTATTGTTTTGCATGTCAAATCTTGCATCATCATTCCATTTCAAGAAAGGTTTTGGTTCTTTAAAATATCTGCTCAGTTAGAAAAGTTGTTACCATGGATGGAAGGGTCCTAAAGTTAGAAGAAGAGAAAGCAAAGGTTTGTCACTGGTCTGAAGTTAATCAGCGAACATTTGGGGACAGTTTAGCAACTGATCATGAAATGAAATATGCCCATATCAGCATTAAGCAGAATAATGTGCAGGAGTTGGAGAAAATCCGGTAGCACTTTGATTATGAGACCAAGCAGCTGTTATATGAAACCTACGGAGATATAGCATATTTGTTGTATGTGAAGGTCGATGAACAATTCTTGAAGGCTTTGGTCTAGTTCTGGATTCTAGGGTATTGTTGCTTTACCTTCAATTGAGAGGATATAATGCCCACGTTTGAAGAATACTTGGCTTTGTTCAACCTACGCAAAGTGAAGAAGAATTGGGTCTATGCTAAGCCTCCTAAGAACAAAAATCTACACTCAAGACTTCAAGCATTTGCTGGCATGAGTGAATGATGGGTTAAAGGGTTGATACGGAAGAGAGGGGCAGTTTTAATTTCCCTTGGTCAAGTGTCAAAACATAATTCTAGCTCACCTAGATAAAGAGAAAAGAGCAGATCTTCTGGCAATTGCGATCTACGGTTTGGTCATTTTTCCAAGGGTCCTAGGGAACATTGATGTAGCATTGCTTGACTTCTTTGAACAACTGAAAAAGGAATTAAATCCAGTGCTTTTCGTTCTAGCTGAAACTTTCATCTCCCTAAATGTATGTCGAAAGAATAAAGGTGTACACTTTGGAAGGTGTGCCCTTCTACTCCAAGTTTGGGCCCTCAGACAGTTTTGGAAATGCCCAACTCTGGCTTTATCCAACATATTTTCTCCGAACTTCTCTCATCTCTAGGAATTCTTCGTAAAAAATGGCCAGTCGTTAAGAAAAGCAAGTGGATCGATATTTTTAAAGACCATCGTGATGAAGACATTAGATGGAGGGTTCCTTGGATGGGACATGCTAAGATCTTGTACAAGTGTAGAGATTTCAATTTCCTGATGTTGTTGGGTTTGTGGGGAGGGATTGGATGTGCTCCTTTGCTAGTATCTCGATAGTATGGTTCTCGGCAGCTCATCCCATTCACTACTGGTCTTAGTTCATCGGAGTTCGAGTTCTAGGGAGAGTTCAGGCAGAAGGTACAGACAATTGATGACTCGTGGAACAACTGTTATCATATGGAGGTAGAATCAGATAGTCACTGCATGTACACCCCTGACTATGATGTTTGGAGACACATAAGAACGAATGACAATGTCATATTACCTTCTCTTGGCCAGGCCAAGTCACTAGAGGAACACTTGAAGGTGGTCCCTTCTGAGGCAGATATTTTGAGAGAAGAGTTAAGAAGAGCCAATATGGAAATAGAAGCCTTGCAAGAAAAGAACCAGAGAGATAAGTTTGAGTCACAGCTTGACGTAGACAAATTCAAAGGAGACACAGATCGGGTAACGAAGTTGTACTTGGACTTGAAAGAGAAGTATGAGATCCAGAGGGTTGACTTCCTCAAATTTCAAACTAAGGTTCGTAATGCTGACTTGCGGAAAATCCCAGATCAGTGGGAGCAGGAAATTGAACAAGCTATGGGAAAAGAAAGAGAACAGGGCAAACGAGAGATTGAAAAGTATAGACGGACACTCATAGAGGAATAGAAGAAAAATGAACAAGTGGCAGAAAATTAGAGAGGCAAACGAACCCTAAAGAAAGAAAAAGAAAATGTGGGTGCTTGGAAAAGGAAAGACCAGGACAACAAGAACCATTTTCTTGAATTACAGTCAGCATATGATGAGACTTGTAAGAAGTTGAAGCAGAGCTAGGGATTTTGTTGCCGAATTGCAAGACAAGTTGGATGTCCTAAACTAGTCCCTCCAAAAGTTATAGAATGATCACACTTACTCAGGACTCCAAGCTAGCTTGAATGAGAATGATTCCCTGAGAGAGCAAGTGGAAGAAATGGATGGCATTATCCAAGAATATAGAATGAAGATCCTGGTCCTTGAAGATATTACTGATGGAGGTAATGACTACTGGTTCACCTGTCTCAGAGACAATGCTAGAAGATTCCAAGAACGGGATGAGTTCGATAGGACTGTCATGACCTAAGTTCAAGATGTGGCAAGGCATGTGATGATGTTAGCCACTGAAGCTGCAACTCTTCGTCAATACATCAAGCCAGTAGGGGAGGTGGGACCAAGGCAATTGTGGCTAATTGAAGAAGTCAAAGAATTAGGAGTTCGTGCTGAAAAATATTTGTAAAGAGATATGGAAAGTTGATGTAATAAGGACCTTTGGACATTTAATAAAATTGTTTCTAAAAGCAAATATTTCATTGAACCAATGTTCTTTTGTTTGCATTCATTCATTTGCATCATTATTTTGTTTGTTTGGTTGTTTTCTTTTTGGCTTTGCATTGCATGCATTCATAACATAGCAAGACACTAACTTAAATATAAAATGATAGAAAATGCCGAAATAGCCAAAACAACCCACAAGTACGGTACACGGTCACAAAAGAAAGCAATGGAAGACAGAGTAGCAGCACTAGAAATTAACCATAAGAGCACCCAAGATCGGCTGTACAAGATAGAGACTAGTTTAAAAGAGGAAATTGAGATAGCTCACAGAAAGACGGCCAGCTCAATTGCGGCTATGCTAGGGTTCAAGGACCCAGATGCAGCAGAAGTTGGTGAAGAAACCAATGCGCTACCCCAATTCCAGGGAATGAATTCCATCCATCCTTGAATGAAAAAGTAAGCTTCTACACCAATGGTTAAGGTATCTCCCCATTTTGTTGAAACCTTCACCCGGAATGAGTCAAAAGCCAGTACTGAAAGGGCTCACAACTATGAGGTGCCCGACCTCGATAAAATTGCTGATAAGGATAAGGCCGAAAAGAAGTGGGGGTCGCTATGAGAAGCTTGAAGGAATGATCAAATCCTTCCAAGAAGGAAGCACTCATGGAGGAGTGGATCTTAGGAACCTGAGTTTGGTGGTGCCCCCGAAATTCAAGGTCCTTGATTTTGAGAAGTACAATGGAACCACATACCCATCAGCACATCTAACCATGTACTGCAGGAAGATGTCAATGTACCTGGACAATGAGAAGTTACTTATTCATTGCTTCTAGGATAGCTTAGTGGGGTCAGTTACACCTTGGTATACACGGTTGAGTCAGGTCAATATTCGATCATGGAAGAATCTATCAAGGGCCTTTAGTGAGCAATACAAACACATCACTGACATGGTTCCAATTAGACTGGTCCTGCAAAGGATGGAACAAAAGCATCATGAAAGTTTTCGTCAATACACGCAAAGGTAGAGGGATGTAGCTGCTCAGGTTCATCCGCCATTAATTGAAAATGAAATCACCCCAATATTTGTACAAACCTTGAAAGGTTCATTTTATGATCGTATGATAAATCACGCAACCAAAAACTTCGCAGACATGCTAATGAATGATGAGTTGATCTTGGCAGCTGTCAAGAATGGAAAATTAGATGGAAGAGAAACAAAGAAACCCTACAAGAAGACGGAGAATGAGGTCAATGCAACCAATGTCTTCAAACCCAATTATTCAAATAGGGTGGTTTTTAATAAGCCCAATGCTCAACTCCAACCCCAGTTGCAACAAGCTCACCAAAGAAAGAGTGAAGATATCAAGGGAACTCAAAGCCATACTTTCCTCTCATCCCAATGACATATGCAGAATTGTTCGATGAACTGATCAAGTCTCAAATGGTACTGCCACTCCATGTTCCTTTTTTCTCACCTCTGTATCCAGCACGGTACGATGAAAAGGCGCAATACGAATACCATGCAGGTATTAGGGGACACACAATTGAAAACTGTACTGCATTCAAAATAGTGGTAGATGACCTGAGAAAATTAGGTATGTTGTCATTCGAAATCTTTGAAGAGAAAGGGAACCCTCTGCCAAATCACCAGAAGGCAGGAGTAAATGTCATCATTGAAGAAGAGGACAAGAAGGTCAAGGGGTATGTTGCTGAAGTTAGGGCATCAATGAAGTGGGTGTGGGCCTAAATGGTTGCAGCTGGGATGTTAGAGGAAGAGGCCCGGGAGATGACAGTTGAAGATGAGCTATATTGCGAGTACCATAGAGTAGGAGGACATGAGATTAAATACTGCTCAGAATTCAAAAACCTGGTTCAGGCTAAGATGGGTATTAAAGAGATTGAGTTTTTTAGAGAGGAAGCAAAAAGCACATGATGGATGTATGTGCAGCAAAAGAGACAAACTCAAGGAAAGATTATACAAGGATGAAGCCTCTAGTTATCAAGACCAAGGCAAGAGTAAATGAACCTACGAAAGGTGTGACCCTACGACTACTAATTAAGGCACCATCTTTATTTCCATATAAGGGCAGCAAGCAGGTCCCTTGGAACTATGCATGTTCAGTGACAACTTTGGGAAAATCATCGGTTAGGGATAAGACGAAGAAAGAACCGGTGAATGAAGTAAGCCGCTTCACAATGAGTGAAAGATTGTATTCCCCGCCGACGATAGAAGACAGAGATGCGGCACAGGGAAAAGCTACTCTGAAAAGCTAGAGAAAGAAGACTAAAGAGATTTCTTTAAAGAGAAGCCACCAGTGTATCATGAGTCTGTCAAGGAGTCAGAGGCTTAAGAATTTCTAAAGATACACAAACACAGTGAGCACAGTGTGGTGGAGCAGCTTCACAAGCTCTCGGCCTGAATCTCTATGTTGTCTCTGTTACTAAGTTCTGAGGGTCACCATGAAGCCTTGCTGAAGATTCTGAATCGAACGTTTGTGCCAAAGGAGATTGTGCCAAAGGAGATTTCAGCCGACAAGATGGATATGTTGGTTGGTAATACTACTATGAATAATTTTATTTCTTTCAATGATAAGGAAATCCCTGAAGGAGGGGGAGGATCATGCAAGGCCCTACATATTTCCACAAGATACAAAGGATATATGTTACCAGGTGTTTTAATTGATAATGGGTCAGCTCTAAATGTTCTCCCATTGGCGGCATTAAAGAAGCTACCAATAGACAGCTCGCGTATGAGGGCTTATCAAAACACTGTGAGCGCATTCGATGGGACACAAAGGGAGGTAATAGGAAGAATTGAAGTACCTTTACAAATCAGACCATCAACATTCAACGTGGAGTTCGTGGTCATGGATATAAAGCCCAGCTACAGCTACTTGTTGGGGCGTCCGTGGATCCACACAACATGAGTGGTCCCTTCTACTCTACATCAGAAGCTGAAATCTGTGATTGATGGAAAATTAGTAACAATAGATGCAGCGGAGGAAATCATTGCATCAGTAGCAACTGATGCACCCTACATCGAGGTCGATGGGGGTGGGTTCGAGTGTCACTTTAAGACATTAGGAGCTAGTCAATGCAACCTTTGTCACCAAGGGAAGCAAAGTACCCAAACCAGAATTATCCAACTGCGTGAAAATGCAAGTGAAGCAAACACTCAAAAAATGAGCAAAAGCTGGAAAAGGATTTGGGAAGAGGCACCAATGAAGGCTATATCTCGTGGTTATCCCTGCCAAGAATAACCGATTTGGGCTAGGTTTCAAACCCAACCATTGGCGAAGAAGGGCAGAGATCAGAAAACACCAAGAGAGAAGAAGGGCAAGATTAAAGGGATAGGAGATTGAATGAGAGCCAATGATATTCCCACCCTTGAGCCATAATTTCAGATCTGGAGGCTTTCTAGACCCAAATGCCCAAGTTAATGAGGAGGAGAAATGAAAGAATGAAATGTGTGAAGCACTTGAGTGAAAACTTTAACGCACCCAATTGTTCTTGTTGTTTTGTTTTAAAAAGTGAAAATCAACTAATGTGGCGTCTTACCAAATGGAAATGACGGGTTAGAGTCATGAGTGTTGGCGGTGATTGGAGTTCATTTTACGGGCGGTAAGGCCTTTAGAATAGACTTATATTTATTAAACGGACGAATAAATCAAAATTTTATGAACTTGCAAATTCCAATTTTGAAAACTTTCTTTTGAAATCAATAAGGTACCAATTTTTTGGCTTTGTGGGGATGCTAACCTTTCCCACACGTAACCGACCCCCAAACATGTTTTCTGGTTTTCGCAGACCAAAAATGTTGTTTTGATAAATAAAACATTTTATTAAAATAACCTCGTCTTAAAAGTGATCCAGTCACACTTTTTTCAAAAAGATTGGTAGCGACTCCGTGTTTTTAGTTTTTAAAAAGTCAGGCTCGAAAGGGTTGCGACACACGGGTAAAGTAAGGCTTCGTTGGCCATTATGTGGATGATGTATAGATGTATTTATGTATGTTGTATGGTTGCTATAAACTGATAGCTTATGCACCCTGTGGCTGAGTGATCAGGGTAAGGCATGTATTAACACGATGGGCTGTGCGAGCTCGAGTATCTCGATAGGCTATGTGACCTCGAGTATGGT